>CM039129.1:39665561-39717710 GCA_022036555.1 Microstegium vimineum | reverse complement strand
ATTCCAAATTGTAAGTCATTCCAAAAATTTTGGAGAGTCAAAACATTTTAAGTTTGACCAAAGATTATAGAGAGAAACATAAAGATTTATGACATCAAATAGGTATAGTCTGAAAATATAATTAATAATAAATCTAATAATATTTAGTTGATATCAAATATGTTATTATCATATTATATAAATTTGATCAAATTTTATAAATTTTGACTCTTCAAGATTCTTGAAATGACTTACAATTTGAGATGGAGGGAGTAGATAATACCCATGACAACGCAAATCTTGTGGTGCCGGATCGACGCCATGGCGACAAATATATCTCAGAGCCAGAGATATGCCAGCATCATTCAGCATGCCTACACATACTGTACTGCAGGTTCTAGAAGATCGATCGAGAAAAAGATGGGGCACGTACTTCATGGGCTGCATGCCAGCATGGACCGATAGATCGACTGACGACCTGTCTGTCGACGACTGTCGTTCTCATCGATCGTGTACTGTACGTGTAGGTCAGCGGCAGACACGGCGGAGCTCAGCTGACACCAATGCGTGTCCGTACGTGCCCCAGATGCATGCACGAATTCTTCGTTGGTTCCATCATCCGATCCATCTCCATGGTCCCGGCTGGCCGGCCCTTCATCACGTACCTACTGTTTCCCAACTTCTCATCACTGTTCAAATCTTGATTATTCCGGCATTGGCGTACAAACATATATGCATGCATGTATCATATCTATCATGTATGGGCCATGCATGGTCCATGGATATATAATGGATTATACGTATGTGTTCTCGATCTGCATTATTATTGTTGGCCGTAATTGATGTGTGCCTAGTTTTTTTTTTGAAAAAAATGTGTCTATATCAGAAGTATGCCATACAAAAAAATACACACTTTGAACGATCACTAGTACAGAATCTGCTTTTAGCCTCGGTGCGTACGGGCCTTTAGCCCCGGTGCCTGAACCGGGGCTAAGGATTCGGGACTAAATGTCCCCCCTTTAGCCCCGGTTCGGTGGCCCGAGGGTAAAGGGTGCGCCAGGTGGCGCAGGCGAGCCACTCGTGGCAGCACCCTTTAGCCCCGATTGGTATTACCAACCGGGGCTAAAGACCCTTTTTTTTTATTTTGGTATTTCTTATTTTGGTTTTCCAATTAGATTAGGTATTCAAATGTGTGTATTCTACGCTTCTAATACATGTATTCACACACTTATAAGTTAGTTTCAAGCATTAAACACAAATAAATTATGAAACTCTATAAGTATAATATATATATGCACATAAAATTTACATCATTATCCATTGTTACTTGACTTAAGACACAAACGCTCTCGCCACTTAAATATCATACATATGTTCGTCTTGATTTGGCTTGAGTGGGACGGCCGGTCGTAATAGAAGTCGCCTCCAAGTTTGACCATTTTTTCAAGAAAAAATCCAGCAAATGTCTCTTGAATTCCTTTGAGGTGCTCTTCTTCCATCACTTGTTGCTGCAACCATAACGTCTTCAATTTGCATTATAAAGAAACAAGTGTTAATATACATAAGATTTAGTTAATAACAACAAATAAATAAAATGGATGTATTATATATACATATTACATACTTTTAGTTTCTCTGTAAGAGTTCTTCTTGCATACACCGTGAGGTATTCGCAAACGTAGTATCCACACAGATTGTTGCCTTGTGGCTGCCTTAGAATCCACTGTAAGATATGAAAAGATTATCATCGTCATCATACGCATATGTTAAAGCATTATAAGGTAACAGATTACGAGAGCTAGTAGAACTTACAGGTAACATATGAGACCATGTAGTGTCTCTTCTAGTTCCGGACGGTGTTTCGGGACAAACCAAGCCCAAACCCTGCTCAATAATTGGATCATTAGTTAATTAACTCTTGCAGTGTAATTAAAGAGCAGGAATCCATATTTAAAGATCAAAGTTACCCCTTCGTAATGTCTATCATATCTTGGTAATCTTCCGGTGGTTTTCTCAATGAGTCAAAGATTATATATGCACTTCTTCTCATATCGATGACTATGAGTATCCAGTGAAAATTGCATTTGTTTATAGAGTCAACATATATATCTTTATGCTGAATTGAGTAATAAGTAAGACAAATTGTGCAAACGATAACAACACTCACCCAAAGTTGTATGGGAAGAGTATATATTCTCTGGTCTTTTGGTTGACCAAGAACCTCCGAAGATTCCTCTCCGTTTGAGGTATCCATTGTTCGCGGGGAGTGTTTGGATCCGAGAATATGATTGATGGATCAATGAAACCAATTTTTGTGTCTCCCTTACGTTTGAGCATTAACATCAAGAATCTGCATATATATGTTTGAGGATAGTTAGTTACTATACATATACATATGTGTTATAGTCAGATTACTAAAAGAAATGATAATCACTTACAGACAGTAGCAACTCATCAGAGATTTGTCTAGAGCATCCATGTGGCATAGTTGGTGGAGCTCACTATACGGAACAAATATAAGGTCATCGCCCCAGAAGTAATGTTCTTGTCTAATTCTGACGCAAATGCAGTCGTCATCTGGGTTTTTGGTACATGCCTCCATGTACCACGAGTTTAACCTGCGCATTTGCGTACCAAGATCCCTGAGGGCCGATGTGTTGTACAGACTTCTGCCACCTAAATAACTTCTCTTAAACTCATCGACTACAGTGGCATTTGCGACTAGTGCATTTCTGTAAAATTGAGCCGCAGATATATTAGCTCCTTTCAAGAAATCTTCCAATCCATCATAATTGACCTTGGGGCCACTGTAGTCTTCTAGCACGCTCATGTTTGAACCATATTCATACCCAACAACTAGCGGGGGCACTGATTGCTTCGATTGTTCCCCGAGCTGTGGGACACCCTTCCCTGCTCTTTTCCTCTCAGTAATTGCCTTTTCGAGAGTGCAGTCATAGTCCGATATTGGAGATTTCTTCTGAGCATCATGTAGCTTTCTCTTCTTTTCTTCCAATTCTTTCCTTAGAGCTGATTGATGTAAGTAGAACGGCTCTTTAGCTTCTTTCTTTGCTTTAGCGTCGTCTTTAAATTTCTTGAATTGTGCAGCAACATCGGCCTTTATTGAAGCCGATATTTCTTCTTCAGTCCTCTCAGATGGAAGTTTCTGAGGAATCTTAACAATAACTTTCCTTGTAGCTTGCCTCTTTGTTTTTGGTTGGGCGGTCGACACCTTTGCTTTTGTGGCGGTCCTCTTCTTTGGCGATGGGGCGGCAGGTGTCGGCGTTGGAGACAGTCGTGGCGGCGTTGGAGACCATCGTGGAGGCGATGGGGCCGATGTCGGCGTTGGAGAACGTCGTGGAGGTTCTGGGGCCAGTGTCGGCGATGGAGACCGCCTTGGAGGTTCTGGGGAGGAAGCCGTGTCGTGCATTTCACCATCATTATCCCTCGCAACACTATGACCAGCAGGTGATGATTGTTGACTTAGGTCTCTGGGATGAGGAGGAGGAGGCGGCGACGGTACAATAGGAGGTGATGCCCCAGGAAAAATGATATAGCGCTTACGCTAACAAATAAATGTCTTCTCCGCTTGTCCTAAAGTCGTCTCCCCATCACCTCCTTCAATGCCAAGCTTAGCATCGCGATGACCTTTTTCAACTCTATCCACCAAGACGCGAGCATATCCAGCCGGTACTTTTGACCCATGGCATATTGGTGTCTTTGTAGGGTCGATAGGAGATACAATACTGGTAGCCACCATGATTGTGGTAGCCCCCTCTCGAATGTGCAGCTCACATGGTGTATTCAGTTTTGTAATGTCATCCACGGGGAAGCGTAGCTTTGCGTCATCAACAAGTTGAGGCACTTCCGTGGAAGCACAACTGCTTTTCAAGTAAGTTGATGGGCTGATGTTGACTAGCGGCGCTGATCCAGTACTTTGCATTTGGCTAATTGCTAACTCCACTTGCCTTTTGATTTCCTCGCTTATTCTCGCTTGAAGTTTCTCTTCTCGCTCTTTTGCTTGAATAGCTGCTTTGTGTGCTTCACTAAGCATTTGCGACATGCTAAGTTTCATAGCTTCCTCCTCTTTCTTCTTTCTCTGGCGGCTTCTATATGTATCTTTGTCTTGAGGGAAGGCATGCTTCCACGTCACTGGGCCATGACCTCTCGTTCGCCCATCTTGTTCCGCAGTCCCCAGGGCATATGTCAGTTCATCTTTATCTCTATATGGTGACCATAGTCCTTGTTCCCTCATAGATTGAGCGTAAACCAGTTTTCTTGCTGCTTCTGTGAGTCCTTCGATATACGTTAATCTCCCGTTCTGAGGGTCAATGCCTCCCCCATGACAAAAAACCACCACTTACTGCGCTCAACCCAGTTATCTGATTCTGGTTGGATTCCCCTAGCTAGAAGGTCCTCTTCTTCTTTTTCCCACTTAGGAATGACAGTCTTGTAGCCACCTGATTCCATGTGATGATGGTATTGCTTTTCTCGGGCATTCTGTTGGTTCTGTTGAGCTCGTGATTCGCCCTCTTCGGATGTCTTGCAAGCTATAAAGTCATCCCAAAACGGTCTCAACTTGACGTAGGCTTTTTTGTTGAAATCTGGAGTAAGGTTCTTCTTGATAAAATCATTATGCAATGTCTTCTTCCAGGCCTGGAAATATGTTGCCATCTTCTTCATAGCACAGTCCCTAACTCTCCGCTTCAAAGCTTCATCTTCTGTATCGAGCGAGAAATGTTGAAGGACTTCTTGCCAAATTAGTTCCTTGTCACGATCAGAGACAAAACTAATGTCAGGACGTCCTTTCCTTTGTCGCCATTCACGAGCACTGATTGAAAGCCTATCCCTTACAAGGTAACCACAGTTGCTGGCAAATCTATGTGCATGTGGTCCAAGTACTGCCCCTGTTTCCTCATTGAATTCCGTGATAATGTACCGACCCTCCAATGGCTTCTTCGGGCCTCGTACATTTTTACTCTTCCCCATAGTTGTCGTTGCTGCAGACGGCTATGTATGTAGACACACAAAACTTATAAATATAATTATGCAACTGTAATTATTTTGATTTTCATGTATACACAAGAGATATTGTAGACATATATATACCTCGACAACATTGTCTTGCGCGATATTTTCTTGCTCAACATCTGGCGCAAAGTACTGACTTCCGTCATCTACTTGATCAGTGCCATCGTTGATCATTGAAAACAAGAATTTCTCCATGTCATTCGGGTCGTCCATTTCTGCAACTATAAAAGCTAAGTGTGTAACATATACTTAGAGTAACCACTTAGGGGTTTAGACACACTTGGGGTAGACACTTAGTCTTTGTGTGACTAATAAAAGGGCTTAGGCTGGGTAGACACTTAGAGTTAGGCACACTTGGGGTAGACACAGTGTCTTTGTGTGACTAATAAAAGGGTTTAGGGTAGACACTTAGGGGTTTAGGCACACTTGGGGTAGACACTTAGTCTTTGTGTGACTAATAAAAGGGTTTAGGCCGGGTAGACACTTAGAGTTAGGCACACTTGGGGTAGACACAGTGTCTTTATGTGACTAATAAAAGGGTTTAGGGTAGACACTTAGGGGTTTATAGGCACACTTGAGGTAGACACTTAGTCTTTGTGTGACTAATAAAAGGGTTTAGGGTAGGCACACTTAGAGTGTGTGTAAACCCTAAACAAATGAAAGGTCTAACAAATGAAAGATCTATACAATTAGGGTTTGGGGTAGACACTTAGAGTTTTGCACTCTAACAAATGAAAGATAGATCTATACAATTAACTACAAATAATTAAATGTATCTATTTCTCTAACAAATAAGAGGGCTATATACATATTTTATTAGCAATATAATGAAAAGATACACTTAGTGTGTGACCCTAAACAAGTTTGTAACACTTTCTTAGAGTAACCAAAAGGGTAGACACTTAGTGTAGGCACTAGAGTAGACACTTAGAGTTAGGCACACACTTGGGGTATACACTTAGTTTGTGTGTGTGATTTGTATGTAAACCATAAACAAGTGTGTGTAAACCCTAAACATAGATCAATTTCTCTAACAATACATATATCAAAAGCATGAATGTGGTCCACACATAATATACATTACTAAAACTAAATCAATTTCCTAAAACTAAAATACAAACAAAATCAATTTCCTAAAACTAAAATACATTACTAACATAAATCAATTTCCTTAAACTAAAATATATTACTAAAACTAAATCAACTTCCTAAAACTAAAATATATTACTAACATAGATCAATTTCATTCCTAAAACTAAAATATATTACTAATATAATTAACAATCATTTTTTTTGCACAAATTCAATCGAATAATACCCTAGCTTCTTTCTTTATCTCCTTCCTTCCTCCTTTCTTCCTTTCATCTTTCTTTTTCCCTTTCTTTAATTTCATTCTTTCTTCTTTTCTGTCCGGCCTTCAAATTGGCGATAGCCGCGGGCCGGCGGGCTCAAGCGCGGCGGCGCGGGCTCGGGCGCGACGGGAGCCGACGGCGGCGGGGTGGCGCAGAGTCGAGAGGGCTCGCGTGGTACGGCGTGGCGGCGCGGCGATGGATCGAGGAAGAGGGCGCCGCCGTACGTGCGGGCGCGAGCCGAGGCGAGGACGGCCGGCGGTGGCGCAGGTGGCTTGCGGGGCCGGTGCGAAGGTGGAGGTGGCAGCCGGTGGTGGCGCAGGTGGCGTCCAGCGCTGGCACAGAGGTTGGCGGCGGCGGAGATGGAGATCGATGTCGAGTTGAAAAAGCACTTAGACAGATGAGGGAGGAGAGAGGCGGGTCGGGCTTATATAGGAAGCCACCCTTTAGCCGCGGTTGGTATTACCAACCGGGGCTAAAGGTTAATACCAACTGCGGCTAAAGGCTTCTTTAGATGCCAAACGAAATTTTAGTGGGTTGTTTTAGATGTTTTGGTATTGTATATAGTTTCATATCTATATAAATTTCTCTAGGTCTTGTAAATTGCATAATAAATTAAATACATGCCACAAAATTTTTAAAAAATAACCATTAAACTTCCTTTTGCTTTATTATACACTAGAAAAATGTATAACATAAAATCTTTTACCTTTTTTATCATATCAAATATAAATGTAACTAACCATTAGAATTTGGTTAATGCAAAAGTATATTGTTCAATTAAAAAATAAAATGCTTGGTTACCAACAGGAAATTAGTTTATTCATTATTTTAACGTTAAACTATTTGTGTTTCACCATTCATTGTCCAATTATGCGACTTTTAAGTATACTCTTAAATAAAAAATTGTTAATGAGACACTAAATGATCCTATATGAAAAACTTTTGAATACAAAGGTTTTATAACTCATCAAGATCATTCATTTTAGAACTAAACTTTTTCAATGACAAATGTAGATCTTTATTTATTTGACCAAAATGCCTAATACACATGTCACTTGATCGACATCACACTGCTAAGCTAGCTACATCAAGCGGGCACATTAGTGATCTTCTTCTTGACATATGTCCCTTGGTTATGATCATGTCGTAACCATGGAGTGTCCTCGGCATTTAGAAGGATGCTTGGGTCTTTGGTCACACTGAATGGCGCAATTTGGTCATCCCTTTCGTAAAGTTTTGGCATATCTGAGTTGTTCTCAATTCCCAAAATGTTTCTTTTCCCTGAAAGAACTATGTGACGCTTGGGCTCATTGATGCTTGATTTGTCATCGTTTTTCCTTTCTTTGGTTTTGTAGACATGTCTTTTACATAGAACACCTGATTCACATCAGCAGCCAGGACAAATGGTTCGTCTTTGTACCCAATAGTGTCAAGGTCCACTATTGTCATCCCATAATCCTTGTCAATTGTTACCCCGGCTCCGGTCATCTTCACCCATTGGCACTTAAACAAAGAGACTTTAAAATTAGGTGCATAGTATAGTTCCCAAATCTCAACTATGCGGCCATAATATGTTTGTCTTTTTCCATTTGGGTCAATGGCATCTATGCAGACACCACTGTTCTGGTTGGTGCTCCTTTTATCTTGGTCTACAGTGTAAAATATATTTCTATTTATCTCGTAGGCTTTGTACGTGAGGATGTGCCATGATGGTTGTCTAGCCAACAAATACAGTTGGTCATCAATACTGTCATCACCAAGAAAATTTTTTCGCAACCAATCACCAAAAGTTTTCATGTGTTCACGCATAATCCAAGCTTCATTCTTCCCTGAAAACTCGGATTATAGGAACTTCTTGTGTACCTCGACATATGGCTCCACCATGGAGGAGTTTTGAAGAATTGTGTAGTGTGCTTTGTTGAAATAATCATCCCCCGTACCGATATATGTTTTCTTCCCTAGTGTTCCTTTGCCACTAAGTCTCCCCTCGTGTCTTGATTCAGGAACACCAATCGGGTCAAGGTCGGGAATATAGTCAACACAAAACTCAATGACCTCCTCTGTCCTGTAGCCCTTGAAGATGCTTCCTTCTGGGCGAGCACGTTGGTGAACATATTTTTTCAGGACTCCCATGAACCTTTCAAAGGGGAACATGTTGTGTAGGAACACAGGACCGAGAATACTAATCTTCTTGACCAGGTGAACTAAGAGGTGTTCCATGATATTAAAGAAGGATGGAGGGAAAACCAACTCAAAGTTGACAAGACACTGAACCACATCGTTCTGTAGAGCAGCTAGTTCCATTGGATCGATTGCCTTCTGAGAAATTGCATTGAGGAATGCACATAGCTTCACAGTGGCTAGACGTAAGGGTGGAGGTAGAATTCCTCTTAACGCAACCGGAAGCAATTGGGTCATAAGCACGTGGCAGTCATGAGGCTTTAAGTTTAGGAATTTCTTCTCTGACACATTTATTATATTCTTTATATTGGAGGAAAATCCAGATGAGACCTTGATGTTGCTTAGACATTCAAACATGCTTTCCTTCTCTTCTTTACTAAGAGTGTAGCTAGCAGGCTTTAAATAATGGCGTCCATCTTCTGTCTTCTCTGGATGTAGGTTGTCTCGTTCTTTCATGTCTTGCAAGTCCTGTCGTGCTTCAAGCGTATCTTTGGCTTTTCCATACACACCCATAAATCCTAGCAGGTTCACACAAACATTCTTTGTCAAGTGCATCACGTCGATCGTGTGGCAGACCTCTAGGACATGCCAATAGGGTAGCTCCCAAAATATGGACTTCTTTTTCCACATGGGTGCGCGTCCATTAGCATCTTTTGGAACTGGTACGGCCCCTTCTCCCTTTCCAAAGACTACTTGCACAGCCTTGACCATATCAAGTACCTCCTCTCCGGTTTGGTTGTCAGGCTTGGTTCGTTTCACTTCTTCTTTACAATGCTTTCCTTTTTTCTGGCTTGGTGATTCTTAAGAAGAAAACGACGATGGCCAAGGTACACGACCTTTCAACATTTTTTCAGATATACACAGTCAAGGTCATCAAAATAGAGTGTGCATGCATTATATCCCTTGTTTGTCTGTCCTGAAAGATTACTTAGGGCAGGCCAATCATTGATTGTTACATACAGCAATGCTCGCAGGTCTAAGTGTTCCTGTTTGTACTCATCCCACATATGTACACCTGGTTTGCTCCATAAAAGCAGGAGTTCCTCAACTAAGGGCCTCAGGAAGACATCGATGTCATTGTCAGGTTGCTTCGGGCCTTGGATCAGCACAGGCATCATAATGAACTTTCGATTCATGCATAACCACGGAGGGAGGTTGTAGATACATAGAGTAACAGGTCAAGTGCTATGACTATTGCTCTGCTCCACAAAAGGATTCATACCATCTGTGCTCAAACCGAACCTTAAGTTTCTTGTGTCTTCTGCAAACTCCGGGAATTCTCTGTCAATTGCTCTCCACTGGGACCCATCAGTAGGGTGTCTGAAAGTCCTTGTTTGGTTTTGGTCAATTGATGAAACCTATTGGACTAACCTTTTTCCTAAGTGTGTAGACAAAATGGAATTTGCAAGGTGTTAATCCATTGGAAGATTCAATTATGATATTCGGTGATTATAGCACTCCAAAGCTTCATTTGATGGATAGTGGCTCGACTCAATGGTTAAATAGTTTTTATCTTTACTTGAGTCATAGGAAATGCCGCACTATCAAGAGGGGTGCAATTTGATCTAGTTAGATGGGGATAAAAGTGCTCATGTCTTTAACTTATGCGTTTGAGAGATACCTTGCACTCACATGCACTTAGAAGAGCTCCTTAGTGGCTATCTGTTGTGCCAGCAGTAGTACTGGTCTCCCACCGGTACTACTGGTGGAGGACCGGTAGTACCGGTCAGCTACCGGTAGGAATTTCTCGCATGTGAAGGCATCAGTCTTTTGAACTACCGGTAGTACCGGTCAGCCACCGGTAGTAGCAGCAGACTCTCTTTACGTAAGGTTCGGAAGGCTCCAACAGTCATATTTGTTGGAACGGTAGTACCGGTGAGACACCGGTAGTGTTCTGGAGCAGCGAGTATAAAGGTCGCGCCCCTTCTCTTTTGGCCGTGAGCCACTCATTCTAACTCGCCCCAACTCTAAGAAAAAGGCTCCCAAGCACAAGGCACTCCTCCCCTCTCTCCCTCCATGCTCTAGGCTTCAATCCCTTGAAATACTTGAGCTAGAGAAGTAAGATTAGAGAGTAAGGAACATCGATTCAAGACTTGAGCACTTGGTTCCTCATCTAGCCGGTTTGGATTTGCATTTGTTACTCTTGGGTTCTTGAAACCCTAGCCGGCTAGGCGTTCTTTGTGTTGCCCATATATGATTCTTGGTTTGATTCTTTGTGAGGGCACACAAAGTGTTTGTAATCCTCATTCGATCTTAGTGAGAACCTTGGGTACTCTTTGTGTGGGCCTCAAGGAAGAGGCAAGGAGGTGAAAGAGACTCCGACCTTTGCGGTCACCTCAACAACGAGGACTAGGAACTCTTGTGTAGAGTTGCCGAACCTCGGTATAAATCGTGAGTCTTGTGTGCTTGTTGATGTGGAGATAGCTTCGACTATCCTTGTTCTTCGTGTTCCTCTTCTCTCTCCTCATTCATAGGTTTGGAAGGGCCGATCTACAAATTGGTAAGGATTAGCCAAGGGAACATCAACATCAACATCCACAACCTCAAGGAGTGTGGGAAAAAGCTTGGATCTGAAATCCAAGTTGAATTCCTTGGCTTATTGGAGAATCCCGACAGGTACCGGTAGTACCGGTCAGGAACCGGTAGTACCGGTCAGGTATTTCCTGCACCCTTTCAAGTTCATATTGTTCTATATTTTTGCTAGGGTGTTAGTTTGTGTGTGGTTTACATTCTTTGATTATTAGACTTGTGAATAGGTGGCTGGCTTTATCCTTTCTAGAGCTAGTGCAACATTTCTTTATCGCCATCTAGTTTACTAACCTCTTGTTTAAGTGTTAGTTGTAGAAATTTGTATAGGCTATTCACCACCCCCCCTCTATCCATCTAGGACCTTTCAGTGTCTCAACATGTTGTGTGCCTTACGGTCTTCTTTGTGCCATCGCAACAACTTTGCATGACCCTTGTTTCTGAACAGACGTTTCAGGCGTGGTATTATAGGAGCATACCACATAACTTTGGCAGGGATTTTCTTCCTAGGACGCTCTTCGCCCTCAACATCGCCAGGGTCATCTCGCATGATCTTATACCGCGAAGCTTTACATACGGGGCATTCATCCAAAGTCTCGTAGTCCTTGCCATGGTACAGGATACAGTCATTAGGACATGCATGTATCTTCAGGATTTCTAATCCTAGAGGGCACATGACCTGTTTTGCTTCGTACGTAGTGGCAGGCAATTCGTTAGGCTTCAGAAGCATCTTTTTATTCATCTTGAGTAATTGCCCAAATGCCTTGTCGGATATGCCATTTTTTGCCTTCCATTGTAGCAACTCCAGTGTTGTACCCAACTTATTTTGTCAATCTTCGACGCTCGGGTATAGTAGTTTCTTGTGATCCTCTAGCATGCGGTCAAACTTAACTTTCTCTTTTTCACTTTCACAATCTCTTTGTGCATTACGAATGACTTCACCAAGACAATCATCTTCAGAGTGTGTCTTCTGCCCCTACCCATGCCTCTTCTTCTTCTGTTTCCACCATTGCAGTATCATTGAAGTCACCATATTGAGCAATAATATCTTCAGGGTCCAATTGCTCTTCTTCGTCTTCTTCCATCATAATTCCGGTTTCTCCATGCTTGGTCCAACAAATATAGTTTGACATGAAACCCGACTTCAACAAGTGTGAGTGAACAGTCCTTGAGCTAGAATATTCCTTCAAATTCTTGCACAAGGTGCATGGACAACACATGAAATTAGCATCCCGCTTGTTTGCCTCAGCCGCTCTTAAGAAATCATGCACGCCATCAAAGAACTGTTTGGAGCGGCGATCTACATTGTACATCCAATCGCGTGTCATCGTCTGTATTATATGACCTAAAACTTAATTAAATTTCTCATTTTGGTCAAAAAATGAAATTATAAAATACCGAACGAAAGGTCGTCTGCATTAAAATAACATGATCGAGATGGAACACCATCATGTGTCATTTCCGCGTCATACAAATACTAATGTATGCTCTATGAAAGCCTCGACATAGCGTATACTAAGACCACTAGCACTATAAACAGAAAACCTAAAATGCACTTCAGTAGCATAATGATCTCCCGATCAATCCCAACTAAAGCAGACAAATCATCATTCGTCTGCTCAGCATCGACAGACTTTTTGAGCTGGCTCACTGTCTCATCAGCCTTCGTAGCCTTCACGACGTGTGTAACGTACTCTTCCTCCCAGTACCAGCCACGGCATCCAGTGCCATCCCACTGAAAATAGAAATAAAAATCAACACTTTAATCAAAATCATCATAAAATATAGGTACAAATTAACCATAACCATCAAATGTGACAGAATATATAACTCACATTGTGATCTGGACACTTATAGAAGATCTGACCGTTGTTGGGACCCGACTTCCCCACTCGGTACTCTTTCACAGTCTTTTGCATACACTTGCCACAGCTAATGAGAGAGAGGTCTGGCCTTAGTCGCTTTGGAACCCGATCAGAGGCCGAGTGTCCCGAAGCAGTTGTCATCTACTCTCTATACTCATTTTCCAAACTAGATATTATAAATTCCTTATATTCTAAACAAAGAAAATAAAACAACTAAAATTTACATTTCTCTAAAATCATCAAATGTGCCATGTAGACAACTAAAGTATTCTATGTAGCTACCTTATTCATCTAAATATATAATTATTTTGAGCTCAAGTGGAATATATATAAATCAAGAATAATCCACCATAAATTCATCATTTAATAAAATCCTAAGAATCTATATTACTCAAACTAAGCTAAACTAATCTTGAAATGTAGAACATATAATACCCTAGAAATAAAAGGTGTATACTTAGAATACTAGTTTTAGTTGTCTTGTTCAAACTATTCAAACAATGTCAAGTGAATGAAGCTTAAAATGAAAAAAAAGAGTAATAATCATAAAGAAAAATCACATATAGACCAGCTCTATGGAGGCGTAGAAGTGAGAGGTTGAAGATAGTAACCTTTCAACGAGTCGATGGAGGCGTAGAAGTGATCAAATGAAGCAATGGCCGAAGAGGAGATGAAGAACACACCAAAAACAAGCAAGAACAGAGAGGAAGAAATGAGCTCTCGGGCTCGGGCAGGGGAGGAGGAGAGTTCAAATAGGGGGGCTTTAGTCCCGGTCCATAGAACGAGCCGGGACTAAAGGCCTAGAAATAGCCCCGGTTGGTGCCACAAACCGGGGTTAAACATTTAGCCTCGATTTGTGTTACCAACTGGGGCTAAAGGTCCATTTAGCTCTAGGCGCAATTTCCACCGGGGCTAAAGCCGATTTTAGAAATCGCCGAAAGGTGTGTTCTGCACTAGTGGATGGGGACTCTTATAGGATTTTTCCTAGCTTTAACATGACAGATTATAACAAAGAAAAGAAAAGAAGGATGAAACGACCGTGTATACCAATATAATGCAATAATGCCGTGGGTATATGACTCAAGAGATCGAGTAAGTAGTTTGTCACACTCTTGCTCTCATAATTAAGCTAAGGCCATGCACTCTTACAAAGATCAAAGATGAATAACTATCCTAAACCTTGGATTTTTCATGATCACTAGTAATAGTATGGTGAGCACCCGGCCTATAGCTTCAAATGGACACACCAACACCCTCTCTCGATCTCTCTCTTATTTATGTGCATCTCTTTCGATTGCGTCTTGATTAAGTAGTTAATTAGTCAGTCACTCAGTCAGATCAATATAAGCAAACGAACTAACTAACTAATTAATAAACGGTGTACTCCGATCCCTCCTACATATAGTGTGTGTCTCAATCACATCAGACTCCACACGTGTGGTGCCGTCGTCCTTGATGATATATATCATGTGCATAGCATAGTCCATCCTGCACGTACGTACGTACACGTACAATTCCTTGTGAGCTGGTCAGGCCACACCGTCATCGTTTCGATCGATTTCGCCGACCCTACGCTAGTTTTGAGCTGCGTGTCATCGCTCATTTCAGGGAGCAAAAAACGGGTCCACTTGGCATAGATAGGCGAAGGAAAAGGAAATGGACACTGGCCGGGGAGAAGACACACACCCCCCGGGCAGGCTCACATGACGCCCGCCGTCCGTGGGACCCACAAGACAGACGAATAGCGTCACATGTGTCATGGAAAACCTGGACCCACCACCCGTGAAACCAATTCGCCAAGAATATACTAAAATAATATCTAAATTGGTTTATTATCTTTAGAGATCGATAGAAGGAATTCATATCATTCACTAATTAACAAAACAATGATTTAATAATAAAAACATCTGAACGTAAACTCAAGGAAATAACATCTCAAAAATTCTATTTATAAAGCGCTTATACGTCCCCCACTTAATTAAAGAGTTTGTATCACTGCAAATTAATGGAATACCCAATAATAAGAACCGAGCAAAATCTAGCTTTATTTACATATGTTATACGGAGTATGTACAATTTAAAAAGGTGAAATGTACTCATGAAATATAAGTTTGTTCGCTTGAACTTATCAACCCGGCTTATCAAACATGATATAGTGTTTTTCTCTCACAATAGAATAACGGTAGTCGGCTTATGAGCCGTAGAAATACAGTCTTGTTCCGCCATAGAAATCCGGCCCTCTTCAGTGTGTGACGTATGTGCATGAGCTAATTAAAACTTGTATAGTGTTCTCTCTACCAAGAATGATGTGTTTGAGTTCATATGTTTAAAATGATTTGTTTTCTATAATACTTATACCCTTTTTTAAAACAAAATAATTGAAAAGGTGTTTGTTCATGGTGCGTACATTGCCATAAACATTTGAAAATTTATATATAATAAGTTCACCACTTTATCAATCTCTATGATCAATTCTTTGTGCTATAGGGTGAACAACAATTATAGCTAGCGGGCTAGCACAAACAAGATTGATCATTTAGGTCCGTTTAATATACATGACTCGGATACGCTAGAGCTAATTTTTAGTTAGCCACTCGCATGCAGCTCATATATCCAAACATGCCCTTAATTGGGCAAATTAAAGGTTGAACAACACTACCAATTAATAAGACCATGTGTGCCTTGCCATCAAGTAGGGGAGGACACAACAACGAGCAATGGTGGTGCCTCTACTACGCCAAGCCTTTCAAGTGAAGCAAACGTAAAACAAAAGACGAGGATATAATCTATTGTTTATTGATAAATTTGGAGAGCTACCATTAAACAAGAAAATAACTAATAGCTATATAGAATTGGAAAGAGGAGGGCTCGTGCATTTTGAGTAGGGATGAACATTTGGTTAGACCAAATAGATTGGTTTGGCTTTTTTTTTGTTATAGAAAATATGAGCTGATAGGTTGCTTACCAATAATGTCAAGATCGAGGGGATTGATCTCGGTTAGTTTGTTTTGGGTTTCTTCATTACATAGACTCCTCAATACTTAAACTCTGGCCTACAGAAATAAAAAAGAAAAGAAAATTTGCATGCCACAAGGTGTACACAACTCTCTAGACCGCTCAACCACTCGAACGTTGCACCCACTAGGATCCGCTTGGGTGCCACCGCCAATTAGAGAGACATCGAGATTGGGATCCACAATCAGCCTATTGATCTTCCACGGCCACACAGCTACCAAGCGGAGAGCAAGAGTTGAAGGAGGTGTGGCCACATAGGGGTAGGGCAAAGCACTGGTGTTGGTAGGATGAGTTGTTGGCCAACCTATTGCATGTCTAGGTTTGGAGTGATGGAGAAGACTAACAGTAGGGGTGAGGAATGTGTTGAGGCAGTGAAGCGGATAAGATTTAGGATAGCGGTTGGGATCAGACAAAACTGGCCGGTGTGGTGCCTGCTGCAAGCGTGGTGGGAACTGAGGGTAAGGGGAAAGTTTATATATGTGCTAGGGTTCAGTGTTGGGTTGGTTTACTTGTTGAGCTAGTTTTTCCTAGTAAATCGGTTACCCAAAGCTGAGTGTTGAATTACCGGACAAAGTTTGGTTACAAGGGCGAATTAGGGATCGAAAATTTAGAAATCCATCTTAGGTAGTTAAGTTCGGTCTTCAGTCTTTGGTCGTTGGTCATCAAATTTCAAGCAATGTTTTTTAGTGTATGTCCCGTGGACAATATTCATATTAAGTATCGTGAGTCGTGACACCAATGATTTATGATCATAAGTCTATCTTTAGATAGAACACCTGGAGTTCATTCCGGCTGTGAAAATCCTTAAAACTAACCCTTTAACTCAGTCCAAATTCACTCTCCCAGTTCCAAATTCCAAATGGGTGAGTACGGAGGTTAAAAAACAGTTGCCAAAAGGAAAATTTTTAAACGGAGTACATTGAGATGATTGTGGGACCAGAGGGTCGAGTGGGCCCACCCTTGTCACGTGTGGCCCACCGCATGGTCATTTTCGCGCGGTGTGGCTTCCAGCTGGTGACTGGACCAGAGCCAACCCCTTTCCATGTCTTCTCGCGGCTGATGGATCGCAATAATGATATGGACCAAATTGCACACATCCCTTTCGTGGCTAATTACCAAGCTATTTGCTGCTCCAGTGCTGTGATAAGAAAATAGAGAACTGATTGACAAAAATAAAAGTTTCCCCCCTTGCAGTTATGCATGGATCGGATGCACGTGGTGACATTTTTCTCTTTTTTTTTGGAAAAAAAAACGGCTAGGGAAGAGGCAAGTTTAATTTTAGTGTATTATATAGTATATATGCTAATAGTATATTCTAAAGTGTAACTTCTATAAATAAATTATGTTATAAGCTTTATTTTTTTGTAAATCTCACACACGCTTTTTGTGCTAATCTACTACTAGTGACGACTTAATGACACCATTGAAATGCGGTTACCAGTGTCGATCCAAAGAGAATCTCGTTTGGTGTGGCCGGGAAGCTAAAAAAAAATTGAACTTGCTATACGTCTAGGATCGGAAGAAATGATAGTTTTATTTTTATTTTTTGTGTGTATGTTTAGCACTAATAAACCAAGTGCACTCAAAATTAAATCAAATTGACAGCTTTCAACTATTATCATGACGACCACATTATCAAAGATTTACGTCTTAGAGAAAAAGTGTGAATACAAAAGGAAGTGCAACTAATGGTTATCTATCTATCTAGTCCAAATTACAGTAGCACAAGATCAATTATATTGATTAGGATATGTGCTTTAATTTGTTAGTGCGTCTCTGTTTATAATTTTGGTGCATAGGCTAGAGAATAACCCCCATTAATACCCAAAAAAATCTACTAGAAAACTGTTTATGCAAATTGTAAAAAGGCCAGTCTCTGTTATTTTTACAATAAGGTCCACATACACTGAGAGTCGAGCCTAAACATGTTGGGTCATGCATGTGGTTAATTAAAAGAAAGCACCCTAGCTCGGAGGAATAATTCCGGGTGCCAGCACATACTTATTCTAGCTATATTCTCTCCATTCTTAATCATAGGATGTTTTGATTTTTTTTCTAGATTTATTAATTTAGCTATCTATCTAAACATTAGGTCAGTCTCAATGGAAGTTTCATGGGTATTAAATAGACTGATGTCACACCTTATTTATGAAGAGAGAGATGATAAGAGTTTTATGAAAGTAGAGAGAGTTTCATCCCCATAAAATTATCTAACACTGTTTCCAACACATTTGAACATTGAAACTAGGATATGAAACTCTCATTGAGGATGGTCTTAGTGTGTTTAAATTATGCATAGCAAGATTTGTGTATCTAGAAAAGCTAATATTGTCTTTTTGTAATTTTAAAAGGAGGGGGGAGTAGAAGCCACACCACCCCCCAACAAAGCCAAAATAAAAGGTTCAAGGAAGCTAAATGTACTATTGTAAGGGTGGTATGTGTAAAATTCAATGCATTATCATGAGCCTATTATTCTACACACCCACCCTGGTAGGGTGGCATTATTACTCGTGGCCCCTCGCACTCTTCTTTCCAATCCATCCATTTGCATTTGCAAAAGCCTTCTTCTTTACATTTCAAAAGCCTCCTCCTTCCTCCTCTCTCAGACAGAGTAAAGCTAGCAAATTTGCAACCAGCAGAGAAGAGAGAACGAAGAAGAAGGAGAGGAGAGAGAAACCTGCAAGCTGAGAGGGTGAGAAGGTGGCGCCAGCAGCAGCAGCAATGGCGACGACGACAGACCTGGGGTTCGAGGAGACGGAGCTCCGTCTGGGCCTACCCGGCGGCGGTGGTGGCGGTTGCGGGGAGAGCTGGTGGGAGGCGAAGGGAGGATCAGCTCCTCCGGCGGCAAGAGGGGCTTCGCTGAGACCATCGACCTGAAGCTGAAGCTGGAGCCGGCGACCCCCACCGCGGCCGACGTCGTGAAGGCGGCTGCGGCGGCGCAGGAGGAGGAGCAGGACGACGGCCGTGTTGCCGCCGCAGCTGCCGCCAAGGAAGGCGTGGCTGCCGCGGAGGACGCCGGCGGCGTGAAGATTATGATGAAGAGGCCTCCGAGCCAGAGTAACGTCGTCACCGCCGCCGCCGTGCTGGCTGACCCCGCCGAGAAGCCGCGCGCCCCCAAGTACGTCGCCCGGCCCGAGAGCACTTGTCTCCTCCCTCCCTCTCCAGCTTCGTTCGTATCGTACATGCATGCATGCTTGAATTGTGTCAAAATTCCTTTATTTTTCGTAATGAGAGTACAACCCCGTTCGGCGTTCGCCAAAACAAAAACAATATATACAGCTAGCTTAGATCTTTAATGAAAATCTAATGGACCTCCATGATCAGAGCAAATTAAATATTTATAGCCTTGATTAGCTAGCTAGCCATACAGTACTCTCTCGCAAGGTACAGTACAACACATGGAACTGCCTGAATCATCATCACACGACTCATATTCATGTCATCACCCGTATGATGACGATAATAATTTTGTAAATATTTACATGGCCTACAACACATATTTTTTCATTCATGACATGAAGTACATTAATTAGATTTGGATTTGGAATATATGATGTTCTTTTTCATGCATCATGCATGCAGCAAGTTAAACAACTGCAACTAGCTATAGCTACTAAGATAATCCTGACTTCGTCGCTGGACAGGGGGGGCCACATCGCGGAAAAAAAAAAGGGGAATTTTGAAAAAAAAAAACTAGTAGCTCTACTCGATAATCCCCGGCCAAAATTTTTAGTCTTAGCAGCGCACAGTGACATAGGGGGGTTTTAAGGTCATACAATACGCAAGACGGGGCACCATTTTTAGTTGGGGGGGGGGGAAAGGGGGGGTTTCCGAATACGATAAAGAAAAAAGAAAGAAAAAAAACCCCTCCTCACGATGTTTTCGTGCTGCGGTCCTTCCCCAAATTTCCCTATTATTGAAATGATTTTTAATTTTTTCTTTTACAATAAAACCTCTATTTAACCCCCCCCGGGGCCACTAAAAAGTCGGGCACTTCATACCCCCCCCGCACACTCACCCAATTTTCCCCATCCACTATATTTTGGGGTCTCCAAAGACTTTTTCAACCCCCCCCCAAAACCCTCATCACACAACCATTACCTCCCATGGGGGGGTCCCCAAAAATTTTTTCAAAACCCCATCCAACCTCATAAAAAACCAAATTTTGTGACTCCCATCTTGGCCCCCAAAAAAATTTTTTTCGACCCCGAGTCCAACGCTATCCCCACCCCTTTTTAAACCCCCCAGCGTTGGGGGCCCCCCCCCGTCAATTGACCCCCTAAATTTTTTTTTTCCCCGGCCATCACTCAAAAACCACTTGGGGGGGGTTTGAAAAAATTCCCCCCCAAAACTCCTATACCCCCCCCCCACCCCTCGGCCCAGGTCCACCCAAATCCACAACAAAAAGGGGCCCTTTTGGCCAAACCAAACCCAAAAGACTTCTATGGGGGGTTAAACCCCCCCTTTTTAATTTGTGCCCCCCCACTATCATTATTTTTGGGGGAAAAACCCCCAAAAACCCCCGGTAATAAAATATTTGGGGGTTCCCCAAACCAAAAATCTAAAATCCCAACTTTTTTAAATTCCAAAACCCAAAAAAAAATTTTTTTGGGGGGTTTTTTCCCCAACCAAAATTTGTCTTACAATATAGTTTTGGGGGGGATGCCCAAAAATAAATAAAAAATTTTCTCTTTTTTCCTCTTTAGTCAAAAATCCAAATAGGAAGGGACCCCCTTTTTAAAAAAATTTTTTTGGGGTTTTTTTATTTTTCCATTTTGTAAAATGAATAGTAAAAACCAAAAAATATTTTAGATTCTGGGGGAAAAAAAGGGGGGCCTTAGAAAAAATATTTTTTAAAATTTTTTAAATTTGCCCTTTTCTTTCTTTTCTTTTTTATTTTCCAACTGCCCCCGGGCCCAAACATAACCCACCCCCTTTTTAGCACTTAAGTACATTGCATTTTTTTGGGGTTCTTCTTTCACCAACCCTGTTTCCCCCCCCTCCCCCTTTTTTTTTAAAAAAAAAAAACAAACAAGCATTTTGAAATTTTGTATTTTTTAGAAGAAATAAACAAAATTTTTTTTTTGGGAAAAGGTTTTTATTTTTATAATAAATTAATATATTTAAAAATAAATATGGGGTATTCAATACAACATTTTTCATTGAAAAAAAAGGGGGTGAAAAGGTCCAATTAATTGGAAGGGGGTACAGTCCACATCAATACTTTCCACCAAAAAAAAATTCCTCCTTTTCCCCATTGAAAAAAAAAATCCTCCCAGCCCCTTTTTCCGCCCGGGGCCCCCAAAAGGGCCCGGGTGGACCCCCTTGGGGGCCTCTAAAATATATTTTTTCCCGGGTCCAAAGCACATTACAAAATCTTTTAAAAAATTTTTTAATTTTTTTGACTTTTTTAATTTTTTTAGAATTTGTAAAAAATTTTTTTTTGTTTTGGTTTAATTTTTTAAATTTTTTTTTTTTTAAAAAAAATTTTAAAATTTTAACTTTTTATAATATTCTAAAAAAATTTAATTTTTAAAAATTTTAGATAAAAAAATCAAATGTTTTTTTTTAAAAACAAAGACTAAAAAAAAAATGTTTTAAAAAAAAAGAAAATCCCCCAAAATTGAAGTACACCCAAAAAAAAAAAAAGAAAAAAAACATTTTTTTTCATGCATCAATTTGCTTAATTTTAGCAATATATTTATAAATTTGCGGATTGGAGGATTTTTTCTTATTTTTTACTTGAAAAACAAAAAAATTAATAAATCAAATTTTTTCTAGGGGGGGCCGAAAGCACTGTAAAATTTTTGTCATCTTATGTCTTGATTTGGGTTTTTTACGGGGGAGGAATCTTTTTAAAATTTTATTTTTTTTAAAATTTTTTAATATTTATTTGTATTATCGGGGGGGGGCCCGGGGGGTTTTCCACCGGGGCCTTTTTTTCCCCGGAAAACATCATGTCCTAAATCCGAAAAGGGGGGCAAAACGCCGCCAATCCTAAACCGCCGTTCGTAAGGTATTGGAGGGGGCCCCTTACCTGCCGGGTGGACCTAAAAATTACAAATTTAAAGGGACCCCCCAAAGGGGCCCCCAGAAAGTTCCTCCTTCACCATTGGTACTTCATTAAAAATTAATCAGTAAAATCACTACTTTAATTACCAAACACATAATGATAATTTTTTTTATCTTCAAAAAACCCCCCAAAACCCCCCAATACTTTTTTTGGGATCGAACTCTGCTATTTTTAAATTTTGTAAATTACTAGTTTTGCTCTAAAAAATTTTTTTTTAAAAAAAAAAAGAACCCCAAAAAAAAATACGATTGTCTTTCAAACCCCTTTTCCCACAAAGTTTTATATAAAAAATTTTTACACCCAAATGGGGGCCAAAATTTTTTTTTGAAGAAAAATTGTTTTTTCGCAGGGGGGGGGCGCCATGTTTTTGCCAGGGGCGTCCATGATTTCACCCAAAACCATGGTAGGGTCCCCTTTGGGGGTGCCGGGGGAAAAGCCCTTTTCCCTCCAAACACATCCCCTCCCCCCGCCCCCTAGCTCCCTTTGCTACCTGTGTTTTTTGATGTACATCTTTAAATTTGCTACTAGCAAGCACGGGGGGCGATCATTTGACCTTAAAATGATCAATATTACCCACAAACCCCTGTGCTGTTGTTCTTGGGCTCCCGTCTCTAAAAACCCACTTTGATGGGGCTCATATCTTAAGCCAAAAAAAAAAAAGGGGTTTGTTGCTCACAACCCCGGGGGATTTGGGGTTTCCCTTTAAAAATTTTTTTGCACTTGCCTTTTTCTGTATTTCGTTCCCCCCCAAACCCCCTCTTTTTCAAATAATTTTTTCAAAAAAACTCTGTGTACTTTTTGGGGGGTTTTTTGCAGTAAAACCTTACTTTTTTTATTTTTAAATAACCACTTTTTTTTCCCTCGCAAAATAAATGGGTGTGGGTTTAAAGGAATTTGGGGTAAAAAGGGGAAAAAAAGGCAAAACAAAAAAAAGTGGTGGACCTCTAAACGGCCCGATACGGGGCCGCCCTACAACAAGCCCCGGGTCTCGTCCACCCCCCGGGGGATAACTACGCTTCTTATTATTTTTTTATTTTTTTTCCTACCGGAAAATATTATATCTTATAAATATATTTTGTGTATCAGCTTCCTCATTAACCCTGGAATTTTCTTTTCATTTCTTTTGGGGGATTTTGTGAATCATGCAAAGCCTTTTTTAAAAAAGGGTAAAAAGTTTTTGGGCCTGGGGGGGGATTTTTTAATTTTTAATTCTCAACAAAAAAGGGGTCAATAAGAAATTTTCTGGGAAAAAAAAAAAAAATTCTTTTTTTTGGGTCCCCCCCCCTTTTTATTTTCACAGGGGGGGCCGGGAGAAATAAAAAGCAGAAGTGAGGAAGATGGAAAGTTTTGCATCAAAAACACCTGGGGGTTTCAAAAAGAACCGTTCCCCATAGCTTTTGCAGCTTCTTTTTTGTATTTATCGTCCCTGCTCTCCAAGTCCTATATTCCGATAAAAAAGGGTTTTTTTGGGGTTGTAAAACATTCTTTTGTCCCATTTGCAAAACAGTCATCATGTTTTTTTCTCTTTTGCCCTATAAAAGAAAAGCCAGAACATGTACCTGCCTATAAAATGTCTTTTTGCGCTACCTCTTTTTTTTTTTTTTTTTGGGGCACAAAAAAAAAAGGCACCCTGCCCCAAAAATCAAGGGCCCCCTTTTTGGGCTTTTTGCCCAAAAAATTTTTTAAAAATTTTTTATAATTACCACTTTTTCATGGAAAAAAAAATTGTTGAAATTTTTTTTAAAAAAATTTTTGGTTTGTATTTTTTTTGCCCCCCTCTCTTTTTTTTTATTTTCACCATCTTTGGGGGTTTTTTTTTGGGGGAAAATAATTTCTAATCTCTTTCTTTTTTATAAAACTTTCCCAAACCCATACCCCCCTTTTTTTTTTAAAAATTGATCCAACCCAACTTGGAAACAGGAAAACAACCTTTTTAAAAAAAATTGGAGAAGGGGCTTCCATGTCCCCATGATGGGAAACTTGTTTTTTTTTCCCCCTTCAACACAAAAAACTTCCCAGCTTCACACTCTTTTGGGGGTACAAAATTTGCTGCTTTTTTGTTTTTTTGCTCATACTATTCAAATCTACATCCCAAATTTTTTGGGGTACAAGGGCCTGCCCCCACCCCCTAAAATAAACCCCGGGGGCAAATGAAAAGGTTTGGGCACTCCCAAAGTTGAAAATGTTTTTTCTCTGTTTTTTTGAGAGAGAAAGGGAAAAGAGAGATTTCTTGGGGTGCGGAAGTTTTTCCCCTGATTTTTGGAACTTTCTGTGCCCTTCCCATGTAAAAAATTTTTCTCCCCAAATAAAAGGTTTTTTTAAAAGTTTTTAAATTTTTCAAAAACATTTTTTGCCTTTGGGGGTATTTTCCCCAAAAAATGATGGGGGGCCACTTTGGGTTTTTTTAATTTCTGCCCCTTTTCCCGGGTTTATTTCAAAAAACTGTCTGCTCGAAAACCCAAAAAATTTTCCCCCCACAGTTCTTTTAGGAAAATCCCCCTTTTGGGGTTTTGCCAAAAAACCATGCAGCAACTTTTGAGGGCCCCGGGGGAAATGGGGAATTGTCCCCAGGGGTTTCCATGTTTGTTTGGTTTGCCACTAAGTTTTACCAAAATTTTGGGGCTATTACTTTTAAAATCTAACCATTTTTTTTTTTAAACCCCAAAAATTTTTGCGTATTACCGTGTGTGGTTTGTTGGATTAAATCTTTAAAACCCCGGGGAAAGAAAATTTTCAAAAGGGGGGGTTTTTAAATTTTAAGGGGGGGCTGATTTGTAGTTTAGGCTAGTAATCATGGACCTTTTTTCTTCTTAAAAACAATTTATAAAACAAAAAAAGCCAAAAACTTTTAGATAACAAAAATTAGATATGGACTTTAAAATAAGGGGTTTTTTTTAAAAAGAACCAATAAATTACTTAACAACCCCCCCACTAATGGGGAAAAAAATTTTTTACAAACAAAAAACCCAAAAATCACCCAGGGGAAAAAAAAGGGAAAAGCATTTGTTTTTTATATGTACAAAAATCTCCTTTAAAAAACCCCCAATAGCTCCAACTAAAAAAAAATTTGAACCACAACCTTTTCCTGTCAAAAATTTGGGCCCCCAGCTTAGAATCCACTGATCTGATCAAAAGGGGCCATTCCCCTTGTTCCCCCTAAGCCTGCATTGGGGGGGTCTTGTGGGGAAATTTTTCAAAAACCCAAAATTTTTTTAAGACAAAAAACTACAACTTTTAAAAACCGGGGTTTTGGGAAAAAACGGGGGTAGTTTTTCCCCCTGAAAATTTTTAACAGAAAAAAAAAAAAAAGCAAATTGCTGTAAAAGTTTTTTTTGGGGGAAACCCCCTTTTTCAACCTTTTTAAAAAAACTAAAGGGGTATCTTTTGTAATTTGGGTTTTTAAATTTTTTTAAATCAAAATAAAGAATAGTTTGAAGGAGCATAAAAATTTGTTCTTGAAAAACCCCCAAAAAGCAATTGAAAATCATTATGCTATACATGTTTTTTCATTTTGTGTGGGGTTTGGAAAAAACAGTTTTTGGCAAAAATTTTCCCGCCATGCGCACAGGGGGTTTTCCCCAAGGAAACAAAACAAAAAATAATTAAAAAATTTTAATTATGTAAAGGGCGGGGGTTTAAAGGCCCTTCGAAATATTTTTTTTTCGCACTTTTTTCGGAACATAAAGGGTCAATGTCAATAACCAAAAGATAATTTTGGCCATTAAAACCCCATATTTTCACTCAAAGTCAAAAGATGATAAGGCAAAAAAAAAAAAAAAGGGTTTTTTAAGTAAAAATTTTACAGTTCAAGCCTCATACTCACCTTTTTCTCATCAAACAAGCCCCTAATTTCACCAAATATTTTTTTCCCCATAATAGATAGTTCCCTTCAACTATCACATTTTGCCCCTCCGAAAAAGTCGGGTAATACAATCACCTAGAAACACACTTGCATTTGTACTTAAAAAACGGGGGAAATTTAACAAAAGGGTATCTTTGCGGCATGCATCTTTACAATGTAAAAAGAAAAGGGGATTGACGGGTACAAATTTAAAGGGGGAAATAAAAGCAGCAAGAAATTAAATTCCCATAAAGAATTCTTTGTGCTCCAACTTGAAAACGGGGGAAAATGGGAAAAAAATTTGGGGTTTTTAACAAAAATTTTTCATAAAAAAAAGGGGGAACTTCGATATCCTATACATTGTAAGAAAATTTTTGCAAAAAAAAAATTGGGGGGGAGCAAACCCAAAATTTAAAGTTGTTTCCAAAAAAGATTCTATGACTAAAGCAAACATTAAATCCAAGCTAACTACTGGGGGCTTTACAATATGTCGTTCAAGGGGTCCCCAAAACCCCATGATCAAATGATGGGAAAACGAACCTACAAACCAAAATTTTTTAAAGGGAAAAGTTTAAAAAAACATGCAGTACCAAAACTCTTTCAGGACGTTGGAATACCTCTGTTTTTGGGTGGGTAGACATTTAAAACAGTGTGGATTGAATGCCCAAGGTCAAAATCAATCCCGTTGTTGTTTTAAAATGATACGTTTAAAAAACAGATTAAACACAAACTTTAAACCCCCTCTTCTTCCATTGCTTCTTTTGGTCCCAAAGGGCCACAGTTTTTTTAAAATTTAAAAAAATTTTAAACTGAAATTCAGTATGGATCGGAAAAAAAGGGAACAAACCTCCTTGCATCGGGGGGGGCACGAAAAAGGGGGGAAAACCCACCTTGGAAGCATTGAAAAAAATTTTTCCCTCGGAAAAAAGAGGGCTCCATCCTTCGTTTTTTGGGGGACCAAAATCATATTAACACTCAAAAAGGGGGGGCCGGGGGACCCCCTTTTAAAGGGGGCCGGCTAGACCAACAATGTATTGACAAAGCATCAAATTAATTGGTTTAGCAAATTTTTTAAAACTTTTTTAAAAAAATGTTCCAGAAAATTTGTCTAAAAAATTTTTAACCCTTTGCCAATTTTTTTTTTACCCAATGGGGGAAAACAGAGAAAAGGGGGAAAAAACAAAGGGGCAAAAGGAAAAAAAGGGGTTCATGCTTCTTTAAATTTGCAATTAAATACATCTGTTTTTGTTTTTTCTTTCTGTTAAAAGACCCTTTTTTTTCCCCAAAGCTGGAAAAAAAAGCCAATTCTGTTTTTTTATAAAAAAAAAACCCCCAAAAAAAAAAAAAAACGGGGGGAAGCTGTAACTACAAACTATGCGGGGAAAAAAGAACCAAAAATTTCCTGTTCAACATTCAAAAAACCCAAAACCCTTTTTTTTCCCTGCAAATTTCAATAGAAAAACATGATACGCAAATCAATGTCTAAAAAAGCACCAACGGGGAAGGGTTTTTTGAATCAAGAGGGTTAATTTCTTTAAAAAAAAAAAGGTGTTCACCAAAGCGTATATACCTCCCCCCTCGACCTTCAAAAATTTTAAAATCATTTTATCAGTATGCCAGTTTTCCAAATAAAATAAGATCAAATTAAGAAAAATCAACAATTGCAGAATGATTGCCCAAAAAAACGGCCTAAGAAAAAAAAACCAAACAAAGGAAGGGTTTCAACGGGCAGGGTACCCAAATGTCCAAAAAACATTGCCCAAAAACCCCTTTTTAATTTACTGATCAAAAAGGGGAAAATTTCTTAAAAAAACAATAATTTGCCCAGATCATGCAAAAAAAAAAAAAAAAAAAAATATTTATTTATTTTTTTTTTTCTAGTGATGGGCATCGCTTTAAATTTTATTTTATTTCTAAATATCTCTTTTGAAAATCAATGTTCACGGGGGTTTTTTGGGGGAAATTTTACTTGGGGAAAAAAAAAAATCAAATTCCTGTGAAAACCCACAGGGGGAAATTGGGGATTATAAAAAGGGGAAATGAACGGGGTATTATATTTTTGTCAATTTAAAAGGTTTTTTTTAAAGACTGGCAAAATTCAAATGGGGGTTTCAATTTTTCAGAAGAAAATTTCAAAACTACAATTTTTTTTTTTTTTTTGTGCAACCAATTTTTTTCCCGCTGCCTCCCCTTTAAAAAACCCCTTTTATTCTTAGCGGGGGCCTTTTTTTGTCCCGGGAAAAGCTAGTTTTAAAAATTTTTTGTTGGCTAATGAAATGATCTTCACAAAAAAAAAAAAAAACCCGGGCCCCCCAAAACACAAAAAAAGTGAAAGGGGGGGGGTCAAAAATTTTTTTAAAAAGTAAAAAAAATAGTAATAAATGACGAAGGGGGGGGGACCTTTTTCCCTTACAGAAAATATAAAGGGGGCACTTACTTGGCTATTTGGGGTTTTTGTCCTGTAGAAAGGGGAAACCCGGGGGGAAAAAAAAAAAAAATGCCCGAGTCAACATATAAAACATGCCCCCAAAAACGGGGGGAACGGGGGGGGGGGGGACCCCATAATTTTTTTTGCAGTTTGCGTCTTGAAAACTTGGGTTTGGGGAGATGAAAAAAGGGGGAAAGGGAGCAAGGCCGGGGGCATCATCCCTCAGTTTGTTTTTTAAAAAATTTCCCCTTTTTAGTTACGAATCCTAAAGGGGCATGGAACCAAATTTTTTTTCTATCCTAGAGACCGAAAAGGGGAAAGGAATGTAAAACCCCATGGATTTTGGTTTTTTGGGGGAAAAAAATAGAAGACATTCAGTTGCACTACAAAAGGCTTAAAAAAGGTTTTTTTCTGCCAGCAAAAAATTTTTCAGGGGGACAAACTGTAGAAGGTACTTCAATTATTTGGTTACAAAATCCCAAAAAATTTCAGATCGAAATCGGAGGTTTTAGTAAATCAGGAAGTAAATTTTTTTGTTTTCCATTCCATCCACACTCCGACCCACACTTGCAATTTCCCTTGGGGTTTAAAAAATAAAAGAAAAAAAAAAAAAAAAAAAACCCCTCCCAAAAAGGTTAAACGAGGAAAAGGGGGCGGGGGGAAAGGGGGGTCGAAGGGATCTTCCCCCCGGGGCCCCGGCCGTGAAAAAAGGGGGCCGGGGGCAGCCCCCCTGCGCCCCCCCCCCCCCCTTCCGGGCCCCGATGGAATGGAACAACCCCAGGCTTTGACCCTTGGGGGGCGACCTGGGGGGCCCCCGGG
Source organism: Microstegium vimineum (assembly GCA_022036555.1). Taxonomy (NCBI): domain Eukaryota; kingdom Viridiplantae; phylum Streptophyta; class Magnoliopsida; order Poales; family Poaceae; genus Microstegium; species Microstegium vimineum. The sequence continues at coordinate 39,688,603 of CM039129.1, read as the reverse complement.
GCCCTTCCCTCACAGAACCCGCCCTTGGCTCCCGCGTTTGATCTCTGATCGATAAACTAAAAGGCAAAGGGGGATGCGGGGGGCAACAAAATGGAAAAAAATTTCAAAACCCCCCCGGGTGTTTTTTCCCTTTTTGGGGCCCTTTTTACTTACGGCTTTTTAACACACATTCGATGGTCCCCCCACACCACTCCCAAAAAAAAAACTAAAAAAATACACATGATAAGGGGACCTCCTGAAAAAACTGCTCAAATCAAAAAAAACCCCCACACAGGAATCAAGCAGGCTTTTTGGGAAGCAAAAGCAAATTATTGTCCCATGAATGAACAAAAAAAAAATTTACGTTTGAAAGTACGCAACAACGGGGGGGCCCTTTTGCACTGCAACCTTTTTTCCCCCTTTTCAACCACAGATTAAACAAAAGCATGAAAAAAAAGGGAAAGGTACAAAAACCCCTCCAAAAGGAACAAAAGGGGTCTAGGGGCCTGCTAAATCAAGGGGGAACCCCGACGAGGGGGCCAAACCAAGGGCCTACCCCCCCAAGGGGGCCCAACGCTCCCCCTACCTAGGGGGGAAAACGGTGCACGGCTTTTTCCTTTGGGGCCTGCCCATTTCTCCTGCTCCCAAGCGCGGGGGGAAAAAAAAGGGGGGGTGCAGGTAAAAAACGGAAAAAACGGGGGTTTTCGATCATTCAAGCAAGCGGGTTTTTTGCAAACCCTCTCTATCATAAAGGGGGGCCACGTCACCCCTTTTCGACCCGTACCAAACGCTTGCAAGGAGGGGGCTCGATGGCCGCGAACTCTTTGGGGGAGGGGGTTTGGGGCTCCAATCAGCATCTCCCGGCACCGTTGGCCCCTTTTTTCAGTTCGGCGGGGGTTTCACACCCGTCGAACAGATTTTTTAACACAAGATCGATGCATAAAAACTTTGGTTGTTATTTCCACACCTGATTTCAAGTAAAAACAAAGGGGGAGGGGGGGCGTCCACCGGGTGAAGTTTTGGGGCAAACATTTTAGGTTTTAGATCAACTGGGGGCTTGGGAAATTTTAAAATACGGGGCCCGTCAAACGAAAAAAAATTTTAAAAGAACACATGATAAAAATAGCTACTCTTTGCTCAAAAAAAAAAAAAAAAAAAAAAACCATTTAATCGGATACACTTTTTTGGGGCTTTCAAACAATCCCAAACCCGCCCCAAGGCATTTTTCGGGGGGTTTTTTTTATCAGTTCTGGCAATAGCCTGCTGGTTTCTTTTACGGGGAAAATTGACAAAAAAATTGTCCCACCTTAGATCCCCGAAAAAATTCCCCTTAGCCTGGGTTTAGCAATATCGTTCCCCCATCCATGGGGGGAAATGGAAAATGTGCTGCAGCCCCCCGGCCCCACCGGGGTGCTAAGGAGGGGAACAAATTTGTTGTGTTTTTTGAGGGGAGAAATTTGGGAAATTTTTTGAAAAAGTGGCCCCAAAAAACACTTAATGGGTATTTTGGGGAGAGCCCGGAGCAGAGTTTTGGGGGTTGGGGGAAGCATTGCTGATATCCCAACCCATTGTCTTAATGCCAGATCTGAAATATAAGCATCGTTTAAAGGGGGCCCCTTCCCATGAAAATTTCCAATGGAAAAAAAAATGTAACTTTTTTTGGGAATTAAATGGGGGTAAAAATTTTTTTCAGTTTCTAAAAATATAGAAATTTTGGGGCCTCATAAGGGGGGGCTCTACCCATTAAATCGAGCACTCCAGGGGGGTTTTAAAAAGGGGAAAAAAGATGAAAAAGCTGCATCTGTTTTTTTTAAAACCCGGGTTCCCAAAGGGCCCGAGAAAGGGGCCCCGGGGAAAAAAACAAAAAAGGGTTTTAAAAAAAGCGGTCAAGAAAAAAATTCCTGGGGGATTGTTTAAAAAAAAAATTCCACAAGGGTCAGGGAAAAATTGATTAGAAAATGCATATCCCGGGTTTTGAAACCCTAAAAACACGGCTTATTCAAAAGCGAATGGGGTGAATGTCATTTTCAAACAAATTTGGGGGAGGTGGGGGCCCCGAAACCCCAAAAAACCGGGGCAGTAGAAAACATTTTTTTTTTGGGGGAAAACCCCCTAAGCTCATTAAAAATTTGGGGAGTTATAAACCCACAATTGGGGACCCCAAAAAAATTTTTGAAAAAAAAAAGATAAGGAATTTTAAAACAAATAAATTGCGGGGATACTAACAAAAGCTTGAAGGGGGAAAAAAAACCTGACAAAACCCAAAAGTTACAGGCTTGATGGCCCAAAATGGGGAAAACCAAACTGCTACACCATCTAATTTTAAAAAATTTACAGAGATGCTTCTTTTTAAAAAAACCTGGGGGCTAAACCCTGCAAAAAAAAGCAGGGGGCAGTTGATCCCCCGAAAATTAAAAAGCGATTTAAAAAATTTTTTATGAGGGGCAGGGGTTTTTGGGGACAATAAATCACAAAAAAAACTTAAAGAATTTGTAAGACCCGAAATTATTACTTCAACCTAGCACTAAAATTTTGGGACGCCCCAAAATTTTTAAAGGGATTGCAGATTGATTTAAACCCCATGTTCCATTAACATGCAAGGGAGTGCAAACCTACATGATTAAATGCAAGACCAAAATGTGTAGAAAAAAGAAGATTTAGTAGTGGGGGTTTTTAAAAAAAACCCCGTTATCCTTTGACCACACTATTTTGGGCCCCCCGTATAGGGTTTTTAAAAATTGGGGGAAAAAAAATGCAAAATTTTTTTACGTGTGGGATCAACATCGCTAAAAAAAAAGGAAAAAAAAAATCTATTTAACATTTTAAACCTCACAACAAAAAAATTTGAAACATAAATTAAGCCCCAAAAAAACAACCTAATAACTTCCACCCCAAAAAAACCCAAAGCAAACATATACAGCTTTTTTAAAATAATTAGCAAGCAAAAATTTTTGGGGGGTTTTCTTTGTAAAAGAAATAGTTCTCATATTCATTCTTTTTTGTTGTTTTTTTTTAAAAAAAAATGATTGATCCATCATCTCCCCCCCTTTTTTAAAACAAACTAAAAATTTTGTACTCTAAGCAAAAAATCTTTTCCCCAAAAATTGAGAAAGGGGTTATATGCATCCCCCCTTAGAAGGGGGTTTTTTCCGCAAACAAAAATTTTATAGGGGTACCAGTTTCACCCCCCCTTTCAGAAAAAAAGGGGTCCCAAATTTTTCCCCTTAGATCCCCAAAAAGGGGGAAATTTTTTTTTCCGCATTTTATTTTTTTTTTACCTCCATCTAAAAAAATATGTATCTCTGAAAAAACGCAAAACTGATTCTACATAACCCCATGATTCTGCATCAAAGCTACGACGTAGAGTAAAAAATTTGTGCTTCCTACTCTAAAAAAAGACCAGTTTCCCCCAGCAACAGATTTAAAATTTCCCCCAAAAGAAAATACATCCAGAAAGAATCAAAAATTCATATGTCGGGGCCAGATCAATCGACATTAGATTTGTTTCCCGTTGCACGATGTGATTTAGACCCAAAACCCAAACACCGAAAAAGGAACCACAAGCTAAAATTCTAGGGGACAAAGATCACACATCTGCATTTTTGACTCAAAGCATTTCCCCCTTAAAACCCTTTTCCCAGTTCAGGGGGTTTAAGGTGAATTACTTGAAAATTTTCGGTGTTGTTCGTTTTTTTATTCCCTTCCCTCCCCGGTGATCCACGTTCACATCTCGATCGATTCCGTGCCCCCCCTTTTACGCCCATTTCCCCCAAAATCGCCGCCGCAAACACGCAAAAAGCATAGCTAATCATAGCTGTCCCGTCGACCCGCGGTCGCTTTACTTTAACCCTTTTCCCCCGGGCAACAGCCTGGCGGGGGGGTGCACCCCTTTTTCCCGGCGGGGGCGGGGGCCCCCCAACCCCCCCGGGACGAAGGGACCTCCCCCGTGCCCCCAGCCCCGCGCGCATCGCCCCCCCGCCACGGGGGGGCCCCGGGGGGCGGCGGCCCCGGCGGCGGGGGGGGCCCCGTAGCACCTCCACCCCCCCCTTTCCCCGGCCCCCCGCCCCCCCGCTCAAACCCCGACCCCCCCCAGCGGCGGGGGCCCCCCCTCGTCGCCGCCCTCCTCCCCCCCCCGTCCCCCCAAAACCCCCCCCCCCGCGGCGGCGGCGCCGGGCCCCGCGCCGCCAGCGGGAAAAGCGTCCAGCACCAAAGACGGCGGCGGCGTCGCCGGGTCGTGAACTGCAAACGCGGGGCCCCGGGTTTTGGGCTGGGTGCGGCGGAGGAGGGGGGGGGGGTGCCCCCCCCCCTTTCGCCGCCGCCCCCCGGGGGGGTGGCGGGGGCCCGGGGGGGGGAGACTGGCCCTTCTTGGGACCCACCCCCCGGCCGCAGTTGTTTCTGCCAGGCCCCTTTGGGCCCCGGGGGGCCGGGGGGGGGGGGGGAGGGGCGTCCCCGCGGGGGGGGGGGGGGGTCGGGGGCCCCCGGGGGGGCGGGAGATTGGGGGTGGGGGGGGGGGGGAAAAGGGGGGGGGGAAGGGGGGGGTGGTGAGTGGGGGGGAGGGGGGGAGGGGGGGGGGGTTTGGGATGGGGGATTGGGGGGGGGGGGAAAGGGGGGGGGGGAAAAAAAGGGAGGGAGAAAGGGGGGATTGGGGCGCGCGACTTGGGGGCCCTTTCCCCCTGCGCCCCCGGGGGCCCCCCGTATTTTTTTTCCCCCTTTTTGAAGCGGGTTTTTTTTTGGGGCCGGCGGGCATTTCTTTGCCCCCCTTTTCTTTCGTTTCGTTTTGTGCATGCTCCCGGAAAAATTTTTATCCGGAAAAAAAAGGATGGCGATGGGCACGGGAAAGGGGGGGATCGTGGGTCGTCCTGCCCCCCTGACGTTCATCACTAAAATAATTTTACCTAAATCAATAATAATATTTTTTTCTTTTTTTCTAAAATTGTATTTTTATTTTATTTGGGGGATTTGCAATTTTGACTAGTTGATTGGGGGTTTTTTTTAGCAAATAGTTGGCTAAAAATTTTAAGCTAAGATCCGAAAAAGGAAAGGTTTTGGTGGTAACCCCATTTTTTGGGGGTTTAGAAATGAAAATGCATGCAAAAGCGGGTTAGATCATTCTTATTCGTCGTAACTCTTTTATCTGATCAAAAAATCCCGTGGTTACTTATTCGGTAACCGGGAAAGTCCCTTTTTTCTCCCCATGGGGGCTTTCTTGGGGGGGGCTATGAATTTGGTGGGGCCAAAACCTTTTTTTTTCTCTTTGGGGGCCCTTTTTTTTTATCCCTTGCTACTTAATTATCTCTAAGAGTTGAACATAAATTAGACACTATTAGCGTTTTTGGGCCCCATTGGGGGGGGGGGTCCCAAACCCCCAAAATTTTCTTTTCCAACAAAGGGGCACAAAAACATAACTTATTTGGTAGCCCTGTTTTTTTAAGGACATCATACGGGGGCTTTTTTTGGTTATGCTCGCGCCCACCCCCAAAGGGGCCAAACATTTTGGGGTTAAACCGGGGTTTTCTTTTTCCCATAAAGTAGGGGGAAATGGGTTTTTGGGGTTTTGGGGGTTTTGATCCCCGTTGGAAAAATTCATAACCAAAAGAAACCCCCTCACTTATTTGCTAGAGGGGCTTGTTGTGACCCCAGATAATTCTAGTGTTTTTGCATTGAGGTATGCTTTTATCCATTTGGGGAATCATTTTTTTAGTGAATTTTGTTCCCTTTGGGGGGTTGACCCCCTAGAGGGCTTGAGATTAGGGGCGCAAAAACCCCCGTTTGGGGGACCCGGGGGGGTCCGAGGGGGGGCATTTTTTTTTTTTTGTCTACCCCCCTGGCGTATGAATAGTAATCTAGTAAAAATAAAAGGGGTTTTGGGGAATTTTTACACGAAACTTTTAGCAAGTGCAAAAATTTTTTCCCCTTCCCCTTTGCCACCCCGCCCCCCAAATCCTGTTTTGTCCCTAGCTAGGCACTTTTTTCCCCCATGCCCTATTCCCCCCGTCGCATCCCCGGGGGGCCCCTTGCTTTCGTACAAAAAGTCCCCCCCGTCTTCCCCCTTATTGTTAAAGGGGTTTGGGAAAAAATCACAACGTGAGGGGGAAATGTGTTGCGGTGACCCATGGGGGACTAACAAAAAAAACTGGCATGGCAAAGTCGTTGATTTTTTTTTTTATGGTACTTTTCCCTGGGGGCCTGTTAATCTTTTTTTCCTTCCTGGAGTTTTTCAAACAACCATCTAAAATGACCCCCTTGAAAAACCCGGGGGGCGAAGCCTTTTTTTTTTTTTTTTTAACTAAAAACTAACCCTTTAAACATGGTTTTTTTGGGGGTCCTAGCAAATTTAACAAAAAATTTTTTACAAATCTTAATAAGGCCTTTTTTTACAAACTTTTTTAAAATGGGGTTTTGCTTCCCAAAAAGATTCCACAATATGATTTTTCCTTTCCAAACCCCCTTTTTGTTTTTTTTGATTTAAAACCTCCTCCCCTGTTGTTTGTTGTCTAGAGCCCCCGTCTTCCCCCAAAAAAAAAAACGAAAATGGGGAAGAAACTTAATTTTAAAAATGCTAAACTTGTAAATTTCCCTTTTCTGTAAAACCCTTTTGTATTACTATCTCCACAGTAAAAAAAGTTTGACGTGTTCTATTTGGGGTTGATCAAAAATTTTGGTCGCCAATCAAGGGTAATCCCAAGACACCAAGATAGGAAATTTTACTACTTGGTTGTTTAATAACTCATAAAATTCCCCTTTTGTGGAAAAAGTATGATCCCCTTCTTTGCTGGAAACTACTTAGTCCACTGTATGAAAAAAAAAAGTCCTGCTCCTATAGCGAAAAGAATTCGTTTTACACTCGGGCCGATTTCTGGGGCATATGCCATTTTCCTCTTTTTTGCCGCACCAGCCCTTTTGCTCAAACCCTCCATTTGGGGCCCCCCGCACAAAACCGAACGCTTTTTAAAACCCCCCAGGCAAAAAAAAAAAAAACGGGGGCATTTCCGTGAATTTCCCCACCCATCAATCACGTGCAAAAGCGCACGACTTGAAAACCCCCCCCCTAAACCAAACCCAAAACTATGCACTATCCAATAACATAGGAAATTTTTTAAATCAATTAACGCAAAAACCCAAATTTAAGATAGGAAAAAAATCTACTTTTTTAACCACTTCTTTTAATTAAATGCGTCCTAAACGTCTTTTTTTTTTAAAAAGGGGGTACTTTGTTAGGGGAAAAAAGTAAATTTGAAATTCAATTTTTTCCAAAAAAAAGGGAAAATCAAAAAAATGCTCAAGCCCATTTTGGGGAGAAATGGGGGTATACATTTTTTTGGGTTTAAAAAAAAGCATCTTTAACACCCTAACTTATTCCCCTTTTTAATGACTTTGTTACAAAATGGGTTTTTTTTGGGCCCCCCCACGATTTCCCAAACCCTATATTTCACACCCCCCCCCGCACGGGGGCCCCCCCGAAAAAGATTTGGGTTTTCCTCCGCGGGGGCCCCCTTTTCCTCTCGCTCCTTTCTCCCCCCCGGCCCCCTGCCCCAACTCTGGGGAAGGGGGGATCCGGCAAAAAATTTTTTTCCCCCCCCCCCCCCCCTCTTCCCGACACCTCTCCCCCCAAACCCCCCCCAAAAATCCAGCGCCCTGGGGATCTGGCCGGGGTTTTTTCCTTTTTTCTAGGGGCCCCGGGAGCTTTCCCCCTTTTTTTTCCCCCCAAAACCGGGGGGTTTGTGGGCCGGGGGAGGGGGTAGGGCCCGGGGGGGGGAAAGTCGTAGGGGGTTTTGGGGTTTTGGGGGGTGGGGCCAAACGGGGGGTTGGGGCCCTCGGGGGGGGGGGTCCCCCCTGGGGGGGGGGCACAGGGGGGGAAAAGGGGGGCCCCGGGGGCTTTTCGCCCCGGGCCCCCGACGAAGCTCCCGGGGGAAAACCCCCCCTCCCCCGGCGGGGGATGGGCTCAGGGGGCACAGAGGAAGAAGGGGGAGGTAGGGGCGTCCTTTGTCAAACGCAAAGACTTAAAATTTTTTTTTGGGGGTTTTTCCTATTTCTTTTGGATTTATTTTCTTTATGAAAAAAAAAAAATTGAGTGGTATCTTATAAGAGTTAGTGATTGTAAAAAAATCTTTACAAAATTTTTTTTTTGAGAGACCCCCAAAATTTTTAAATTGGGAAAAAAAAATGATTGAAACAGAAAACCCCCCCGACCCCCCCAACCCCCGTTCCAGGGGGCGTACTCACCGCTGCTCCCTCCCCGGGGGGGTTTGCCCTTACCGGATCATTAGCACCACGCCGCCCCGCTCCATCCCTTTTCCCCCTTTACAAAAACCCCCCTTTTTAAGTTCCGGTTTTTCCCAAACCCCCCTTTACTTCTCTATAAAAAACCCTTTTAGTCTCCTGGCCGGGGGATCCTTTTTCAACCCCGCAAAATTAAAAAAGCCGGGCCCCCCATAACCCCCCGGGGCCCCCTGGGGCCCCCCCCCACCCCCTGGGGAAAAGGGTCGTCGAACCTCCCTGGCCCCCCAGATCCTTGATAAATAACTGTCGAAGCCCCCATGGGGCCCATTACTCCCCGAACCTGTTGAAAACCGCCTCCCCCCTGGGCCCCCGACCCTGAAAGGGAAAAAAAACATCAGCCCCCCTTTTTTTTTTGAACGGGCCTTTTTTTGCTATTACAATGACGCCCTTTTTTCCTCTTTCTCCTTTCTTTCAAAAAGAACTGCAATTTGGGGCTTGCGGAAGGGGGGAGCTCCCGGGGGCCCAACCCCCCCCCCTCGCGGGGGGCTTGCATGGGGGGGCTCGATTTGCTCCCTTGGGGGGAAAAGGGGGTTCATCCCAAATCCACATTAGGACGAATCAAATTCAACCCCCGCCCCTCCCGGGGAATTACTTCCCCACCGATGGTCCGGGGTGCTACTACTCCTTTCCCAATTGCTTGCAGGAGACGCCCATCTTCGCGCCACCGAGTCGAACAAACCGGGCGCGTCCCTTTTCCCTCACCTATTTTCCCCCGCGGCGGCGACCCCTAACCCACCCGGGGGTTGCACCCGCTCACAATGCCGCCGAGCAGGGTGCTTCATTTCTCACTCCCCGTACCATCTTTCCAATTTTGTTTATCAAAAATCTTTCAATTTTTTGGGAATGAATGAATTCCCCACTCCATTTTTAGATTTTTATTTTGTAAAAAAAGATCCTTTAACAATTTAAAACAACTCTAAAAGCAGAGCTTGATAAATTATCCCCACTCTTTAAAGCAGAACTTTAAAAGTAAGAACTTGGTTAGAAATAGTTCGGGGTTTTCAATACAAAATCGTTTAGTAAACTAGTATAGAAAACTATTAAGATGAAAATAATTAAAGTTCAACTTACTTTGTTAACTCGCTGAATTTATTGTTTTACCAAGTTAATTATAGAAACAACTGAGTTTGCTCTTTGGTCGGTGTGGTTATACAGAGACATCACCTACATACTATAACTTGCTTGTACCCTTTAGATAAAATATATGTAGTCAGTCAAATCGATCTTTTAATTTGACCTTGATCAAAATAATGATATGAAAGCATTGCATTACATTCATGAATTACAGCATGTACACTAGTTGATGCTAATAGATTCACCTAACAAAAATTATCAAAGGAGTATATACAAACTGTCATAAAGTTCTATGAGGTGCTTAATTTTGTTCCATTTATAGTTTCTGCATGTAACTCTGGTTTCAATTCTCTTTCATTGTACCTCCTACCAGGGCACAGCGAGGCTATAAGACTCTGCTGTCCGGGTATTCCCGTGATCCTCTCAACTATTTCGGACGCCGCTGCACTTGGCTTGCAAATGGTCATGCCCAGGCTCTCAAATCCTGCTAGACCATGGCTGATGTAAGCAATTAGAAAGACTCCGCTAAAAATTCTATGTCCTTATATGGATTGATTGCTACACCTTCCTGTGCAGCCAATAAGTTGCCAATCAGTTCTTCACCACTCCTGATGCATGCTTTTCTGCCAAACTGAAATGTGTTAAGCTACTAGTTGAGTCCACTTATTCACTTAAAACTTGTAATGGCATGCTCATTTTGTATTTACATTACATTTCACCGAACTACTTTATTCTGCAATTATATATGCAGGCTGGTGCTAATGCGAACTTCCAATGTTCACCTGGGCCAACTATTTATTAGCTGCAGTTAGCTTGCTCACACCCTTGTCAACTTCTTGCTAAGCTGAGCGACCCCAATTTCATGATGGGTATTGTATTAATGACTCTTTCTTTATCTGTCTCGGCTGTTAATTTGCTTTCATGCTTTAATTTGTAATTGATTCTGACGTTCATAATGCTGTTCCTAGATATTTGTACTTGAATATTCAAAACTATTCACACAAAAATCATTCATGCTGTTCCTAATATTTCTACTTATACATTCAAAACTCTTTCTAGGAATCCATATAGTTTCCAGCACTTGATTACTGTCTGATTTTAATTAAAATTGAGCAATTTTGATAATTTTCCTCCAAATTATGTGTTGTGTCATGGTGCAAAGATTCTTTTAAGAAGATACCCTTGTCACTTTCATGCCAATTATATCCCTTCAATCTTTGCAATTATAATCAGTGTGGAAATTCCCAATCATGCTAGCAGCTTTCTCATAAGCAACGTAACTTTTGAAATTCTGCTTCCTCGGACAAATCCCATTCCTTCCATGCCAACTGGCGTTTGGAATTATTGGTACCATTAAAACTCTGTTCCGTATTTAGTGCACTTCTCCAAAGATTATTACTGTCAATCGACTCTTGTATCCGTGTCATGCATGGTACTGTAACAGTGGACCATTTTAGGGTTGCTTGAGATTCAGTTGATCATCCAAGTCACAAGAAAGAAGCATTTGCAAATGGGGACTACGGTTACGCAATCCACTGTTATTTGCGGTTTCTTTGAAGCTTCATAACATTGATTGCTTGTTGCCCTTTGGTGATACAAATGTACCCTAATATTTCGTTTTGAATATTTAAAATGCTAAAGACATGGATCGAGGATTGAACCTGATCCATTTAATGGCGAAAAGTATGAAAACTAATGCTGATGCAACCACTTGTAATACATTTACTGTATGTTTCAATTTCAAACAGAGTAACAACCATAGAATAATTAATTAACCAATTCTTTCTCACCTGTTGTTGATGCAGGCAACACCATTGACCCACATATGCCACCATACTGGCTGAAGCTGACAGAAGAGCGAGCTTGTCCATCTCAACAATCCGTAGTTGCGTCCTGATTGGGCTAAGGCATGGTACCGCGAGGCACACTCTCAGCTTACTACAGTATATTGTATGCTCTCACGATACACAATAGCATAAATAAAACCTTCTAGTTGACATAATCTGATCTCTCCATCTGTAAGATGTCACCACCACTGTACTCGTGTTGGCTTATATAATCTCAATCTGCAGAAGTACAAAGCTGCTGCTGATGCATTTGTTGAAGCGCTGAAACTTGACCCTGGGAACGATGAGATCAACAACGCATTAAGGTATTACCGCAATCTTCTTTTGCTACAGGATAATTTCATTGGTTACCCAAAGGTCGTCATCATCCATCAGGGTGTTTTTTTTTTGTTTTTTTCCCCTCTTCTTCCGAACACATTGGAATTGGGGCATTGACAGTGGTTACCCAAAAGTCGTCATCATCCATGCATGGGTGTTTTTTTTTGGTTTTTTTCCCCCCCTTCTTCCGACCATGGAATTGGGGCATTGACACCATCATCTGAACCGCAGCTCTTGCATACCTTTTGTTGTTGGACTATACTGTACTAGGCTTTTGATTCTTGACTGAAACCTCAGAGAGCCATTCATGGATAAAAGGGCAATGCAGGAAGAACCCTTACATTCATAATCCTTGGACCCTGGGATCCTCAGTACTGTATGGGGCTGATTGATATGACAAGTGAAGTTGCCAAAAATGTGCTGTGGTGAGGCAAACACTATTTTAATTGCTCCTTATTGAACTCAGATCATTCTGGGGGGCTTCAGGCCTAATTAACTTATCAGGCAGGAACGAAGCATATTATGTTGTACAAAAAAAATATATGTACTCGGATTGGCGCGTTTTTTTAATGCTCGTGATTTCGTTGAATTTTTATGTGGTCTTTTAAATTTGTTGGCGTAAGCAATTTCTAAAGTATGCACATTGGGGTAGTCCTTATTTTTCGTTTCCCCTTTCAAACAGCATAGGGTCTGTCTATGATTTTTGTTCTTGTTCTGTTCGAGTTCAGCAACTCATTGCGATGACTTTGCATGTCACGACGGCTGGCGTATTTGGTTGGGCGTGGACATGGCGGCCGACGGCTCACTATTTGCGTTTCCAAATTTTTCTTTTCCGGGCACAATCCCGTCAATTATAAAAAAAAAAAAAAACAAAAAAACGTTCACATTAGCTAGTTGGAATCTATTCAATCCTTGAACTACTACAAAAAATGAAAGCAACCTTACGTGTTAGATGCTTGTGTTAAATGTAAATGAAATGTTATATGAAAAAAACTTATCATTTCCAAGAAATATTTAAAAACCCACTCCTTAAATCATCATCTTGAGTCATTTGAATAAAAATCATTTTGTAATTTTGTTCGCTATCCAATATTCTTCATATTTTGTTCATACTCTAAAAAGGGGGGGGGGGGGGGGGGGGGGGAGCTATTCTCGCGCTTCATCTTTGGCCTCGAGGAATCTGAAATACAGTATAGAATGACTACATTTAGATTTCCAATTAAAGAAACCGTCGGAGATTTTTTTAAATAAAAAAAATCTATCCTTACCATTAAAAAATATAAGTCTTAAGTTCTTATGTTTTGCATTGATCCATTGAGATCTCAGAGTGGTGCGTAAAAAGATGTCTCATCAACCATTCTTACTTTATGGGTGTCAAAGGACATATATCGCCTTTGATAGCCATTCTAATAAATTGACCTGGATGTCTTTGGGGGTATAGGCATGCATAGTCCACTCAATTTGTTTATTTTTTTATAAGATTATTGTGATTTAGAAAAGACTTCAGAAGTTTATTTTAACCGTCAATTACTCTCGACTTGTTTGATGCTTGAATTAAATTTATTCTAATAATTTATGAATAATAAGTTAATATAGTTATATGGAATATATTTGAATAATATTTTAGACATTAAGAGAAATTATAGTTGTAGAGTAAAAACATAGCATCGTGATTATAAAACAAATTTCATCTCCTATCCTACAATTTGAGAGCCATATAAAAAAAAAAATATATTGTGAAATGTTATATTCCAAACCAAATAGCCTAAACTATTAAGGAGATTCAATTCCTCCAAAATGAAAGGATCACTCTCAATTGTATATTCACGACAGTTAAAAAAAGGATTTGTATTGAAAGATAGTGAAATGTGAACCTGTTCTGCTGATTTGAAAAATCTTGATTTTCCCGTTGCTACTGTAACCCCTAAAAATGTATATGTTTGTCTCCAAAGCAAGCAACCTTTGTTATAGATTCCAAGTTTTCAACAGAGCGTTTTGCCTTTTTTTTATTATCCAAAAAAGGCTTTCCAGTAAAAATGACAATAAAAAAAAACTTTTAACTTAGGAGCTAATTTAATATCAACCAAACCTCCCACAACAACAAGGCTTTCTTTCAAGGGGCTCCATTGTTACCAATAAAAGGCAATACAAGATCTATACTTTTAACTCAAGGATTCAGACTGTTTAATCGTTACTGTAAAGTTTATGTTTTTGTCTCCTTTTTTTTTCTCGAATCACTTTGTAAGAAACTTGGTTTGACTGGGGCCCTTTAAATTTTCAACCCCACGTAGAGCCACGGTTCCTCCGATTCTTAAGAAAAAAATGACAAAAATTCCACCAAGTAGATTGTTGGTACTGGATTGTTACAAGCAGTTTTTGGACAACGGGGGAGTTTGCGTGCCAAGGCAAGCGTCACCTCAGTTTTTCTATACTTTTGGAGGACGGGAAAAAACAAAAAACTCGTTGTGGCATTTACTTCCTCTATTCCAAATCATTTTATTTTATTTTTCTATCTAAATATATATACCAAAGTAAATGAATCAGAACAGTCAAAACGAACCATTTGATGTCAATTTTGGCTCCACACCGCTACAACATTAGAGTATCTCCAACAACTCCATAAAATTGACTTGCCAAATCATTTGTTTAGCAAGTTGCTAAAATATTTGATAAGTGAAAAAAAAATCCTCTCCAATAATTTGGTATTCCAACTTTCAAACTTGAAAAAAGAAGACCCACACGGAAAACTCCGGAAGAAAAAAAAACTTGTGGGAAAAAAGAAAAAACTCGCCGGAAAAAAGAAAAAGGAAAAAACTCGCCCAAGAAAAAAACCCACGGAAAAAATGAAAAAAGAAAAAAAGAAAAACTTGTGGAAGAAAAAACTCACGAGGAAAAAAGAAAGGAGAAAGAAACTCACGGAAAAAAAGAAAAAGGAAAAAACTCACGCAAAAAAATTCGCGGGAAAAATCCAGCGGGAGAAAAAAATCTTGCGAAAAAAAAAAATCACCGATAGAAAGCTACACCGCACGCGGCACCGCTGGATACAAATTTAGAATAAATAGTAAGTTGGTTTACTAAGTTGTTGGAGAGAGAATTTTATGATTTTACCATAAAATAGTAAAGCGGCAAGCTGTTGGAGGCGACAGCCGCACGGCGGGCAGCCCCACCACCCGCCATCATCAACAACACCGCCGCCGGCGGACTCCGGCATGCAGTCCGTCCGGGCGATGACCACCAGCGAGCGAGAGCAACTTAACCACGTAGTACGATCCAATCCACGACGGCGACCAGCCATTATTCGCTGTGGATTCCTGCCTACAGTAGCTAGTACGCCTCAGCAGTCACTCGTCACACGGACCTTGCTTTGCATTGCATCTATGGGGCTGCGCTGGCATGGCACGCCGATCCTGTCTTTCTGTCCTCCGTGCCAGAGGTCGGCAACGGGCCGCAACCGCAACCGCAACCGCAACCAACAGCACAGGATCGGAGGAGTCGGAGGCCGTGCGTACGTCGCTTTTTATTCCGTGCAAACCGCGTCTCTCCTGCCGTGCCAGCCTGCTGCCCCTATCCATATTTTGCATACTAGTAACGCATAGAATACCTGTTCCGTGCAAACTTTTTTTTCTAAAAAAAACAAATGGAACTACACACGCTATTTGTTTATAATACTACGTACGTAGTAGCAAGTTCATTACATTAATCTCAAAACATGTTTTATCATATGTAGATGCCTGCCGACGTGTACATGTGGTGGGTTTTAGGTTCGCCATGTGTCCATGTACATGTGGAAGGTTCCGTCGGGTGGTTTGGCCATCTGTCCTTTCTATAGCGGCTATGGTTCCTAATCCTGGTGAACCATTTAAGTTTGTTTTTTGTTTCCTTCTTCTCTCGAGTAGATAGATCAATGTTTCTATTGATAAATATAAAGTGTTTAGGTTGATAAAGATATGTGTACATACATATATAAATTATATGTATCAGATGTTTTTTTTTTGAGAGTGTCTTTCTCAAAAGACACGTAGTATGAACTTCTTTGTGTCATCTTCTACATATCAAAGCATATATATTACAACGTTTAAGGGGTAAGGTTTTGTGTGTAACCGCTCAAATGCCAGCCAACCATCCTTGGTGGAAGCTACCGAGTTTTATTTGTATTAAATGGGTTGCTAAGCTTTCCTATTGGCATGGCAATGTCTTTTAAGTTGAGGATAGAGAAGAAGTTTAATTCCTATAGATGAATTTCTTGGCTCAATTCCAAACTCTAGATAAGTCATATATAGAGTTTAATGTATATGAAACAACATAATGGAAACTAATATATGAAACAATAGAATGAAAACTAATTAGGCAACGAGGATGATTGTAAGATTGTTTCATCCATGTTCACTGTATTCTATCTGCCAATTCTTGAAAAGTAGTGCTAGAGAGTAAATGCCCACTTTTGTTAAGCTAAATTATGTTTTGTTCCCTGTTTTATTTCTGTAAAATAAACTTTTTTTTAAATAAAACTTCATTTTTTGTGTGTGAAATTGCATGTTCCAAAGTCACCGTGGTTGTCTTGCACTCACTTCTTTGGTACCGTCCGTGTGTGCATAGGTATACACGTATGACTGGGGTCCTCACTCCACTCCCACTAAGGCGCGTTTAGATCCAAAAAAATTTGGCTTTTGCTACTGTAACACTTTCGTTGTTATTTGATAAAAATTATCCAATTATAGACTAATTAGGTTCGAAAGTTTCGTCTCGCAATTTCTCGATCAACTGTGTAATTAGTTTTTGTTTCGTCTATGTTTAGTACGTTTAGTACTCCATGCATGTGCCGCAAGATTCGATGTGACGAGGAATCTTGAAAATTTTTGATTTTTGTTCCATCTACACGGGGCCTAACTAAAGAACAACCAGATGCAGATGCGTTCACAGTCCAAAATTCGGCCGAGGGAGGGAGAGACCGTGATGATGACAAACGGCAGCCTTTGACAGAGGAAAACATAGTAGTAGCATAATTGAGTAGAGCACTGCGTGATTAAAGGCTTGCTTAACCACTACTGTCTCTCGCTCGCTTTTCGTTTAATAATAATAATAGGAGTAGCTAGGATGCGTGAGGAGATGCCGTTGATTGCTCGCCCATCATCTCCCACGCACACATCCTTGTTGTTGCTAATGCTAATCAACGAGGCTGGGCGGTCCTTGATGGCCTCACATGGCCACTAGCACGTTTGTTCCCTTTCCCTTTCTCTCTCTCACGCACACATTACAGTCAGTCACACACCCGTGCTGGATCGCATCCACAACGACGAGCCTGCTAGGAAGATGCCATTTTCGTCTCTCTCTCTTAATAAATATAAATGTTTAAAATAAACAATACACCAACGCCATCATGGTTGTCATTATTAATACAGTATATAAGTATGGTCATGGGACATATGGGGGAGATCGGACAGCTCACACATGCCTTGATACTATTCTCTTTGGCTCGATCGCAGCACCACCTCCCTTTCGTGGTCAAAACTTGTATAGACTATTCAGGCCTACGTGCTAACAAAACAATAGATTAACATTAGCTACTAGATCATTAAGGCTTTGTAATTTTCAAATGGGTTTGATTTCGCTTTTTTTATGGTTGCAACCTATGTTTGAATTTGGATGCTTGTCCGCAACCCAATAGCACGTGACAAAGCCACGCCTCGTTAGATTCATGGCAGAGGACCCTTGGGGGGGGGGGGGGGGAGAGGGAGAAAAAAATAACATCTTTAGTACAGATTCAAACTTGTTAGAGCATTTTGCGTGTTAAGTCGCCTTAATTATAGCGCATCATGTTATGTGGTGGATAGAGAGTGTTGTCGACCACCATATATGACAATTGTAATCGCTCTATTAAGTGAAATTTAGAGCGCCACTACATCTATCTCCGGCCTTTATATACCATCGGGGCAAATATCCAATGGCCAGAACTTGGCGATAACGACATCTATTCGTATTATGACATCGACGATGCCAATTGTTTCACTAGTCGAGGGGTGAGAGGCGCTGCCTAACTTACTCAACCTTCTTCCTTTGACACTGTATGTATACTTTATTTTAAGCTTGATGACTTTGTGATCTTTATGTCTCTATCTTCTCCTTTCGGTTGATTATACTACAATATATTATGTAAGGGTAATATTAGTCGTAATATTTTATTTGTTTTTTTAGGGTCACGACTCATGGAAAAGTGTCACTATGATTAACGTCAGGCTATACGAAGTTGATGGTTGGTCAACTTAATATAGATACGTCGGTAACATACAAATACACTTTACTTCTTAAGTCGTTTCACCAAATGTTCTCAACTTCTCATTTCTCATCAAATAATAGAAACCTTCTGTACACATATTTAGGTAATGGGAATAATGTAAAACCCACTTAAAAAGTAGAATACTACACCATTACTAGAAATGGTAACTATTACTTCATTGCTAAATTTTGAAATAATACTAGTTCAACATGTTTACATCTATACACATGACTCATTGCACAAAAGTTTACATAAATGTGTATATGCGATTATACCAATATACTACTGTGTTGATTAACAATAATAGTATGAAAGTAAAATAGAGCATTCTAAGGTAATCCAGACTATAGTGTGAGCTGTCCACTATAAGGTTATCCAATTTGGCATCTCTATCAGAAAAGAGGTGTTGGTGTCATCATAACCACTCATTACTTTATGAGCTAATAGACCCATAATCAATTACTGCATAATAAACCAACACTGCGATAAGTTTAAATTGGCACATGCTATTTTAGGCACTACGATCAATAATGTAGAGAAGATTTGATTTGCTCCATGAATTAGTATTCTTGCTCATTATTACTTTTCTTTAAAGTTCATAACAAATATCAAAATATGTATATCAATGGAAATGAGATCTAATAATCTAGGATAAAATTATAATATTCTTCAGATCATGCAAAAAGTATGCAATATACATGGCCCCTTTTTTGTTTAACGCTATCATGGGAAATTCAAACTTTTTTAGATATTTGAATTATGATGTATGAACTGGATATTTGAGTTTGGAGCAGAGATATTTTCCACCAACTACAACATTTTGTTTATCATGCTTAACATTGCGCAAGAGCATTTTTATACATTGCTAATTTAAGAAATTAGGACCAGATAGATGGGAATGGGCTGTACACTTTGCTTTTGGTATGTGAATTCCTATTTCGTCGTCTAATACCACAGTATACTACTATATACATACTCATTTTTAACAAGAGCATACATGTAGGTATTTTCCCTGTACTTGTTCCCATAGAACAATAAGCAGGTTTATATATACCTATACTATAAGTACAGCATGAGCAGTCCGTTTAAAAGCTTGCAAATAAATTAATTTAAATGCATAACAAATACAGAAGGACACGATTACTTTACACAAGGACTAATATCAACATCATTGGCACCAGGCACCAGCCTGAAATACACAGAAGACTGCACAAGAAACAAGAAACAAACAGAGGTGTGGGTGGAGTACAAATTCTCCAAAATTTAAATGCCAACACTACTACCAGACGACCATTCAACAAAAAAAGTTTGGGAAAAAACCAAAAGGCCCTATGACCGGGTACAAGATGAAAAGGACCCAATTTGCAAAACCCGGCAATCATGGCCACTGTTTGTGTTTTGCGGTGTTGTAGGCCGAAAATAAATCAATTATTGCATCCTGTCCAGTCTCCCACCTGCTTTTGCTCAAACTGTTTCCCATACGCATTATTATTATTTTTTTTAATAAATATATGTTCCACCTCCTTCTCCATTTAAATGTACACTCTAACAATAGCAGCGTCCTTTTCAGTTGTGAAATAAAAAAGAAAAGGGAAACAATAAAATAATGTCCCCTTGCGGGTAAGCTGTCTCTGCTGTAGTTTGTGGTGCCCCATCATTTTCGGTCTATTTAAGGCACCCATTCCCCTCCATTCCCTTCCTTCCTCCTCATCCAGCAGGCACGGCTCCACTCAAAGCTCTGAGCTTTATTTTTTCTTGTTTTGTTTTATTTTCTTGGTAGGAGTAACAATAGTTCCTGGCTGCCTTCCTCTCTATCCTAGCAGAGGAGAGGAGAGGAGAGAAATCCAGAGGCAAAGCTTCAGGTAAACATGCCCCCCTCATCCTCTACCTGTGTTCTGTTCCTGTTCTTGCACTGGTTCATCTTGGCTAGTAAAGCGCCTGTGTCTTGCTACAAAGCTCTGAAAGATTTGATTATTTTTTTGTGTAAGGCCAGTGCTAAATACCCTGCTTTCTTGCACAAATCTGTTCTAAGATTCATTTTCACGATGAAAACTGTCACTAATCCTTCACCAAGCTTCACCTCACCATATACTTTTTCATAAATTTTTGTCCTTTTCCTGTTTTCTCCTCAGATCTGCATACTTGTTGATGAAATATCTCATCTTTTTTCTTCGTGTCCACTCAACTGTTGTAGCTAACCATCTCTTGCCATGTTTTTTTTTGTGTTCTTGCAGGGTTTGTATAAATTCTAGATCTAGTCGACTAACCAGAAAAAAAACAAAAAAGCATGAGTCACTTCGCCGCAACCATGAAGAGCCCCCTTGCGGTCGCCGCCCCCGCCACCACCGGCGACGCCAAGAGCCCGCTCTTCTGCCCCAAGCCGCGGCGCCCCGTGGCTCCTCTCCGGTGCCACCAGAGCGGCGGCTTCTCCGACGCCGGCATGGATCTGCTCGACCTCCTCCTCTCAAAGGTGGGATCTTTTTGCCTCGTCGACCCCGGATTTCTTCCTCTCAAAAGTTTTTTGTCCGAACATGGTGCTGACGTTTTCCTGTCCGAACGTTCTTTGGCAGGGAGAAGCGGCGTCCCCACAGCAGCCGCCGCTGTTCTGCGGCTCGCCACCGCGGCGAGCGTCGAATCCGGTGGTCCACGACAGCCGGTTCGGCATGGACTGCCCACCGATACCCATGCCGATGCCGGGGCTCCCGGTGGCGGTCCAGCCGCGGCCCACCCCGCGCCCGTCGGTGGCGCCGTCCATGTCGCCGCGCGGCGCGGCCGGGTGCGCCCGCGCCCGGTTCGCGTTCCAGCCCGCCGCGGTCCGCGTCGAGGGTTTTGACTGCCTCGACCGCAGCCACGGCGGCCGCGGCCATGGCATCACCGCCATGGCCTAGATGCACATACAAGTAACCCTGAGAACCCTCCTCCCCCTTCCTCCATCCATGGCGCAAAAGAGCCATCCATCCACTTGGTTGGAGGAGAGGAGAGGGGAGGGGAGGGGAGAAAATCAATTTGTCCTAAATTTTAACCCCCCTAAAAACTACTACTTTTTATATAAATCCGTCCCATCCTTCCATCTGTCCCACCCAACCAAGAACCAATCAATCCATCCCAAAATCATAATGAGTTTAGGTAATTTTACAACAGATCTTTTTTGTATGTAAATAAAGTTTCAGGTTCAGGTTCGTCATGTAAATTCGGGAGCACTACTACTAGCTGAGGAAGGGAATGAAATTGGGTAGAAATTAGAGGGAGAAGCAGGGACAAAAAAAAAAGAAAAGGAAAGAAAAAGGATGTCTCTTCAAGATTTCCTCATCTGTCCCTCCCCCTTCTCTCTGGGAGAGAGGAGGATTGGTTTAGTCATTGGATTGTTAGGTGGGAGGGAGGTTGGGATTAGTTAGGTAATCTGTCCTAGTTCATCAATCAATGATGCTTTCTTTCTTTCTTTTTTGGTTTTTGATGATGGAAATTGTTTTTGCCCGTCCGTCCATGCAACCAAGAAAAAATTCTTCCAAGGCCATGGAGAATCTGTACAAAAGAGTGGCTACCTACAAGAGGAGAGTTTGTGTTTGTCTGAGAGCAGAAGCAGCTAGGTTTAAGTCAGTCAGAGTCAGTCAGTGGATGAGCTGAGAGAGAGACATTCACATGCTGGCTGAGAGGGTTATTATTTGTGATATTTTCTCTTCTTTTCCTGATTTTGTATATTGTAATATCCATCCTGCTGGATTTCCAATGAATCAACCTGTATAATACTAGTAGTATTATGATTTATGGACCATGCATGCTACATGAATGATTGTTATCTTCACCACTAGCAACCAGCACCACACCACCCTGGAATTCAGACTTTTCTTGTGTGCTGCTGATGTGATTATGGTGGTTGAATGGTCCCATGTCAGTCAGATGGGAAGAGCGAGAGCCAGCACATGGTCTGGAGCAACACGAAGGCGATAATGACGGTGACGTGTCAGTGTCTCCTGCTAACAAATTAATAATTAATCAGCACTAGCCGCTTTCGTGAGTCAGGTCCGCAGCTGAGCTGACTCATGGAGAGGGAGAGGGATTTCAGCAGGCCCCGGATGGACACGTTTAAAGCAGGACGCGGGGATTAGCATGACCAAAAGAACACTGTCTTAATATAGCCCCTGGTGTCGCTGTCCAGTGAGATTTTGGTTGGGGGTTGGGGCTCACTGATTTGGGCCTGCTGGATGATGAGAGGATTGAGAGCTGAGATGGGAGGAACTGCTGAAGTCTCAATCTCTCTCTCAGTAGTCAATAGTTTTTCTTTGTTTTCTATGGTTAGTCAGTCAATCAGTGTGGTGATGATAGGGATGGCTAGCTTGCTGGCTGCTGCTGGGTTTTGCTTGGGGTGTTTTCTTGCTTGCTCTCAGAAATTCAGAGTTCAAAGTTGAAATGGCAAGGGGAGAAGGGAAGGAAAAAAGGACGGGTGAGGACGGACATGTCTGTGCGTGTGGCGTGTAGTGGCAGCGTGGTGTTGCTGTCTCTAGCGCCTAGCGGCCAGGCCATGCATGCCTGAAAAAGAGGTCAACCTGAGAAAAGGAGGCTGGGCAGACGGCAGCATGGAAAGGTGCAAACTGCAAAAGGATGCTGCAACGGCTTCCCGCCTTGCGATAGCCGCATAGTAGGCCGCAGGCATGAATATGCATGCATGTCACCTCCCTCCGGCCTGCAGTGTGCAGTTTGAGCTCACTTTTGTACTGTGCATATCTAATCTAAGGTTCAAAATTCAAAGTTGATGCAAGGAAAGAAAGGCAAATGGATGGTTGGCCTTGCTTTCACTCGAAGACCTTGCTTGCGTAGTCGGATTATCAGCTATTCACATGTATTGACGTGGATTGGAATAGAATATGAACTAAGTTTCACTTCAACCTATTTCAACGTAAGTCAAATCTCAGCAACGAATGTCACTATAAGCCAAATGAGAGTAGGATCGTGTTCGTTAGCACCACTTCAATATTACTTTTTAGCAAACGACTAATGTTTTCTTCTCACAAGTCAAAATATATCAACATAAACACTCAACATAAATTAAATTCTAACCGCATCCAAACAAAAACTTACGATTGTTTAGAAATAATACTAGTGGAGGGTATGTTTGGAAATCCATACCAATCCACCCAAGGGCAGAAAAGGGAATTCGTAGAAAGTACGTACGCGGTGCCTCGTAGGGCCGTAGAGGATCCGGATCCGGGATCCAGACAGCGTGTTTGCGTTGCGTCACCGGACGGACGCATGGAGAACAGGAGGAGCCGCAG
>CM039129.1:39615863-39655583 GCA_022036555.1 Microstegium vimineum | reverse complement strand
TCCATGGGTACTAAATAGAACCAATAGATCTAGTACCTCCACATTGTGACGTCGGGGAAGGTCCTTAGGCATCATGAAATGTCAATTTTGTTTATGCAAGTTGAGGGGAAAAATCTTTTATTAGGCCATAGACATCGACTGTAACACCGTGCGTCCAATTATCTTATTGTTCAACTCTTCATATGGAACAGGCCTACCCACGCGTAGCACATGTCTTCTAATTTGCTCTTCTCTTTGGGTAAATGTGTTAACCTCAGAGATGCAAGGTTGACAAACAAGGATCATAGTCCTCTATGGGAAACATAAGAGCATAGATTGTATTCCTCGGTGGACAACATAGAATGCAACACATGCACATGCGGGGATGATGTCCTAAATATGATATATATATGTAACAACCCAGATCCAAAATATTCTTAGGGCTTGCCTCCTCATGTGGAGTGGGTCCACATACATGTACCACCATTTAATCCCTGATTATGTAAAAGGGTTGTGCTGAAGGTGCTATGTTAGGACCAACTAGAATTACATTATAAGCTCGTTGTCACCTACTTAACCTCCTAAGGTGAAATTACTTAAAACTACAACCAAGAAAAAAAAATCCCTGGAACAAGCTAAAACAAAGTAGTGTCTAATTCTAGATGGCACTACCTGATATCCAGACACCAAACAAACAAATCAGGTCCAATATTATTGTACTACAGATACACATCAATCACAATTTTATCTAATGTGCAAATCCTGGACAAAAATTACGTACCTGTCAAGATGTCTCCGGCTGTTGTATTTTAATCTGCATGTGGTCAATCCTACGAATGCAACTTTTGCTGTTTTGTATAATTAACCAGATAGCTAGCTATCCCGTCATCAATGACTCCATTATTTTAGTATAATATAAGTTGTACTAGCTAGCAGGATGTCATCAACGACTCCATTATCTTGATTAGCCAATGGGCTAATCAAAATATCTCCGGCTGTTGTATTTTAATCTGCATTTGGTTACTTCATCAAAGGCTCAAGACTACAAAATACTTGTGACTAGTAAAATAGCAACTCATGAAGTTTTTATTTGGAGTTCACAAGTTTTTTTTTTGAGTCAGTAATGATGTCTCTGTGTTTGATTTGCAAGATTCCGTAGAAGTAAATACCAAAGGAGTCCATATGTTCTATAATCATAAGTGAGTGTGTAGTGGTACTTATGTATTTAAAATGGATAAGTGACCAAAACAAAAGATGTAGATCTAGAAATGTTATGCAATTTTGTAGTTTGCAACTTTTCAATTTGAAATCATCTATCCATTGAAAATTATGTTTGATTTCTCAAATTATTTTTTTTCAAATGTCCTTGGATGGAGAAACAATTGAAATCATCTACACACAAAAAATTACGGTTGAATCTTCTCACATCTGAAAATCAAATTCTTCATAGCAGTTATGTGTGTAATCAATGACTTAAAATCCTTAACAAAGAGAGACATCAGCCCAAAGGTAATTAAGGTATTTTATCTATAGGTGTCCAACAACATGAATTTCTAATGCACGAGCTGTGGGAGATGTTGATGACTAGGAACGTAATACAAAATCATAGCACATGCTACATTTATTTTTGAAACTTTAGTGCTAACGCTACATTTAAGAACATGTGTTGCATAAACACAAGAGAAGTATAATAATGGAGCAAGCTAAGACACAATAGTATCTAATGCTGGATGAAGCAGCAGGAACCCTTGCACAACCAGATACATACGAACTTGTATCCACACATCAAACAAACCCAGCAGGTGAGATGTTCCTGTACTATATATACACATCAAACACAAGTGCACATTAGCTAATAATCTAATCCTGCAAAACAAAACTTACATACCTAAGATGTCTCCACTAGTGTTATTTTAATCTGCGTTTGGTCAGGTCCAATGCATGCAACTATCGCTGTTGTATACATTGAAACTTATTGCACTATATCTCATTATCACTGGCACCACTAATACAATATGGACTCTCGTCATACTAGCAGGATGCTTGTCTCACATAATGACCAAGACAACTAAATACTTGTGACTACTAAATATAGCAAAACTTGAAGCCGGGTGTATGTCTTCGAGGAAACTCTATTGTCCAACTCCTCATATGGAGCAAGGCTTATCTACGTGTAGTGCTTGTAAGTTTACCTTTACAGAAATAAGACACAAGAACCACAACTTTTAAGACCCAGCATTTGTGATATAGAATTGAGTAGACTAGCAGGATGACAACAGTTGCACATCATGACCAAGACTACTAAATACTTGTGACTACTAAATATTTCAAATCTTAAAGCAAGATGCCTATTTCAGAGGAAAGCTTATAGTCCAACCCCTCATACGGAGTGGGCCTAACTATGCTCTCAGATTATCATTGAAGAAATATAACACATAGGAACTGTGATTTTAATGACCCAACGTCTACGATAGGATGCCAAAACTTTTGTAGATCTCTTTGGGGTTGTGAAGGCTTAAGCATAGGTCATCAAAAACTTTGTGGATGTAATGTAATGTTATCAATGCTCATGTGGTGTGTATAGTCCAAGTTTCAACTTGTGTACCTATGTGTGTATGTGTATGAATGCTTACAATCAAGAGATGGTTCGGTTGTGTATGTGTGCTAAGTTAGATGACATATTAAAATAGTGCTATATATTGTTCATCAGTTGTGTATATATAAAACTTCTGGTGAAACAAACTTCTAGAGATGGTTGGAATCAAGAGCCGCTGAGGCAAATAGATTAGTAGAGGCGGTTGTGTAAAATTTCATTTAAGATAGGTGCATGGCTGCGGTGCCTAGACACCTCTAAGGATAGATATGTAGAGATTGCTTGTGTACCCAGTCACCTCTTCAGTTCTATTTTATAGAGGTGGCCGAGTGATTTGTAGGGCAAAAAAATATAGGTATAGAGATTTATCATGTGTAGCATTAACTAGCATTTATGGCATCATTGCAATTAAGAGTGTAATCAATGAATGAAAATCCTTAACAAAGAGACAAAGCAAAAGGTAAATAAAGTATTTTATCTATAGGTGTCCATCAACATGTATTTCTACTGGGCCAGCTGCGGGAGTAATTTTTTATGACTAGCAACACAATACAAAATCATAATTGCTAGCACTACATGAGAACCTACAATACAAAAATATATTAACGGAGCAAGCTAATAAACAAAATTATCTATTGCTAGATGAAGCAACAGTAGCCCTGCACGACCATATATGTATGAACTAGTATCCACACATCAAACAAACCCAACAAGTCAAATATTCATCTACTCTAAATACGCATCAAACACAAGTGCACCATAGCTAATCGAATTATCCAGCAAAACAAATTTAGGCACCTCTCTAGATGTTTTGGTCTATGGTTTTTTAATCTGCTTATGTTCGGGTCCAACGCATGTGACTGATGTTGGTGTATATAACTAGCTAGATTTCAATCTATCTCATCATCACCGACTCCACTAATACAATATAGAATTGAGACAAACTAGCAGGATGACAAGAAATTCACGACATGACCCAGACTAGTAAATACTTGTGACTACTAAATATTGCAAATCTCGAAGCTGGATGTCTATCTCAGAGGAAAGCTTATTGTCAACCTCATCATATGGAGAGGGCCTACCGATGCATATAATTGGTTAGTTTATCAATGAAGAAATAATACACAATAACTGCAATTTTCAAGACCCAACGTCCGATAAGACACCAAAATTTTTGTAGATCAATTTGGGATTGTGAAGGCTTAAGCATAGGTCATCAAAAACTTTGTGAATATAAGGTAATGTTATCAATGCTAATGTGTTGTATAGTCCAAGTTTCAACTTGTGTACCTGTGTGTGTATCTATATGAATGTTACAGTTAAGTTACATAACATATTAAAGATGTGTGGTATGTATTGTTTGGTTGTGTGTATATATCAATTTTAGTAAAAAACTTTTAAAGATGGTTCGAAACTAGAGTCGCCTCAACAAATATATTTATAGAGGCGGTTATGTAGAATTTATTTTAAGATAAGCTACTGCAATGCCTAGACACCTCTAAGGATAGACATGTAGATGTCGTTGTTTCCCATCGGCATCTACAATTTTAATTCTAGAGGCGTCCGAGTGATTTGTAAAAGCGAAAATTTATAGGTATAGAGCCTTCCATACACATGGTATGTAGTATTAACTAGCATTTATGGCATCATGCAAATTAAGAGTGTAATCAAGGAATTAAAATCCATAACAAATAGACAAAGTGAAAGGAAATTAAAGCATTTTATCTGAAGGTGTTCGACAACATGTATTTGTAATGGACCAACTGCTGGAGTAGTAGTTGACAACTAGAAATGCAATACAAAATCATAATTGCTTGTTGCATTCCTACATTATAGCCTATATCACATAAACACAAGAAAAAAAGATAATAATGGAACAAGCTAATACACAATAGTATCGAATGTTGGATGAAAATATAGGAGCCCTGCACGGCCACATATGTACGAACTAATATCCACACATCAAACAAACCCAATAGGTGAAATATTCATGTACTATAAATACTCATCGAACACAAGTGCACTTTAGCTAATCGGCTAATTTAGCAAAACAAATTTAGGCACCTCTCAAGATGTCTCCAGCTATATAGTAATGTAATCTGCATCTGGTCGGGTCCAATGTATGCAATTCTTGCTGATGCATATAAATAGATAGATTTTAAACTATGTCATCATTAACGGCTCCACTAATACAACACAGAATTAAGTTAGACTTGCAGGATGACAATAGTTGCCTATCATGACCAAGACTATCAAATACTTGTGACTACTAAATATTGCAAATCTTGAAGCCAGATGTCTGTCTCAGAGGAAAGCTTACAGTACAACTCCTCATATGGAGTGGGCCTACCTATCCGTATAACTTGTCACATTAACATTGAAGAAATAATACACAAGAACTGCAATTTTGACGACCTAATGTGTGCGATATGACGCCAAAAAAATTATATCTCTTTTGGATTTTGAAGGCTTAAGCATAGGTCATCGAAACTTTGTAGATATAATGTAATGCTATCAATGCTCATGTAATGTACAGTCCATGTTTCAACCTGTGTACATGTGTTTGTATATGAATGCATACATTTAAGTTAGATGACATAATAAAGTAGTGCTATATATTGTTCGGTTGTGTATATATATATATAATTTTTGGTGAAAAAATTATAGAGATGGTTGGCAACAAGAGCCGCCTTAGCAAATAGATATGTAGAGGTGGTTGTGTAAAATTTACTTTAAGATAGGCTACTGCGGTACCTAAACATCTCCAAGGATAGTTATGTAGAGGCGGTTATTGCTCCTAGTCATATCTACAATTCTAATTTCTAGAGTTGGACGAGTGATTTATAAAGGAGAAAAGTTATAGGTATAGAGGCTTTCATGTGTATTGTGTGTAGCATTAACTAACATTTATGGCATCATAGCAATTAAGAGTGTAATCAATGAAGTAAAATCCTCAACAAAGAGACAAAGCAAAAGGTAATTAAAGTATTTTATCTATAGGTGTCCAACGCCATGTATTTATAATGGATCAGCTACATGGGTAGTAGAATCCTTCTAGCAACACAATACAAAATCATAACTACTAACGCTACATGCCTACATCACAACCTATGTTGCATAAACACAAGAAAATATAATAATGGAGCATGCTAATACACAATAGTATCTAATGTTGGATGAAGCAACAGGAGCCCCTGTAGACCCATCAGGTGAAATATTCATGTAGTCTAAATACATATCAAACACAAGTGCATAATACATAATCGGCTTATCTAGCAATACAAATTTAGGCACCTCTCAAGATGTTTCTGGCTGTGGTTTTTTAATCTATGTTGGTGAGTCCGAAGCATGCATCTGTCTTATTGTATATCATTAGCCAGATTTTGATCTATATCATCATCAGCGACTCCACTAATACAATAAAGAATTGAGCCACACTAGCAGGATGACAACAATTGCACATCATGACAAAGACTACTACATACAGTCCAAGTTTTAACTTGTGTACCTTTGTGTGTACATGAGTGCTTATGTTTAAGTTAGTTGACATATAAAGCAATGCTATATATTGTTTGGTAGTGTATATATAAATTTAATGGAAAAAAACTCCTAGTGATGGATGGAAATAAGAGCTACCTTGGCAAATAAAATTGTAGAGACAGTTGTGTAAAATTTACTTTAAGATAGGTAGTTGCGGTATCTGGACACCTCTATGGATAGATATGTAGAGTCGACTATTGTTCCAAGCCTCTTCTACAATTATAATTTCTAGAA
The DNA here is from genome assembly GCA_022036555.1 of Microstegium vimineum. Lineage (NCBI taxonomy): Eukaryota > Viridiplantae > Streptophyta > Magnoliopsida > Poales > Poaceae > Microstegium > Microstegium vimineum. The sequence continues at coordinate 39,649,237 of CM039129.1, read as the reverse complement.
GCGGATGAGTGTTTTTTAAAGGTGAAATGTTATAGGTATAGAGGCTTCCATGTGCATCATGGGTAGCACTAACTAGCATTTATGGTATCATAGCAATTAAAAGTGTATTCAATGAAAGAGTGTAACAAAGAGACAAAGGAAGAGGTAATTATATTAACAAAGAGACAAATCAAAAGGTAATTTAAGTATTTTAGCTATAGGTGTCCAATGACATGTATTTCTAATGGACCAGCTGCGGGAGTAGTAGTTGACTACTAGAAACACAATACAAAATCAAAAGTTCTAATACTACATGACTACATTAGTGTAACACCCTAAAAATGTGCATTATTTAAAATAGATTAAAAATGTTTTTATTGCATTTTGTGTGGACATTATAGACCTAGGAAAATAATTATAATTTCATAAAATAAAAGTCACCATAATGGTAGAAACACTTTGTTGCATACATGCTGCTGCATAGTATTTTTGTTTGACTGGTTTTGTCAAGTTTCAAAGAAGAAATTCAGTTTGTGTTTGAAAATGGTTTGAAATTCTTGAAAACTAAAAGGAAAAGCAATTTCATTTCTCTCTCTTCCTTTCTTCCTTTCTGGCCCGCAGGCTTTCCCCCCCCCCCCCCGGCCCAACTCTCCCCTCCCCCTCTCTTCCCTTTGCCGCATGGGCCTTGCCCCGGCCCAGCACGCCGGCCCAGCCTCTCCCGCTCTGCACCGCTTCCATCCCCGCTGACAAGCCTGCCCGCCTGTCAGTTCCATCTCCCTCCCTTTCCTTTCTTCCCTCCCTCCCCTTCCTTTCTCCCGCACCGGCGGATTGGAGCAGGGAATCCCCCCCAACCGCACGCGCTTCAGCTCCGCTCTGCCCCAACAGGTGGGACCCACCTGGCAGCCACCCGCCCCACCTTTCCTTTCTTCCTCCTCGGTCCTTTCCTTCCCCCGCGCGCCGGCGTTTCCTTTCTGCCGAGCGACAGAGCAGCGGGGATTGATCACCTTCCTTCCCTGCGGCACACCCCATGGCTATTTAAGCCGAGCGCCGCCTCCTTCCGCCCCCATCCTGCCCTCCCGGAACACCGCAGAGCACTCCGGAGCCACCAGCCGCCGCCGCACGCCGAGCGCAGAGCCGCCGCCGTCGTTCTTCCGACGCCAAGCTTCTTTGCGTCGTCCAACTACTCCCTGAGCTCCGCGCGTCGGTAAGGGAGCCCGCAGGAGCTCGCTCTCCCTCTCTCAACCCCTCTGTTGCGCCGCCCCACGTCCACCGTCGACCCGAGCCGCCACACCGCGTGGACGCCTTGTTCCCGCGCGCAATCGGTTCAACCAACCCCGCAGGGGTGTTCGCCATCTCTCCCTCTCCCTTCCCGTCCTTTTTGCGCAGAGAATCATGCACCGAATCGTCGGATTGCACTGCGCCGCCACTGTCCGGCCATGGCGCCGCCGTCTGCCTCGCATCCGGCCGCCGTGCGCCACCGCTCCCCCCCCCTATTCCAATCTCGGCCGTCCGTTTTGAATCGGATGGATCACAGAGGCCGATACCCTTTCAGCCGACCGATTTGCAAAAAGAACCCCGCCCTTTTTAAGTCTGAACCCACAGTCCTAAGGCGTAATCTCTCTTTACGTTTTCAGTTCTGGAAGACGTATTCCTTTTCGGTTTTGTTTTATTTCGAAAATAAAAAGAAAACCCTATTTACAGAATTGCCACTCATTTTCTTTTGCTTCTAAAATGTTCATTTCAACTCCTTTTTCATCCATTCAAATTGCGTTAGCTCGTAGTTCATGTTAGACAACTTTTAAAAACATCTAATCACTTAATCTCTTTTAATCTCTAGTTTAATTTATGAAACTTGAATAGTTCATATCTTCTTCGTTATAGCTCCGTTTTTCGTGATTCAAACATCGATGTGATCGTAGTGAGACGCAGATCAGTTTTATAAACTTTTACTCTTGTTTTATTATGGTTGGTGTACTATTCTAATCTATAGCCTTTGTTTGCTTGCATGTGATGTCTCGGTATGATTTCATGTGATGTGGTGATCGAGTATAGACGGTGAGCAGTACGTGGGTGACCAGGAGGTTTTCTTTGAGCAGGAGCAGCAGGAAACCTTTGAGCAAGGCAAGTATTATATGGGATCTTCCTTGATGTCCTATTCATGATGTTTTAAATAAAATCATATGCATGTGTCTAATCTTGTTACCTTACGACTTACCTAGTTTTGTTACCCTGAACCTTGGACTCCTATGGGTTATTTGCATCTGGGTAGTTATTGCTAGCGCTCCATTAATAAGCATGATCTTTAATCTTGATTAATGACTATATGGAATGATAAAGTAAAACTTGACTTTTTAGTAACATGGATTTAGGATCCTATCTGTCAGCAAAAGCTGGGACATACAGTACAACCATGAGGGCTACATGGCTCTGGCTTTAGTTCAGTATGAGGGTAACTCTCTCGCATGTGGCAATTCACGAAAGTTGCCATTGCCGAGCGGTTGCGGGTTGCGGCCGGAGTGGCTACCGCTGCGCGTGTGTACCATCGAGAGGCTCCCATATACCCCTTGCCCGTGGATCCGTACTGTCTGTTGTATGTCAGCGAGCCCCTGTGAAAGACTTCGTAGTGTACCCTGCCCGCTCACCTCGGCAGTGTTTTGGGAGTTATAAACCCGGGCATATGGGTAACACGACTCTTGGGTAAAGTGTACAACCTCTGAAGGGTGTTAAAAACTGATATATCAGCCGTGCTCACGGACACGAGCGGCCCGGAAAACTCACAGAAAACTTTGTTATTTGTTGTTTATCTTTATGAATCACTTTATCAGGATATTAGATTATTCGATCATCTGTTTATATAATCATGCAATTTAATTTGGGGGCTTAAGCAGAACTTTGATTTACCACTTGTAAAGTTTTGTTACAAATTAAAATGCTTATCGCAGTAAACCAGTGTCATACTTTTTGAGCCTCATGAACCCCATATATGCTTGTTGAGTACGAAAGTACTTACGCTTGTTTATTCTTTTCATATTTGGATAAAAATCCCGGATGGGTACCTGATTATCAGAGTTATGAGGAGTATCCAGAGGACTACTAGGTTTGGGGCAACCAGTTGACGTCCCTGTGCTATGGAGCTTTGCGAGAGTTATCTTTTATTTCCGTTGTTATGTAATAAACATTATTTAGATACTTGTTCGCTATGTAATAAACACCTGTGATGGTACATTCTTGATAATTTGTCGGCTTATGTGTGTGACTGATCCATGGGCACACATAAGGTTTATGCATCATGTTTTGTCTTTAAAACTGGGTGTGACAATTAGAGCTTGTGTCGCATAAACACAAGAAACAAATATACTATTGGGGCATCCTAATATACATCAAACATCAAACAGAATCTAGGTGAAATGTCCATGTACTCTGAATACACATCAAACACAAGTGCACCTTACCTAATCGCTTGTCTTGCAAAAAAAATTTAGGCACCTCTCAAAATGTCTCCAGCTATGGTTTTTTAATCTACATATGGTCAGGTCCAACGTATGTGACTACTGTTGTATATAACTTGCTAGATTTCAATCTATCTCATCATCAGCGGCTCCAATAATACAATATAGAATTGAGTCCAACTAGCGGTATGATAACAAATTCACATCATGACCCAGACTAGTAAATACTTGTGACTACTAAATATTGCAAATCTTGAAGTCGAATGTCTATCTCGGAGGAAAGTTTATCGTCCACCTCATCATATGGAGAGGTCTAACGATGCATATAATTGGTTAGTTTATCAATGAAGAAATAATACACAAGAACTGCAATTTTCAAGACTCAACATGCAATAAGACACCAAAACTTTTGTAGATTAATTTGGGATTGTGAAGGCTTAAGCATAGGTCATCGAAAACTTTGTGGATATAATGTAATGTTATCAATGCTTATGTGTTGTGTAGTCTAAGTTTCAACTTATGTACCTGTGTGTGTATGTATATGAATGTTACAGTTAAGTTACATAACATATTAAAGAAGTGGTATATATTATTTGGTTGTGTGTATAAATAAATTTTAGTAAAATAGTTTTAGAGATGATTGGAAACAAGGGTTGCCTCGACAAATAGATGTATAGAGGCGGTTATGTAAAATTTATTTTAAGATAGGCTGTTGCGGTGCCTAGACACCTCTAAGGATAGATATGTAGATGTGGTTGTTATTCCCAACGGCATCTACAATTCTAATTCTAGCGGTGTCTAAGTGATTTGTTGAAGCAAAAATTTATAGTTATAGAGCCTTCCATACGCATAGTATGTAGAATTAACTAGCATTTATGGCAACATAGCAATTAAGAGTGTAATCAATGAATTAAAATCCATAACAAATAGACAAAGCGAAAGGTAATTAAAGTATTTTATCTATAGGTGTTGAACAACATGTATTTCTCATGGACCAACTACTAGAGTAATAGTTGACTCCTAGAAACACAATACAAAATCAAAACTGCTAATGCTGCATGCCTAAATTAGAGCCTATATCGCACAAACACATCAGAAATGGAGATAATAATGGAACAAGCTAATACACAATATTATCTAATGTTGGACGAAGCAATAGGAGGCCTGCACGACCACATATGTACGAACCAATATCCACACATCAAACAAGCCCAGCAGGTGAAATATTCATGTACTATAAACACGCATCGAACACATGTACACCTTAGCTGATCATCTAATCTAGCAAAACTAATTTAGGCACCTCTCAAGATGTCTCCAACTGTAGTTTTTAATCTGCATCTGGTCGGGTACAAAGCATGCAATTGTTGCTGATGTATATAAGTAGCTAGATTTTAATCTATGTCACTAGGGCTCCACTTATACAATATAGAATTAATTTAGACTAGCAGGATGACAATAGTTACCTATGATGACTAAGATACCAAATACTTGCGGCTACTAAATATTGCAAATCTTGAAGCCAGATGTCTATCTTAGAGGAAAGTTTATATTACAACTCCTCATATGGAGTGGGCCTACCTATCCGTATAACTTGTCACATTAACATTGAAGAAATAATACACAAGAACTGCAATTGTGACGACCCAATGTCTGCGATGCGATGCCAAAAAATTTATATCTCTTTGGGATTTTGAAGGCTTAAGCATAGATCATCGAAACTTTGTTGATACAATGTAATGCTGTCAATGCTCATGTAGTGTACAATCCATGTTTCAACTTGTGTACCTGTGTATGTATATGAATGCTTACGTTTAAGTTAGATGACATATTAAAGTAAGACTATATATTGTTCAGTTGTGTATATATATATATTTTTGTGAAAATTATAGAGACTGTTAGAAACAAGAGCCACCTTGGCAAATAGATATGTAGAGGTGGTTGTGTAAAACTTATTTTAAGATAGGCTACTGCGGTACCTAAACATCTCTAGGGATAGTTATGTAGAGGCCGTTATTGCTCCTAGGCATCTCTAAATTATAATTTCTGGAGGCCAACCAGTGATTTGCAACGGGGAAAAGTTATAGGTATAGAGGTTTTCATGTGTATCATCTATAGCATTAACTAGCATTTATGGCATCATAGCAATTAAGAGTGTAATCAATGAATTAAAATCCTCAACAAAGAGACAAAGCAAAAATGTAATTCAAGTTATTTAGTTATAGGTGTCCAACAACATGTATTTCTAATTAAAATCATCAACAAAGAGACAAAGCAAAATGTAATGAAAGTATTTTATCTATAGGTCTCCAACAACATGTATTTCTAATGGATTAGCTACACGGGTAGTAGTTGCCTACTAGCAACACAATAGAAAATCATAACCGCTAATGCTACATGCCGACATCAGAGCCTATCGCATAAACACAGGAAGAAATATAATAATGGAGCATGCTAATACACAATAGTATCTAATGTTTGATGAAGCAACAGGAGCTACTGCAGACCCAGCAGGTGAAATATTCATGTACTCTAAATACGCAAGAAACACAAGTGCGTCTTACCTAACCTGCTTATCTAGCAAAACAAATTTAGGCACCCCTCAAGATGTCTCTGGCTGTGGTTTTTTTAATCTGTGTTGGTGGCGTCCAAAGAATGCAACTGTCTTTATTGTAGATAATTAGCTAGATTTCAATCTATATCATTATCATCAACTCCACTAACACAATAAAGAATTGAGTCACACTAGCAGGATGACAACAATTGCACATCGATCATGACAAAGACTACTACATACATGTGCATATTGAATATTCTGAATCTTGAAGAAGGATCTTTGTCTCAAAGGAAAGCTTATAGTCCAACTCCTCATATAGAGGGGGCCTACCTATCCATATAACTTGTTAGAATATCATTGAAGAAATAATAAACAAGAATTGCAATTTTCAAGACCCAGCGTCTACGATAGGATGACAAAAATTGTGTAGATCTCTTTGGGATTGTGAAGGTTTAATCACAGGTCATCATAAAAAACTTTGTGGATATAATGCAATGTTATCAATGTTCATGTGGTGTACAGTCCAAGTTTCAACTTGTGTACCTTTGTGTGTGCATGAATGGTTATGTTTAAGTTAGATGACATATTAAAGCAATGATATATATTGTTTGGTAGTGTATATACAAATTTAATGAAAAATGCTTATAGTGATGGAAACAAGAGCTACCTTGAAAAATAGAATTGTAGAGGTACTTGTGTAAAATTTATTTTAAGATATGCAGTTGCAGTGTCAAGACACGTCTAAGGATAGATATGTAGAGGCGAATATTGTTCCAAGCCTCCTCTACAATTCTAATCTCTAGAAGTGTATGAGTGTTTTGTAAAGGTGAAATGTTATAGGTATAGAGGCTTCCATGTGCATCGTGTGTAGCACTAACTAGCATTTATGGTATCATAGCAATTAAGAGTAATCAATGAAAGAGTGTAACAAAGACACAAAGAAAAAAGTAATTATAGTAACAAAGAGACAAAGCAAAAGGTAATTAAAGTATTTTATCAGTAGGTGTCCGACAACATGTACTTCTAATGGACTAGCGGCTGGAGTAGTAGTTGACTACTAGAAACACAATACAAAATCAAAAGTGCTAATGCTACATGAGTACATCAGAGCCTGTGTCGCATAAACACAAGAAACAAATATAATAATGGGGCATCCTAATACACAATAGTATTTGATATTGAATGAAGTAACAGCAGCCCTGCACGACCAGATATGTACGAACTACTATCCAAATATCAAATAGACCTAGGTGAAATGGTCATGTACTCTGAAAACACAGCAAACACAAGTGCACCTTACCTAATCTCTTATCCAGCAAAACAAATCTTGGCACCTCTCAAGATGTCTCTAGATGTGGTTTTTTAATATTCATATGGTCAGGTCCAAAGCATGTGACTGTAGTTGCTGTATATAAGTAGCTAGATTTCAATCTCTCTCATCATCAGCGGCTTCACTAATACAATATTAAATTGAGTTCAACTAGCGGGATGCAAAAAATTCACATCATGACCCAGACTAGTAAATACTTGTGACTAATAAATATTGCAAATCTTGAAGCCGCATGTCTATCTCAGAGGAAAGCTTATCGTCCACCTCATCATATGGAGAGGGCCTACCGATGCATATAATTGGTTAGTTTATCAATGCAAAAATAATACACAAGAACTACAATTTTCAAGACCCAACATGCGATAAGACACCAATTTTTTTGTAGATCAATTTGGGATTGTGAAGGCTTAAGCATGGGTCATCGAAAACTTTGTGGATATAATGTAATGTTATCAATGCTTATGTGTTGTGTAGTCTAAGTTTCAACTTATGTACCTGTGTGTGTATGTATATGAATGTTACAGTTAAGTTACATAACATATTAAAGAAGTGGTATTTATTATTTGGTTGTGTGTATAAATAAATTTTAGTAAAATAGTTTTAGAGATGATTGGAAACAAGGGTTGCCTCGACAAATAGATGTATAGAGGCGGTTATGTAAAATTTATTTTAAGATAGGCTGTTGCGGTGCCTAGACACCTCTAAGGATAGATATGTAGATGTGGCTGTTGTTCCCATCGGCATCTACAATTATAATTCTAGAGGCATCCAAGTGATTTGTTGAAGCGAAAATTTATACGTATAGAGCCTTCAATACGGATAGTGTGTAGTATTAACAAACATTTATGTCATCATAGCAATTAAGAGTGTAATCAGTGAATTAAAATCCATAACAAATAGATAAAACGACAGGTAATTAAAGTATTTTATTTGTAGGTGTTCGATAACATGTATTTCTAATGGACCAACTACTGGAGTAGTAGTTGACTACTAGCAACACAATACAAAATCAAAACCGCAAATGCTTCAAGGTTACATTAGAGCCTATATTGCGTAAACACAAAAAAAAAGATAATAATCGAACAAGCTAATACACAATAGTATCTAATGCTAGACGAAGTAATAGGACCCATGCACGACCACATATGTATGAACTAATATCCACACATCAAACAAGCCTAGCAGGTGAAATATTCATATACTGTAAATGTGCATTGAACAAATATACGCCTTTGCTAATAGTCTAATCAAGAAAAACAAATTTAGGCACCTCTCAAGATGTCTGCAACTATTGTTTTTAATCTACATCTTCTCAGGTACAAAGCATGCAATTGTTGATGATGTATATAACTAGCTCGATTTTAAACTATGTCATCATCAATGACTCCACTTATACAATATATAATTAATTCAGACTAGCAGGATGACAATAGTTGCCTATCATGACTAAGACTACCAAATACTTGTGACTACTAATATTGCAAATCTTGAAGCCGAATGTTTGTCTCATAGGAAAGCTTATAGTACAACTCCTCATATGGAGTGGGCCAACCTATCCATATAACTTGTCACATTAACGTTGAAGAAATAATACAGAAGAACTGCAATTGTGACGACCCAATGTCTGTGATACGACGCCAAAAAATTTATATCTCTTTGGGATTTTGAAGGCTTAAGCATAGGTGTAACACCCAAAAATTTTGCATTCTTTGAAATAGATTAAAAGTGAATTAAATGTATTTTCAGTGGACATTATAATATAGGAAAAATGATTAAGCTTTCATTAAATAAAATGGATCATAATGTTAGAAACATTTTGTTGCATACATGTTGCTGCATAGTATTTTTGTTTGCCTGGATTTGTCAAATTTCAAAACAGAATTCAATTTGTGCTTTGAAAATGGTTTGGAAAACTCTTGAAGTAAAAGAAAATGCAATTTCTTTTTCCCCTCCCTCTCTTTCTCCTTTTTGGCCCGAGGCCCCCTTCTCCCTCGGCCCTCTTTCACTCCCTCACCGGCCCAGCTCCTTCCCCCTCGCGCAGAGGCCCAGCAGGCCGGCCTGTCACATCCCAAAATTTCACATTTTGGGTTTGTAACACCCAAAATTTGGTTTGAATTTCAAATAATAGAAAAATGATTTATTAAAGGACTATGTGAGCATTTCATTTAGCGGGATAATAAAATTCTTAGAAATAAAATAAATTTTAGTTTAGTAACATGAATGTGCATTCATGCAGTTGCATAAATTTCTTTGATTGATTGAATTTGCAAAACTCAATTTTCAAATGGATTCAAAATTGTTTGGAATTTGAATTTGGAAAAAGAAAATAAAAAGGAAGAGGGCCTGATCTTTCTCACTTCCTGAAACCCAGCCCAACACCCTCTCTCCCTCTTTCTCTCGGGCGGCCCAACTAAAAAGGCCGAAGCCCATCCAGCAGGCCGGTCCACACTTCCCTCTCTCCCTCTGACTCACTGACAACCGGGGTCCACATGTCGGCGCCGATCTCCCTCTCCCTCACCCTCTCTCTCTCGCTGCTGTCTGGCCCCAGCCGTCAGGCCGCCTCAACCGTTTCCTCTCTCCCTTTCTCTCTCTGATCAACCGGGCCCAGCTGTCGGCGCTTTCTTCCCCAACTCCCCTCCGCTCAGTTCGGCCGCGTGCGCGTGGATGAACACGTCGAGTCTGGCAACCGTCCGCGCGTGCCCCGCTCCCACTTCCCCGCACCTCGCCCTCGATGCCGCAACGGCACCGCGCGTCCCGCACGCTCTGCTCGGCGCTATAAAGCGGAATGCCGCGCCCCTGCTCTCCCCCTTTCCCATCTGAACTCCCCGAGCCGCCGCCGCCGCTGTTGTCGCAAAGAAACCGCGCCGGAGCCGCAATCCGTCTCGGTAAGCTCTGTTTCGTAACCGCGAACTCCCCGCGAATCTCCGTAGCCTAATCCTTCTCTCTGTCATCTCTTCGGTTGGCGCAGAACGCTCGATGCCGCGGACGCGGAGCTCTCGGACCGCCGCGACGCCGACCGCCGTTCCACGCCGCACCGAGCCCTCTCCGCCCTCCAATCCGGCTTGGTGAGCTTCGCCTTCATCCCCTCTCCCTCCCTGAGCATTTATTTCGGTGAATTATGGCCTTTGTGGCACTGGCCGCGTGCGTCCCGTGCCGCCGTTAATGGCGCCGCCGCGGGCAACGCACCTCGGCCGCACACCATCTCGTCCGAGTACCTCACTAGCACCGCACGGACACACCGCACGTCCCTATGTCCTCATTTTGGTCTCTAACGCACTGTAATGTCTCGGCTGCGTACACCGATCCATGTCGATCATGGCGCCGCCGCGGACCTCCCTGTTCCGGCAAACCGCCGCTCCAATTGAGCCCTCTGTTGCACTCGCACGAGCACACTACGTCTCCCAGTGCTCTCAATTCGGCTTCTAGCCCCGTGGCTAACCACACCCGCACACACAAAACGACCCCGGCCATGGCGCCGCCGTGCGCGCCATGCTCCAGCCGTCCCCGGTCTCGCCCGAGCACCTCTTTGAATCCGCGCAAGCACGAGGAACACTCCGGTTCTCCCGGTTGAAACTGAGAGGGACGGGAACGTTTTTCCGACGGTTCTCCGGCGAGCTCGGCCCTCTGAGGCCATGGCGTCGCCGCGCCCGTTCTCGGCTCCGGCCGCCTCTCTCCCTCTCTCTCCCTCCGAACTGTTCTGAGCCGCCCATTTACCGATCTGCGGCCAGGATTAGATCCCCCGAAGGGGTACGCTCCCCGGTCCACCGTGGACCCGTGGACTCTCGGGTCTGCGCTGAGTCAGCGGGTGCACGCACTGTGCGGTGCACCGCGCCAACCCCGAGTCGCCGCGTGGCAGCTCTGTTGGCCCGCGCCTCTGCCCTGGCGCATTAGCGCATTTATGCTTTCTCTGTTTCAAAACGTATTTCCGAGCGGTCTGTTTTAATTCTGGTAATTAAATGGAAATTGCTTTTTACAGAATTGCCACTGCCTTAATTGGTTTATAAAAACTTTATTTTAACTCCGATTTGGACGATTCGAGTTGCGTTAGATTCGTAATGAAATTCTCTACATGTTAAACCATCTGTTGTTCATGTTTGAATTATTTAAATTCAAGGATAATTCAAATACTAAAAATGCTCATAGAGAACCAGTTAAATTCATATCTTTTGCGTTTTAAATCCGATTTTCGTGAAATTCGTGTTGAAATGATCGTAGCAATGCGTAGTATCTTTTTATAAACCTTTTAACTCTGTTTATTGTTGTTGGTGTACTGTTCTAATATTAGTCTTGTTTTCTTTGTATGTATGCAATTGGAATGTGTGTTGTTGCAATGTCGTGATCGAGTTCAGGCAGTGAGGAGTTTCTTGGTGATCAAGAGTTCTTTGATCAGGAGTGTTTTGACCAGTAGGACTTTGAGAACCAAGGCAAGTATAGCATGGGACTTTCCTTGTTATCCTATTCACCATAATTATGATTTCATGTGCATGTGTTCAATTTGATACTCGTAGTTTAATTCCCTAGAATTGAAACCCTTTACCTTGTTTCCTATGGGATATGCATATGGGTAGATGGCTAGTGCTATATAAATGAATACTTGATCCCTGCCAAATGTTATAAAGCTTTGAATGAATTGGTGATCCTGTTATGGCAATTGGAACATAACTCTTTTAATAACTCACTGTTGGCAAAAGCTGGGACTGACAGTGCTACCGTGGGAGCTACATGGCTCTGGCTTTAACATAGTAGTAGGCTCTTTTCTAGCTCGTTAGCGGTTACCCGAAAGGGCGCATTAGGCTCTTGCTGAGCTGGTTATAGTGCGGCCTCTGTCCGAGTTTGAGCGTAGGCTGCGGGTCTTTATGCTACTCGGAAGGGGAGCTCTATCGCCCCTTGCCAATCCTAGCGGCCCTAATCTTATTAGATGAGATACTATGAAAAGTTTCATAGTGAACCCCGCCCGCTCACCTTGGCAGTGTTATGGGAGTAATTAACCCGGGCATTCGGGACATCACAACTCACGGGTAAAGATGCACAACCTTTGCAGAGTGTTAAAACTGATATATCAGCCGTGCTCACGGTCACGAGCGGCCCGGAAAACTGACGGTTTAATTAATTAACTTGACCAACCTTTATGTTCCTGTTGCCTCCTCTATAATGATGATGTTTATGATTCCTTAAAACTTTGGCAGTGGTATAAGTGGGATCATTTGGGGCTTAAGCATAACCTGATGATACTTGTTAATAAAACTTTGACCAACTAAAAGTGCTAAATGCAGTAAGCCAGTGTCAGCCTTTTGAGCTTCATAACCCCATGTTATACTGCTGAGTACGAGTGTACTCATGCTTGTTTTCTTTTCAATTTTGGATAAAAATCCCGGATGGGTAACAGAAGCAGGAGGCTATGAAGAGTTCCCTGAAGATTTCTAGGCTTGGTCAACCAGTTGACCTTCCCTGTGAGATGGAGCCTCAAGAGCTAGTTGTATCTTCCGTTTGTTTTACTTATTCTTGTAATGGATTTATGTTCGTTATGTACTAAACTCTGTGATGGTACTTCGTAATTTGTTAACTTATGTGTGGATTATTCATGGGCACACATAATGTTATGCATCCTATTTCGTCCTTGAAATTGGGTGTGACAGGGTTGTTCTTAGAAAACACTAAATAAAATAAATAATTTCTATGTTCATATAAAAATTTCCAAGATTAGTTTGATTTGCACAAATTTAGTATAGGAAAAGTGAATTTATAAACTTTTCTAAATCAATTTGATAGACTTTAATTGTTGTGGTGGTTGTTCATTGCTTGTCTTGATGCATGTGAGTGTTTAAAGTTTTTAAAACGCGTTTAGTAAGTCGTTTATCGGTCTCTGGTTCGTCTCTATCTTTTTCTATAATCAAATTCTTGTTCTCGATCTTAATCTTTCATTTGGACATTCCCAGGATCCGTTGTCTCTTGATCCAAATGATTCCCTTGAGTTCATAATTCATCAACATGTCTCTAAATTCTTTCCGGGAATTTTTCTGAATTTTTCCGGACCTTTTTCCTATTTATGTACGAGCAAATTCTAATATTTATATTCTCCAAAATATTTTTTCATGAGCTCCAAATACTTTATATGGGTTCATTGTGTTCAAAAGTATCTCCAAGAATTTCCCTGAATTTTTGGAGCATTCGGAGTATTTTTCGTGGCTTAATTATTAGTTCTAGACTTTTCTAGAATTATTTGATTCACGAAAATAATTTATTCCAAAAATAAATAATGAAGACCTCAATTTCCCACCAGCCCACAAAGCCGATGTGCAATAATCCTCATAAATCACAAAAGTCCAAGCATTTTATTTACTATTGGGCTTTGATGGTTAATTTGGCCCGTTAGTAAATATGAAGGTGCACCATCAATTACTACCATATCGCTAGTTGACGTGAAGGTAGAGAGTCTTTCTCCCTATAAATATGTACCCACCCCCTTGACCAAAGCACACCACGTCTACCACAAGGGGTGCCCCTAGTTTGGGAATACCTAACGGTAGAAAATCATATCTTTTTCCTACTCTGCCGTTATCGTGCAGCCTACTCCAACCGTGGTGATGCTCTCCGATTGACATCCCTTGCCTGGCGTCCGATCGACATCCCTTGGCCCGGAGACCCCCTCCTTCTGCACGAACGAGCAGCAGTAGCATCAAGAGCGTTCGTACAAAAGTGAAGGAAGGAGACAAGTGCAATTTTCTTTGACAGTATAATCTCTAGTCTCCACCGTTTCTTCGTTTTATCTCCGTTTTACTTCGTTCAAGTTGCGTTAGATTCGTAGAGTTTTTATCTACATGTTAAAACCATAATCAATCTGTTTTGCAAACTTTGAAAATAAATATTTATTTAATGCCTTTTAAATTCCCTGTTTAATCTCTAAATCTTGTTTAAATCATATCTTCTCCGTTTTTAATCCGTTTCGTCCCGTTCAAGTTGCGTTGGCTTCGTATCGGCATAACCTTTTCATTAGTGATCTTTAATACCATGTTAATAGCTCTATAATTTTATGGTTAACTCCTAACTTGATTAATAACTATGCAACTTGTTTTATATATAAAATATGATTAGTTCTACTTTTATTTCGAGATCCAAATATAACTTTGACTTAACCTAACTTGGGTGTTCCTTTGAAATACCTTATCCATCCTTTTTCATAGCTAAAACTAATAAAGCTCTTAGTTCTTGTTTTAAAAAGCAATACCCCTGTTAGTCGTAGCTTGATCACCGTAGCACCGTTTAGTGTGTTCTTCGCAGCTGTGTGATCGTAGAAGTGCGTAGTTTTCTTTTAAAATCCTTTTCATTGATTGGTGTATTGTTCTAAATAGATATGTATGTATGCTATGTTTGGTCAGGTGTTTGAGTGGTGTTTGTGATTTTGTCCAATCGGTGAGTGTTACGTTGGAGATCAAGAAGTTGGCTTTCTAGAAAATCTTTGAAGACGTTGATCTTTGAAGAAAGGATCTGTTTTTAAGGCAAGTATTATATGGGATCTTCCTTGATGTACTATTCATGATGTTTTTCCAATAAAACCATATGCATGTGTCTAATCTTGTACCATAGGGTTTACCTAGATTTGATTACCTTGAACCTTGGAATCCCATGGGTTATCTTTGCATATGGGTAGTTATTGCTAGTGCTCCATTTAACTAAGCATGATCTTGAACATTGATTAATGACTATATGAGATGATAAAGTAAAACTTGACTTTTTAGGAACATGGATTTAGGACCCTATCTGTCAGCAAAAGCTGGGACATACAGTACAACCATGAGGGCTATAATGGCTCTGGCTTTAGTTCAGTATGAGGGTAACTCTCTCGCATGTGGCAGTTCGCGAAAGTTGCCATTGCCGAGCGGTTGCGGGTTGCGGCTGGAGTGGCGACCGCTGCGTGTGTGTACCATCGAAGGGCTCCCGTATACCCCTTGCCAGTGGATCCGTAGTGTCTGTTGTTTGTCAGTGAGCCCCTTTGAAAGACTTCATAGTGAACCCTGCTGACCTTCCTTGGAAGTGGGTCAAGAGGCTGATCCCCTCGGGCGAAAGGCTAAATCACGACTCATGGGTAAAGTGTACAACCTCTGCAGAGTGTTAAAAACTGATATATCAGTCGTGCTCACGGACACGAGCGGCTCGGAAAACTCACAGACTAATAACGGAAAAACTCACAGAAACAATGTTTACATGTTGGTTATTACTTGTGAATCACTTTATCATGCTATTTGTGTTATTCATTCAATTGTTATATGATCATGTGGTTTAATTTGGGGGCTTAAGCATAACTTATGACACATCAATTGTAAAGTTTTGAATCAATTAAAAATGCTTATCGCAGTAAACCAGTGTCAACTTTTTGAGCCTCATGAACCCCATATATGCTTGTTGAGTACGAAAGTACTTACGCTTGTTTTTTCATTTCAATCTTTAGATAAAAATCCTGGATGGGTAACAGAAGATGGATCTAGTGAGATTTCGAAGAAGTGCTAGGCATATTCAACACCCAGTCAACTGTCTCTGTGAAGTTGGAGCTTCAAGAAAGTTTAGTAATCGTTCCGCTATACTTTGATGTAAGTGTTAATGTATCTATGTTTTCGCTATATAACATTGATTTTGATATTCTTCTTTTCTGTTGTTGTATGTGTGGACTTCCTGGGCACACATATGGCTAGCCTGGTTTTGTTCTTTAAAACCGGGTGTGACAGATTGGTATCAGAGCAATGTTGACTGTAGGACGTATGCCTAGTTAGCATTGGTCGCGTTCTAAAGCTGATTTTGCTACAAAACTATTTTCTACAACCTTGTCCTCTGAATTGACTATTTCTCAATCCTTGTCCAATTGTCTCCTCCTTGATAAGCTTCCTTTGAGCTATTTTTCTTATCACCATGGATATTTTGTTTATTTTTGCTTTACTAAAGTTTTCTAGTCTCACCTTGCTCAAAATCTCGATGGCCTTTCATCATCTACCACCCACTTTTTAGGATGTCCACCAATTGAACAGAAGTGCGAGTAGTGTCGATGTGGTGTTGTGTGCTTATCTTTCTTGTTTGGTGTGTTGCTTGTGTGTTGTCTCTACATCCTTGATGTCCAAAGAAGACCCGACAATGTTTCAAAGGCGATCAAAATCCTTGTTAAGTGGGGTAGCGTCCGCTACACCGTCAACAATTTCAAGTATCTAAGATATAAGGCATAAAGATCTAAAGAAAAATCTTTATCTTTTTTTTTCATCCCTTTCTACTCTTTGTTCCTTATCATTGCACCTTGCTATATGAAGACATAAAGAATAACCTCTATCATTCGTTTCAACTTATGTTAATCATCCATCCCTTCAACCTCGAAGATCAACCTTTACCTTTCTTATCGTTGTTTGCCGATCTTTCATCTTTGTTCCTACACCTCATAAATCTTGAATCAACCTTGAAGGTCAACTTTATCTTTCTCTCTAGCCTCTTTGAATCTCGGGATGAGATTCCTGTTAAGTGGGGTAGTTTGTCACACCCCAAAATTTCTGTAACACCCACAAATTTGAAATACATTTAAAATAATAGAAAATGATTTCTTTATGAATTTATGTGAGCATTGAATTTAGTTTAAGAAAATTTTTATGGAAATAAAATCAATTCTAGTCTAGTAACATGAATGTGCATTCATGCAGCTGCATAATTTTCTCTGATTGATTGAAATTGCAAAATCCAAAAATTCAAATGTTTTCAAATGGATTTAGAAATGGTTTTGGAAATTCCATAAAAGAAAAAGAAAAGAGAAAAGGGATTCTCTCTTTCACCAGGCCCAGCCCACACCTCCCTCTTCCTCTTCTTTCTCTTCTGCCGGCCCAGCAAGCAGGCTGAGGCCCACTCCCTTTCTTCTCTCTGCCGGCCCAGCCCGAGCGCCATCTCTCTCCCCCTCTCACTGCCATGTGGGGCCCCTCTGTCGGCGCCGCCCCTCACTCTCTTCTCCCCCTCTCCCTCACTGACCGGATGGCCCCGCTTGCAAGTTCCTTCTCCCCCGATCTCCTCTGCCACACGCGACGCAGAGCACCGTAACCACCACGCGACGCACGCCCCGCTCTGCTCGCCCGAGTACGTGCGCGGACGCGTGGAGAGTGGGAACCACCACCCGTTCCTCACCCTCTCTCTCGCTGCTGCTCGGCCCCACCGGTCAGCAGCGTCACCTTCCCTCCGCCGATTTCGGACGCACGCGGACGCGCCGCGAACGGCAACCGCCACGATCGGGAACCGTCTGCACGCCCCGCTCCCACTCCCCACGCCTCACCCTCGGCTCCGCAACCGCAACCGCATGCTCCGCGCTCCTTCGCTCGCTATAAAGCGGGGTGCCGCGCCCCTGCTCTCCCCTTTCCCATCTGCACTCCCCACGCCGCCGCCGTCGCTGTGTCGCACAGAAACCCCACCGGAGCCCTCGGTTCGTTTCGGTAAGCTCCGTTTCGCATCTGCAGCGTGTTACCGGGGACACAACGCCTGACTTTCCCCTCTGTGATCTGTTCTAGGCTACGGAATGCACGCCAGCGCACGCACTACCGTCACCGACCGCTGCCGCACGTCGACTGCCTCCCTCGAGCCTCTGCCGTCCTCCAAACCGCCTCGGTGAGCTTCGCCGTCACCCTCTCTTCCTCCCCATCCCCGTAATTCGGTTAATTAGGTTCTGTTTGCGTCGTGCCATCGCATACCGAGGTTGGCAACAATGGCGCCGCCGTGGTTAGCCGACTCGGGTGACACACGGCCACAACCAAGTACCTCACGCGCATCGCACGAACACCCCGCACCTTCCCGTGGCACCAATTCGGCTAATAGTGGTCTCTGTGGCACTAACCACGAGCGCCCCGCGCCGCCGACCATGGCGCCACCGCAGACAGCACGCTCCGATCACGCACCGCCTCGCCTGAGCACTCTACCAGCCCCACACGGTCACACCTCACCTCCCCGTGTCCTCAATTCGGGATTTAGCGCTCCGTATCGCCGTACCCGCACAGCACAGAGCCGTCGGCCATGGCGCACCGCCGCGCCATCTCTGCTCGCCTCCCCGCGTTCAACTGAGTGCGCCACGACACTCGACTCATCCCCCTCTCTCTTCCCATGCAATCGGTGTTCGAAACGGACGCCGGACGGGCAATCCCGATGGATTCCGGCGAGCTCAGGCCGCCGGAAATGGCGCGCCGCCGTGCCTCTCTCGGCTCCGGCCGGCACCCCCTCTCTTCTCCCCTCCTTTTCTCTTCTATCGTCCAATCTCAGATCTGCGGCTGAGATTAGAACGCCGAAGGGGTAAGTTCGCCCGGTCCACCGTAGACCCGTGGACCCTCGGGCCCGCGCTGAGTCAGCAGGTGCACGCACTGTGCGGTGCACCGCGCCCAACCCCAAGCCGCCGCGTGGCAGCTCTGCTGGCCCCGCGTCTCTGCCCTGGCGCATTGCTGAGAATACGCTTTCTCGGCTCAGTAAACGTAATCCTGCTCGGTTTTTTCCAAAAATAGAAATAGCTATTTACAGAAATGCCACTGCCTTATTTTGTTTATAAAAACTTTATTTTAACTCCGATTTGGATGATTCGAATTGCGTTAGATTTGTAATGAAATCCTCTACATGTTAAAACATCTGTTGGTCATGTTTGAATTATTTGAATTCAAGGATAATTCAAATACTAAAGATGCTCTCAGAGAACTAGTAAAATTCATATCTTTTGCGTTTTAAATCCGATTTTCGTGAAACTCGTGTTGAAATGATCGTAGTAATGCGTAGTATCTTTTTTATAAACCTTTTAACTCTGTTTACTGTTGATGGTGTACTGTTCTAATATTAGTTTTGTTTGCTTTGTATGTATGCGATTGGAATGCGTGTTGTTGCAATGCCGTGATCGAGTTCAGGCAGTGAGGAGTTTGTTGGTGATCAAGAGTTCTTTGACCAGGAGTGTTTTGACCAGCAAGACTTTGAGAACCAAGGCAAGTATAGCATGGGACCTACCTTGTTATCCTATTCACCATAATCATGAATTCATGTGCATGTGTTAATTTGATACCCGTAGTATGTATCCATAAGAATTGAACTCCTTTTTCCTTGGCTCCTATGGGATATGCATATGGGTACATGGCTAGTGCTATATAAATGAATACCTGATCCCTGCCAAATATTATCATACCTTGAATGAATTGGTAATCCCGTTTATGGCAAAAGGAACATAACTCTTTTAATAACTCACTGTTGGCAAAAGCTGGGACTGACAGTGCTACCGTGAGAGCTACATGGGTCTGGCTTTAACTCAGTAGTAGGCTCTTTTCTAGCTCGTTAGCGGTTACCCGAAAGGGCGCATTAGGCTCTTGCCGAGCTGGTTATAGTGCGGCCTCTGTCCGAGTTTGAGCGTAGGCTGCGGGTCTTTATGCTACTCGGAAGGGGAGCTCTATCGCCCCTTGCCAATCCTAGCGGCCCTAATCTTGTTAGACGAGATACTATGAAAGGTTTCATAGTGAACCCCGCCCACTCACCTTGGCAGTGTTATGGGAGTAATTAACCCGGGCATTCAGGGCATCACGACTCACGGGTAAAGATGCACAACCTCTGCAGAGTGTTAAAACTGATATATCAGTCGTGCTCACGGTTACGAGCGGCCCGGAAAACTGACGGTTTAACTAATTAATTTGACCAACCTCTATGTTCCTGTTGCACAACCTCTGCAGAGTGTTAAAACTGATATATCAGTCTTCCTCCCTATAAATATGTACCCACCCCCTTGACCAAAGCACACCACGTCTACCACAAGGGGTGCCCCTAGTTTGGGAATACCTAATGGTAGAAAATCATATCTTTTTCCTACTCTGCCGTTATCGTGCATCCTACTCCAACCGTGGTGATGCTCTCCAATCGACATCCCTTGCCCGGCTTCTGATCGACATCCCTTGGCTAGGCGACCCCCTCCTTCTGCACGAACGAGCAGCAGCAGCATCAAGAGCGTTCGTACAAAAGTGAACGAAGGAGACAAGTGCAATTTTCTTTGACGGTATAATCTCTAGTCTCCACCGTTTCTTCGTTTTATCTCCGTTTTACTTCGTTCAAGTTCCATTAGATTCGTAGAGTTTTTATATACATGTTAAAACCATAATCAATATGTTTTGCAAACTTTGAAAATAAATATTTATTTAATGCCTTTTAAATTCCCTGTTTAATCTCTAAATCTTGTTTAAATCATATCTTCTCCGTTTTTAATCCGTTTCGTCCCGTTCAAGTTGCGTTGGCTTCGTATTGGCATAACCTTTTCATTAGTGATCTTTAATACCATGTTAATAGCTCTGTAATTTTATGGTTAACTCCTAATTAATAACTATGCAACTTGTTATATATATAAAATATGATTAGTTCTACTTTTATTTCGAGATCCAAATATAACTTTGACTTAATCTAACTTGGGTGTTCCTTTAAAATACCTTATCCATCCTTTTTCATAGCTAAAACTAATAAAGCTCTTAGTTCTTGTTTTAAAAAGCAAAATCCCCGTTAGTCGTAGCTTGATCACCGTAGCACCGTTTAGTGTGTTCTTCGCGGCTGTGTGATCGTAGAAGTGCGTAGTTTTCTTTTAAAATCCTTTTCATTGATTGGTGTATTGTTCTAAATAGATATGTATCTATGCTATGTTTGGTCAGGTGTTTGAGTGTTGTTTGTGATTTTGTCCAATCGGTGAGTGTTACGTTGGAGATCAAGAAGTTGGCTTTCTAGAAAATCTTTGAAGACCTTGATCTTTGAAGAAAGGATTTGTTTTTAAGGCAAGTATTATATGGGATCTTCCTTGATGTCCTATTCATGATGTTTTTCCAATAAAACCATATGCATGTGTCTAATCTTGTACCATAGGGTTTACCTAGATTTGATTACCTTGAACCTTGGAATCCCATGGGTTATCTTTGCATATGGGTAGTTATTGCTAGTGCTCCATTTAACTAAGCATGATCTTGAATATTGATTAATGACTATATGAGATGATAAAGTAAAACTTGACTTTTTAGTAACATGGATTTAGGACCCTATCTGTCAGCAAAAGCTGGGACATACAGTACAACCAAGAGGGCTATAATGGCTCTGGCTTTAGTTCAGTATGAGGGTAACTCTCTCGCATGTGGTAGTTCGCAAAAGTTGTCATTGCCGAGCGGTTGCGGGTTGCGGCTGGAGTGGCGACCGCTGCGTGTGTGTACCATCGAAGGGCTCCCGTATACCCCTTGCCCGTGGATCCGTATTGTCTTTTGTTTGTCAGCGAGCCCCTTTGAAAGACTTCATAGTGAACCCTGCTGACCTTCCTTGGAAGATGGTCAACAGGCTGATCCCCTTGGGCGAAAGGGTAAATCACGACTGGTGGGTAAAGTGTACAACCTCTGCAGAGTGTTAAAAACTGATATATCAGCCGTGCTCACGGACACGAGCGGCCCGGAAAAATCACACACTAATAACGGAAAAACTCACAGAAACAATGTTTACATGTTGGTTATTACTTGTGAATCACTTTATCATGCTATTTGTGTTATTCATTCAATTGCTATATGATCATGTGGTTTAATTTGGGGGCTTAAGCATAACTTATGACACATCAATTGTAAAGTTTTGAATCAATTAAAAATGCTTATCGCAGTAAACCAGTGTTAACTTTTTGAGCCTCATGAACCCCATATATGCTTGTTGAGTACGAAAGTACTTACGCTTGTTTTTTCTTTTCAATCTTTGGATAAAAATCCCGGATGGGTAACAGAAGATGGATCTAGTGGGATTTCGAAGAAGTGCTAGGCATATTCAACCCCCAGTCAACTGTCCCTGTGAAGTTGGAGCTTCAAGAAAGTTTAGTAATCGTTCTGCTATACTTTGATGTAAGTGTTAATGTATCTATGTTTTCGCTATATAACATTGATTTTGATATTCTTCTTTTCTGTTGTTGTATGTGTGGACTTCCTGGGCACACATATGGCTAGCCTGGTTTTGTTCTTTAAAACCGGGTGTGACACGGCCCAGCACCTCCCTCGCACCAGTGGACGCGCCCAGCGCCGCTGTCTCTCTAGCAAGCAGACCCCGCGTGTCGGCCCCTTAGCTCCACCTTCCTTCTTCCTCCCCTCTCCTTTCCTTCCCCATGCATCGGCGCCTTCCTATTCGGCCGAGCGAAATTGGAGCTCGGGGTGTCTCCTTCCTTCGCCGACGCAGCCCCATGACTATTTAAGCCGAGCCCCTGCATCCATCCGCATCCATCCGACCTACTCCAAGCACCGCAAAGCCACCAGAGCCGCCGCAACCCTAACTCCGAACCGCCGTCGGAGCTCCGCCATCAAGATACACCAGCGCCGCCTTGAACTACTCCCCGACCTTCGCATCGTGGTAAGGAGAGCCCCAGGAGCTCGCCATCCCCCTCCATCCCCTCTGTCTCGCCCGTGTAGCTCCTGTTCACATCCGCCGGCATTACAGCACCGCCCCACCACGCGGACACCCCGCTCTCGCGCGAAATCGGAACAACCGACCCCCGTCGTTTTCGCCATCTCTTCCACTCTCTCCCTGTCCTTTCCGTGTCGAGAATGGTGCACCGTGGTGACAGATTGAGTCGCGCCGCCGCTTTCCGGCCATGGTGCCGCCATCTGCCCTATCTCCGGCCGCCACGCCGCCGCCCTGCCCTCCCCTGATCTAATCTGGGCCGTCTGTTCTGGATTGGGTGGCTCTCAGAGTCCCGTACCCCTTCGACCGGCACTTTTGCAAAGTAAACCCTAAGTGTTTTTAAGTATGAACCCGTCGTCCCTTGGCGTATTCCGAGTCTCCGTTTTCCCTGCTGCAAAGGGTATTTCCATTCTGATCTGTTTTATTTCAAAAATAAATAGAAAACCCTAATTACATAATTGCCATCCATTTTCATTTGCTCATAAAATGTTCATTTTAACTCCGTTTTGACCCATTCAAATTGCGTTAGGATCGTATCAATGTAATCTACGTGTTAGTTAGTTCATAGATCATGTTAGACAACTTTTAAAAATATTTAATTGCTTAACCTCTTTTAAACTCAAGTTGAATCCGCGAATCTTGTTTAGAGCATATCTTCTTCATTATAGCTCCGTTTTTCGTGATCCAAACGTCTATGTGATCGTAGTGAGGCGTAGATTAGTGTTATAAACTTTTAATCTTGTTTTATTATGGTTGGTGTACTGTTCTAATCTATAGCCTTTGTTTGTTTGCATGTTATGTCTCGGTATGATTGTATGTTGATGTGGTGATCGAGTATAGACGGTGAGCAGTACGTGGGTGACTAGGAGGATTTCTTTGAGCAGGAGCAGCAGGAACCGTTTGAGCAAGGCAAGTATTATATGGGATTTTCCTTGTTGTCCTATTCATGATGGTTTTTAAATCAAATCATATGCATGTGTCTAATTTTGTTACCATACGGTTTACCTAGAATTGTTACCTTGAACCTTGGAATCCTACGGGTTACTTTGCATATGGGTAGTTATTGCTAGAGCTCCATTAAATAAGC
Source organism: Microstegium vimineum (assembly GCA_022036555.1). Classification (NCBI taxonomy): domain Eukaryota; kingdom Viridiplantae; phylum Streptophyta; class Magnoliopsida; order Poales; family Poaceae; genus Microstegium; species Microstegium vimineum. Next base: position 39,625,421 of record CM039129.1, on the reverse strand, counting down.
ATGATCTTTAATCTCGATTAATGACTATATGAAATGGTAAAGTAAAACTTGACTTTTTAGCAACATGGATTTAGGACCCTATCTGTCAGCAAAAGTTGGGACATACAGTACAACCATGAGAGCTACATGGCTCTGGCTTTAGTTCAGTATTAGGGTCACTCTCTCGCATGTGGCGGTTCATGAAAGTTGCCATTGCCGAGCAGCTGCGGGGTACGGCCGGAGTTGCTACCGCTGCGCGTGTGTACCATCGAGGGGTCCCCGTATACCCCTTGCCCGTGGATCCGTAGTGTCTGTTGTATGTCAGCGAGCCCCTTTGAAAGACTTCATAGTGTACCCTGCCTTTTCACCTCGGTAGTGTTATGGGAGTTATAAACCCAGGCACATGGGAAACACAACTCATGGGTAAAGATGTACAACCTCTGCAGAGTGTTAAAAACTGATATATCAGCCATGCTCACGGACACGAGCGGCCCGGAAAACTCATAGAAACTTTGTTTACTAGTAGTTGTTTATCATTATGAATCACTTTATCATGATATTATGTTATTCGTTCAGATGTTTATATGATCATGCAGTTTAATTTGGGGGCTTAAGCATAACTTTTGATTCACCACTTGTAAAGTTTTGTTACAAAAAATGCTTACCGCAGTAAACCATGTCATACCTTTTGAGCCTCATGAACCCCATATATGCTTGTTGAGTACTAGAAGTACTTACGCTTGTTTACTTTTCATATTTGGATAAAAATCCCGGATGGGTACCAGATTATCATGGTTATGAGGAGTATCCAGAGGACTACTAGGTTTGGAGTCAACCAGTTGACGTCCCTGTGCAATGGAGCTTTGCGCGAGTTACCTTTTATTTCTGTTGTTATGTAATATATACTTATTCGCTATATATTAAACACTTGTAATGGTACCTTTTTGATGATTTGTCGGCTTATGTGTGTGACTGATCCTTGGGCACACATAAGGTTTATGCATCTCGTTTTGCCTTTAAAACTGGATGTGACAGATTGGTATCAAAGCCGTGTTGACTGTAGGACGCAAGCCTAGTTAGAATTGGTTCTTAGGAATGCTCTTTTCATGCTTTTATACCTTGTTATTATTTGCTAAAACTATTACTCATCTCAAAATTATGTTATCTTGATTCTAACTTAATTCTCATCATTGCTTTTCTATAGATGGCCCGCAACAAGCAGACTGTGCCGCAGGCGCCACGTCAGGGGAACCCCAATGCTACCCCAATGAAGAATAGTGCTCCTAACACCCCCAATAGGTGTTTCCATTGCAACAAGGAGGGGCACATGTCCTACAACTGTCCCGAAAGGCAGAACCCACAGACGCCTCAGAACCAGAGCAATCAGCAGAGGGGAAGACAACAGACTCCAGCCAACACTGGAAGGGTGAACCACGTGTCGGCAGATACTGCACAGGAGACTCCCGAAGTTATGATGGGTACGTTCAGTATCAACTCTATCCCCGCTACTATACTTTTTGACTCTGGAGCTTCGCATTCTTTCATTTCTCAAGCTTTTGCTAGAGTGCATGGTATTTCTTTGAGTTCCATGAAAACCCCCATAATAGTAAACTCACCGGGAGGGGTTTTGTCTGCAAACTACTATAGTCCTTCAGCTAGTGTGCTCCTAAGGGGGGTAGGCTTTGAGGTTGAACCCATTGTGCTGAGAATAGCGGGTATTGATCTGATTCTGGGGCTGGATTGGATGAAACGATACAAGGCAGTGATTCAGTGCCAAGAGAACTTGTTGTCTTGACCTCACCTAAAGGGGATAGAATCAATGTGGAAGTTGTTTTGAAAGCTCCTCAGACGGCTACTGTGAATCAACTAGATGATGATAATCGTGAACATGAATCAGTTGTTGATGAGTTCCCAGATGTTTTCCCCGATGACTTGCCAGGTATGCCACCCGACCGCGACATTGAATTTCTTATTGAACTTTTGCCTGGTACTGCACCTATTGCTAAGCGTCCATATAGGATGGGGCTTATTGAGCTAGAGGAACTTAAGAAATAGTTGCAGGAGTTGCAAGAGAAGGTTTTCATACGTCCTAGTTCTTCACCTTGGGGAGCTCCGGTGATCTTTTTTGACAAGAAGGATGGTACACAACGGATGTGTGTGGATTACCGTTCACTCAAGAGGTAACTATCAAGAATAAGTACCCTCTACCAAGGATTGATGATCTATTTGACCAGTTAAAGGGAGCTTGTGTGTTCTCTAAGATCGATCTTCGATCGGGATGTCACCAGTTGAAGATATGTGCCTTTGACATACCTAAGACTGCATTTACTACAAGGTATGGGCTATATGAGTACACTGTGATGTCATTTGGGCTAACCAATGCACCTGCCTACTTCATGTACTTGATGAATAAGGTGTTCATGGAGTTTCTTGACAAGTTTGTGGTAGTGTTCATTGATGACATTCTAGTCTACTCCAAGAATGAGGAAGAACATGCAGAACATCTCAGGTTGGTCTTGCAGAAGCTCAGAGAACACTAGTTGTATGCTAAAAGGAGCAAGTGTGAGTTTTGGTTGAAGGAAGTGTCTTTCCTAGGTCATGTTATATAAAATGGAGGAATAGCAGTGGATCCAAGTAAGGTGGCAGATGTGTTGAATTGGAACCCACCTACCAGTGTGACTGAGATTCGTAATTTCCTTGGACTGGCTGGTTACTACCGGAGAATCATTGAAGGTTTCTCGAAGCTTGCTAAACCAATGACTGCATTGTTAGAGAAGAATGCTAAGTTTGTATGGTCTGGGAAGTGTCAAACTAACTTTGAAGAATTAAAGAAGCGGTTGACCACAGCACCAGTGTTGATTTTGCCAGACCTGAACAAGAGCTTCTCCATATATTTTGATGCATCTCGCCTAGGTCTTGGTTGTGTGCTTATGCAAGAAGGCAGAGTTGTTGCCTATGCATCAAGGCAGTTAAGGAAGCATGAGTCGAATTATCCTACACATGACTTGGAGTTAGCAGCTGTGGTACATGCCCTGAAGATCTGGAGACACTACTTGGTCGGTCACAAGAGTGATATTTACATGGATCACAAGAGTTTGAAGTACATATTCACCCAGTCAGATCTAAACTTGAGGCAACGCCGTTGGTTGGAATTGATCAAGGACTATGACTTGGAGGTACATTATCACCCTGGAAAGGCGAATGCTGTGGTAGATGCCCTCAGTAGGAAAAGTTATGCCAATGAAGTACACCTGGAGATACAGTCCAAAGAGTTGTGTGCCCAGTTAGCGCATCTCAACTTGGGTTTTGTTATTAATGCTATGGAGTTAGTTTTGGAACCTACTCTGGAACAGGAGATACGCAAGGGTTAGTTGGAAGATGAAAAACTGAAAGAGATCGCCGAGAATATTGTGATTGGCAAGGCACCAGGTTTCAGTCTAGATGACAATGGTACTCTTGGTTTGGTAAGAGGTTATGTGTACCTAGAGTGAAAGAGATCCGTGAGACAATTCTGCGAGAGGCTCATGATTCAGCTTATTCTATACACCCCGGAAGTACCAAGATGTATCTGGATCTGAAGGAAAAGTATTGGTGGTATGGATTAAAGAGAGACGTAGCTGAGTACGTGGCAGTGTGTGATACATGTCAGAGAGTTAAGGCAGAGCACCAGAGACCGGTAGGATTGTTGCAACCGATGAAAATTCCAGAGTGGAAATGGGAAGAAGTTGGTATGGACTTTATAGTGGGTTTGACTCGCACCCAAAGTGGTTATGATTCGATATGGGTAATTGTGGATCGGTTGACAAAAGTTGCCCGCTTCTTGCCAGTCAGGACCACCTACACCGGAGCAAGGTTAGCAGAGCTATACATGGAAAAGATAGTGTGTATGCATGGCGTTTCTAAAAAGATTGTTTCCGATAGGGGTACTCAGTTCACATCCCACTTCTAGCAGATGATTCATAGGTCCCTTGGAACCAAGCTGAACTTCAGTACAGCCTATCACCCGTAGACAGATGGTCATACAGAAAGAACTAATCAGATACTAGAAGATATGTTGAGAGCTTGTGCACTACAGAATGGGACTAGTTGGGATAAGAGTTTGTCGTATGTTGAGTTCTCTTATAACAACAGTTACCAAAAGAGTCTCAAGATGACACCATTTGAGGCTTTGTATGGAAGGAAGTGCAGAACCCCTTTGTTTTGGAATTAGACGGGAGAAAGTCAAGTGTTTGGACCAGATGTGTTGAAGAGTGCAGAGGAACAGGTGCGAACTATAAGAGCAAACTTGAAAGTTGCACAGTCCCGACAGAAGAGTTATGCTGACACTCGCAGAAGAGATTTGGCTTTCAAAGTAGGTGACTATGTCTATCTAAAGGTGTCACCTATGAGAAGCGTAAAGAGGTTCAATATGAAGGGTAAGTTAGCACCCCGATATGTTGGTCCCTTCAAGATAGTGGAGCGACGTGGTGAAGTAGCTTATCAGCTGGAGTTTCCTGAGAGTCTAGCAGGTGTACACAATGTCTTTCACGTGTCACAGTTGAAGAAGTGTTTGCGTGTGCCAGAGGAGCAGATACCTTTGGATGAGTTGGCAGTTAAGGAGGATCTCACCTATGAGGAATACCCGATAAAGATCTTGGAAACGACAGAGAGTGTCACGAGGAGCCGAGTCATTCGTATGTGCAAAGTTCAGTGGAATCGGTATTCAGTGGATGAGGCAACTTGGGAAAGAGAAGAGGACCTGAAAAAGACATACCCTCAGTTGTTTGAGTAAGCCAGCTAAATCTCGGGACGAGATTCCTTTAAGGGGGTAGATTTGTAACACCCAAAAATTTTGCATTCTTTGAAATAGATTAAAAGTGAATTAAATGCATTTTTAGTGTACATTATAATATAGGAAAAATGATTAAGCTTTCACTAAATAAAATGGATCATAATGTTAGAAACATTTTGTTGCATACATGCTGCTGCATAGTATTTTTGTTTGTCTGGATTTGTCAAATTTCAAAACAGAATTCAATTTGTGCTTTGAAAATGGTTTGGAAAACTCTTAAAGTAAAAGAAAAATGCAATTTCTTTTTCCCCTCCCTCTCTTTCTCCTTTCTGGCCCGAGGCCCCCTTCTCCCTCGGCCCTCTTTCACTCCCTCACCGGCCCAGCTCCTTCCCCCTCGCGCAGAGGCCTAGCAGGCCGGCCCAGCACCTCCCTCGCACCAGTGGACGCGCCCAGCGCCGCTGTCTCTCTGGCAAGCGGACCCCGCGTGTCAGCCCCTCAGCTCCACCTTCCTTCTTCCTCCCCTCTCCTTTCCTTCCCCGCGCGTTGGCGCCTTCCTATTCGGCCGAGCGAAATTGGAGCTCGAGGTGTCTCCTTCCTTCGCCGACACAACCCCATGACCATTTAAGCCGAGCCCCCACATCCATCCGCATCCATCCGACCTCCTCCAAGCACCGCAGAGCCACCAGAGCCGCCGCAACCCTAACTCTGAACCGCCGTCGGAGCTCCGCCGTCAAGATACACCAGCGCCGCCTTGAACTACTCCTCGAGCTTCGCATCGTGGTAAGGAGAGCCCCAGGAGCTCGCCATCCCCCTCCACCCCCTCTGTCTCGCCCGTGTAGCTCCTGTTCGCATCCGCCGGCATTACAGCGCCACCCCACCGCGCGGACGCCCCGCTCTCGTGCGAAATCGGAACGACCGACCCCGCCGTCATTTTCGCCATCTCTTCCTCTCTCTCCCTGTCCTTTCCATGTTGAGAATGGTGCACCGTGGCGACAGATTGAGTCGCGCCACCGCTTTTCGGCCATGGCGCCGCCGTCTGCCCTATCTCCGGTCGCCGCGCCACCGCCCTGCCCTCCCTAGATCTAATCTCGGCCGTCTGTTCTGGATCGGGTGGCTCTCAGAGTCCCGTACCCCTTCGACCGGCACTTTTGCAAAGTAAACCCCGGGTGTTTTTAAGTATGAACCCGCCGTCCCTTGGCGTATTCTGAGTCTCCGTTTTCCCTGCTGCAAAGCGTATTTCCGTTCTGATCTGCCGCCGTCTGCCCTATCTCCGGTCGCCGCGCCACCGCCCTGCCCTCCCCAGATCTAATCTCGGCCGTCTGTTCTGGATCGGGTGGCTCTCAGAGTCCCGTACCCCTTCGACCGACACTTTTGCAAAGTAAACCCCGGGTGTTTTTAAGTATGAACCCGCCGTCCCTTGGCGTATTCTGAGTCTCCGTTTTCCCTGCTGCAAAGCGTATTTCCGTTCTGATCTGTTTTATTTCAAAAATAAATAGAAAACCTTAATTACCGAATTGTCATCCATTTTCATTTGCTCATAAAATGTTCATTTTAACTCCGTTTTGACCCATTCAAATTGCGTTAGGATCATATCAACGTAATCTACGTGTTAGTAAGTTCATAGATCATGTTAGATAACTTTTAAAAATATTTAATTGCTTAGCCTCTTTTAAACTCAAGTTTAATCCGCGAATCTTGTTTAGAGCATATCTTCTTCATTATAGCTCCGTTTTTTCGTGATCCAAACGTCTATGTGATCGTAGTGAGACGTAGATTAGTGTTATAAACTTTTAATATTGTTTTTATTATGGTTGGTGTACTTTTCTAATCTATAGCCTTTGTTTGTTTGCATGTTATGTCTCGGTATGATTGTATGTTGATGTGGTGATCGAGTATAGACGGTGAGCAGTACGTGGGTGACCAGGAGGATTTCTTTGAGCAGGAGCAGCAGGAACCGTTTGAGCAAGGCAAGTATTATATGGGATTTTCATTGTTGTCCTATTCATGATGGTTTTTAAATCAAATCATATGCATGTGTCTAATTTTGTTACCATACGGTTTACCTAGAATTGTTACCTTGAACCTTGGAATCCTACGGGTTACTTTGCATATGGGTAGTTATTGCTAGAGCTCCATTAAATAAGCATGATCTTTAATCTTGATTAATGACTGTATGAAATGGTAAAGTAAAACTTGACTTTTTAGCAACATGGATTTAGGACCCTATCTGTCAGCAAAAGTTGGGACATACAGTACAACCATGAGAGCTACATGGCTCTGGCTTTAGTTCAGTATTAGGTTATGAGGAGTATCCAGAGGACTATTAGGTTTGGAGTCAACCAGTTGACGTCCCTGTGCGATGGAGCTTCGCGCGAGTTACCTTTTATTTCCACTGTTATGTAATATATACTTATTCGCTATATATTAAACACTTGTAATGGTACCTTTTTGATGATTTGTCAGCTTATGTGTGTGACTGATCCTTGGGCACACATAAGGTTTATGTATCCCGTTTTGTCTTTAAAACTGGGTGTGACAATAGGTCACCGAAACTTTGTGGATATAATGTAATGCTATCAATGCTCATGTAGTGTATAGTCCATGTTTATACTTGTGTACCTATGTATATATATGAATGTTTATGTTTAAGTTAGATGACATATATATTAAAGCAGTTCTATACATTGTTTAGTTGTGTAAATATATAAATTTTGGTGAAAAAATATAGAGATGCATGGATGGAAACAAGAGCCGCCTTGGCAAATTGATATGTTGTGGTGGTTGTGAAAAAATTATTCTAAGATAGGCTACTGTGGTACCTACACATCTCTCATGAAAGTTATGTAGAGGCGGTTATTGCTGCTAGCGGTCTATACAATCCTAATTTCTAGAGGCCGGCGAGTGATTTGTAACGGGAAAAGTTATAGGTATAGAGGCTTTCATGTGTATTGTCTGTAGCATTAACTAGCATTTATGGCATCATAGCAATTAAGAGTATAATCAATGAATTAAAATCCTCAACAAAGAGAAGCAAAATGTAAGGATGTTTGTCTAAGAGGAAATCTTATAGTCCAACTCCTCATATAGAGTGGGCCTACCCATCCATATAACTTGTTAGAATATCAGGAAATAATACACAAGAATTGCAATTTTCAAGACCCAACGTATATGATAGGATGACAAAAATTGTGTAGATCTCTTTGGGATTGTTAAGGCTTAAGCACCGGTCATCATCAAAAACTTTGTGGATATATTGCAATGTTATCAATGTTCATGTGGTGTACAGTCCAAGTTTCAACTTGTGTACCTTTATGTGTGCATGAATGCTTATGTTTAAGTTAGATGATATATTAAAGTAATGTCATATATTGATTGGTAGTGTATTTAGAAATTTAATGAAAAATACTTCTAGTGATGGAAACAAGAACTACCTTGACAAATAGAATTCTAGAGGAAGTTATGTAAACTTTATTTTAAGATAGGCAGTTACGGTGTCTAGACACCTCTAAGGATAGATATGTAGAGGTGACTATTGTTCCATGCCTCCTCTAGAATTCTAATTTCTAGAAGCGGATGAGTGTTTTGTAATGGTGAAATGTTATAGGTATAGAGGCTTCCATATCCATTGTGCGTAGCACTAACTAGCATTTATGGTATCATAGAAATTAAGAGTGTAATCAATGAAAGAGTGTAACAAAGACACAAAGGAAAAGGTAATTACAATAACAAAGAGACCCAAAGGCAAAAGGTAATTAAAGTTTTTTAAATCTGTAGGTGTCCAACAAAAATGTTTTTTCAAAATGGCCCCCACTGCGGGAGTAGTAGTTACAAAACTAAAAAACCACAATACAAAATAAAAAGGGTGTTTAATGCCAAAATAAATACATCAGAGCCTGTGTACATAAAAAAAACAAAAAAACAAATATAAAATTTGGAGAAAATCCTAATACAAAATTTACTGATTTTTTAATAAAGGGTAAAAAGGACCCCTTTGCATGACCAATACGAAACAAACAAGTATCAAAAAACTTTCAAACAGCCCAAAGGGGGTGAAATGTTCTTGTAATCGGAATTTTGCATGCAGAAACAAGTGAAAAAAAACCCTCCCCCCAATCGTTTAAACCAAAAAACCCAAATTTAGGCACCTCTCAAGATGTCCCCCCCAGATGGGGTTTTTTAATCTGCATAGGGCCCAGGCCCCTGCATGTACTGTTCTTGTTGTATATAACTAGCAAATTTTCCCCAATGTATCCATCTCAGCGGCTCCACTAAAAATAAATATAAAAATTGAGTCCAACTAGCAGGATGACAACAAATTCAAAAACCCCATGACCCAACTAGAAAATTACTTGTGACTACTAAATATTGCAAATCCTGAAGCCACATGGGCTATCTCAGAGGAAAGCTTTTTGTCCACCTCATCCTAAAGGGAGAGGGGCCAAACCCATGCATATAATTGGTTAGTTTTTTCAAGGGAAAAAAAATAACATGAACTGCAATTTTCCCAAAACCCTGCAAAAAGATAAGACACCAAATGTTTTGTAGATCAATTTGGGGGTTGTGAAGGCTCAAGCTTATGTTTTTTAAACGAAAACTTTGTGGATATAATTTTTAAAGTTTTTAAAGCTTATTTGTTGTATAGTCCCCCAAATTTTTAACTTCTGTAAAACCCGTGTGATGTATTTGAAAAGTTACAGTTAAGTTACATAACATATTTTAAAAATTTCCGGGATATATTGTTTGGTTAAATTTTTAAAATATAAATTTTAAAATAAAAAAACTTTTAGAATGGTTGGAAACAAAAGACC
>CM039129.1:39584124-39603520 GCA_022036555.1 Microstegium vimineum | reverse complement strand
ATCCCCGATCTCCCATTAGTTCCACCTTTATCACTTTCACTCATAATGGGGCCATTTTTTTGTTTCTTGGTTTGTCGTCCCTCACTGCCACCATACAAAATCAACGATTATTTCAAATTATGTTTCGTAATGGATAGATGGGCAACTTAGATGCTAATTAGGTGTTATTTTTAATTATCTTTCAAAAGGGCTGAGGTGGGTTTATTTAAATTCAAATTTAGAGGGTAATTTTGAATTATTTTTCATAATGTCTTCAGTGGGTCTTTGGATATTGATATTAGGGTGTTACTTTATATATTTTTCATAATGTTAGAGGTGGATTGGTTTTATAAAAAAAGAATACTTTGAATGACTATTATATGATGATGATTATATTATACAAATTAAAGTTCAGATGTTTCCTATTATTGTTAGAATTTATAGGATTGATGCCCAATTAGTAATACTAGCAAACGTGCATATGCGTTGCAACAAAACTCAATATGTGTAAGAATCGGACATGTACTCCATACTATTCTAACTTGGATACATGATCCAATACGTTTTGAAATCGGAGTCCGCATCGCACTAGGGAGACTTTGTGTATTAAACGACTCTTTATTGTTTGGTAGTTGGAGGAAGACGGACCAAAAAATGAGGGAGAAAATTTTTGCCTCTTTATTATTAGGTATAGATTAAAAAATACAAATGGGATTTCAGTTATATTATTAGGGGCTAAGATAGAGTTTAAATCGGACTCTATAAAAGTTAACCTAGAAGGCAAAAATATAAGGTACAGGCAACTCTACTGTAAGCTAGATTGAATAAGTAATTCATTATCATGTCAACATTGCTAAAATGATGAACACATGATGCATCATCCCATGCATCTAACACGGCCTCATTCCTCAAACCAAATAATATAGAACTAGGAGACTTTCACCATTAATCTATATATAGTAGAAGGTTTTAGCTTATTGACCTAGCTTGCTGTTATCTTTGTCTGTAGGATTTCTAAAGATGTATTGCACGACGTGCCAACAACTCTACTTTTTAACATAGAAGGAATGACATGTCTAGACTGGAAAAGACTACTTGAGTTCCAGAGTCCTGATGGCTCCATTGCAGCCTCACCAGCTTCGACTGCTCATGCTCTTATGCAAACCAGTGACAAGAAGTGCCTTGCATTCCTTGATGGAATCGTCAACAAGTTCAATGGTGGAGGTAAAGATAATTATTGACGATTCATAGGCATACAGTAGACGTTCAACTTTCGATTGCATGCAGTAGATATTAACTAAATTTAAGGATTGATTTGTTTCAATGTTATTTTAAATATTGCATTTGCAATATCACCTTTTTGAGATTCAACCTCATAGATATTGAACATATTTAACAAACTTTACTAAGAAGCTGCACAAATTTAGGGTACTGCTTCGAACATCTTAAAACCAGTACCTATTTTTCTGCACCTTTTCTGGCCACGCTTCTCCAACAACCCCAATTTATTCATACTAAAATACAGAAACTAGGTCAAAGAAGGTAAACCAGACCGTGTTTTCCTCCATTTATGTAGCTTCTTAGGAAAGTTGTTTGAAATAGAGCCTAATCTCTCTACAGTTATTCGTCACCAATAATTATGCTAGCATAGCATCGTCAATAATTTATACAGCATGTAAGTGACACGCAACCACAACTAAGTCCTAATATATAATTACCTTAAGGTCAGTTTGGATCCTTGGAAAGTACTTCTCATTTGACTATTAGATTATTTTCTAATTACTCTCAATTTCTAGAAACCAAACAAGGCCTTATATTCTTTAGAAGTTCTTGAAATCCAGCTCTATTTATTAAAGAAGGTTAGAAATCTCTCAAATGACGTGTCATTCTTAACAATAATATATGGACAATTCTTCAAAACAAAAGGAAACCAGTTACCTAAACAAAATCCTTGTCCCTCCACAATATTGGACAGTTGCATGTTTTTCCATCTGTAAGATTATACTTTCAGTAGTCAGCAATGATTCTCTGCATTGGCAACAATACGTAAACAAAATCCTCGTCCCTCCACATTATTGGACAGTTGCATGTTTTTCCATCTGTAATATTATAGTTTCAGTAGTCAGCAATAATTCTCTGCATTGACAACATTTGCCAGGTTCCACTAAATAAACATAGAAATTGTATTTCCTCTCATCACTTCCTAGGAAATAGTGGGACGCGAAAAGGTTTGGTAGCATAATTCTAGACACATTATATATGTTAATTATCTGTATGAATTTGAATGGTATATATTACCGGAATCCAGTTGGTTGCCGAGCGGCACTCGCCAAAGCTCGAAAAACACTCGGTAAAAGAGTTAGGCTGAGTGCCACCCATCTGGTTTCTGTCTTCAAATTAATGGGACTGGTAGATGCCCATCTGGTTTCCACACCTAATCTTAATAGGTCTTTGAATTTTTCAGTACCCTACATCTACCCAGTTGATATATTTGAACGACTATGGGCAGCTGATCGTTTGGAGCGGCTGGGAATTTCTAAATATTATGCAAGTGAAATTAAAGAGTGCTTGGATTATGTATACAGGTAATATTCCAATGAAAGGCTGTGAATTTTTATCCCAATTCATGCACCAATGTATTTTGCCAAATTCATCTCTTGAGAAAATATATTATTTGACCTCCAGGACGTTGAAGAGTCAAATAGACAACGATCACGTCCCTGGCATTCTGTCTTTTTGTACCAGTGACATGTTTTAGTGCATACCATGAAAATGTAGAGTTAGGATAATTGACAGACCAAAACATGTCACTAGTACACAAAGAGATTATCCGTCTTTTTGGTCTTTGAGAGACAATTATTAGATATTGATTTGAGCTATTATCCATTCATTCATATATTGACAGGCTTTGGACACAAGATTTAGGGTTACCATCTTTGAAGGACTTCCCTGTTAATGATGTTGATGCAACAGCGATGGGTTTTCGCCTACTTCGATTGCATGGTTACCATGTCTCCCCATGTATGTACAATATAATTGTTTATTTTTTCAGTGCGTCGGATATGGGTCACCAACCATGTCTACGCGCGAGGGTTCATGGGACATTAGTCTTGCTTTCTTGGCGACGGCTCTAGTGAGTATCCAAGAAGCAAACAGTTTTAATTGGCTTATAGTCAGATTGAGTTTCAATTGGCTTATTATAGTCAGATTGTTACCTTCTCTTAGTTGTCGTTGTCTTTTTCATTAATTTTTTCTCCGGTGTTCTTTTCAGTAGTGGTTCGTTTTTAGTCATCCTGGTCTTCCCTTTTGCTCCTAGTAGTCTGCTTCTTTCAGGGTTTTTTTTCTTCTCTCGGAAGTTGTGCAAATGACTGAAACAAGGTGACCAAATTTCGTCTAATATACCCGGCAAAGCTCTTGCCGTCTTTAGAAAAAAAAAAGTATATCAAAGAAGCAAGCAAAATATAGTGTCTGGGGTCTAGGGTGGCTTAGGACATCAGAGACGGATCTGTTGCCCATTACTTTCGAATTTCTAATAGGTTACGTTGACAGACCAGTTGCCCATCACATTCAAATCTACAAATAGATGACAGACATAATTAATAAAACATGACATTTGACATATAGAGATGGTGATATGCTTCGCTAGACATGCATATCAGCAAAGTACAGTGGTTGAACAAGCCTGTTCTCAGTGGTTGAACAAGCGTGATCCACGGTTGACATAATTAATAAAGAGTGGACAGTGATTTGAACAAGCCTGTTCTCTTTCAGTAGTCACCAGTGATGCATCTAGGTTATATTATTTAGTTGTTTCATGTACGTAGTGGTAGCAGAGTACAGTGGTTTGGACACAAACTTTTTTTTTTAAAAAAAAACTAAGTCTATGTAACAATAGCATTAATTCCTTCACTTTCTTAGAAAAAAGGCTATAATGCTTTTCTGTGCTATGTTTGCCATACCTAAGTTGGTCTAAAAATGTTGTAAAAATGAACTTTGTGTCACAGGTCTAATAATATGTTTGGCTAGAAATTAGGAATATGGGTATGTTGATTGTCAGGATTAGTCATTTTTGAAACATGCATGCTGTCAGTCCAGTGCTCTATTTTGATTCGTCTTCTTCTCTAAACTTCACAGTACTTGTATCTTTGCATCCCTGCTAAGTCATTTTTCAATGATCAAAATTTCAAACACTACTAAAGAAATGGCATAGGATGGCCATGAACAGTGCCAGGACAGTATGTGCTGAATTATGGTGTCAACAGTTAAATTCATACAATCTGTTTTATGGCTGCAATTTGATCAATAGCGTTTTTTTAGGCAAATTTACAAAACTTTATCATTTCGTGAATGTACATTTGGACAATTCTAGGAAGTAATTCCTTTTCTCGATGTTCAGTGGGTATGGAGACATTTTTATAAATTTTCAACCACTGTAATGATGATAAATTTACCCATAGTACCATAACATGTGTTTCTGTTTTAAGCACCGCTGTCATTACCATAATTTTTTTTTAAAAAACTATCAAATATTTATTTTTAACTCACTCATATTTTTCATTATAAAAAGCGTAAAATTGATTTCGTACGCCATTGCTATGTACACTCATCAGTCAAATCTAGCATTACAAGTTCCGCAGAATTCTATTATTTCAATCCTATACCAGCACAAGAGTATAATGTAATGGGCAGTATTTTGAATCAAGATAGGTGTATTCAACCATTTCGAGAAGGATGGCGAGTTCTTTTGTTTTCCAAGGCAGTCGAACCAGTCTGTGACCGCGATGTACAACTTATACCGTGCCGCCCAGGTAGCCTTCCCTGGAGAGGATGAGCTCAAGCGAGCAAACATGTACTGTCATGCTTTCCTTGAGAAGAGACGAGGCTGCGGCACCACAATCAAAGACAAGTGGCTCATCGCTAAAGACATGCCTGGTGAGGTACTCATTCAAGTCCTTGGGCTACATTCTCCATGTCTGTTAAGATTTTTTAATACTAGAAGTTTCGTATAAAGAGGCATATATACAAACCTACTTTTCGGTATGTACTTTAGAGAATTCATGCAACTCTCCGTGTAGCAGTTTGAGAAGAGACAAGTTCTCACCTACTGTTCATGACGCATCATCAGTATATGGCGGACCATGCCCCCTTTGCCCCTCCTAACACTATATTCCCTGTCATCTTTTCAGTTGTCATACTGTTTGTCTGAACTTTATTGTCCACACATGAACTCGAGCAACAATAATTAGGCAAGAACAATTCATAATAGTATGTACTTATGGTTTGACATTGTTCGGGCACGTCAGCGAGGCAACAACTACTTAAACAATTCAAACGATTTCTAGGACAAGTTTGATAACAAAATTAAATGAGCCAATCTTTCCGATTGATCGATAAATGAAGCATGTTTGTCATAGCCCAGTACTGCGATAGTGATACAGGTGTATTTGCTGGTTTCATCGGAATCAACAGGTCGGATATGCACTGGAATTCCCCTGGAACGCAAGTTTGCCACGCATTGAAACAAGGATGTATCTCGAGCAATATGGTGGAAGCAATGATGTGTGGATTGGCAAGTCCCTTTATAGGTGAAATCATGCAGTTTCCAATTCTTCCATGACACTGCAGAATGCCTCTATTTGGTGCGATCTGCTCACTCTCAGCGTCAAACCATTTGCCTCTGAACATTGCAGGATGCCTCTCGTGAACAATGACATGTACCTTGAGACGGCACTAGCCGATTTCAGGGATTTCCAGATGCGAAGTCAGCTTGAGTGGCACGGCCTCAGGATGTGAGCCTCCTCCTCCGATCCGGCTCAGTTTGCTTTCTTAACATGTCATCTGAACTTCTATATATAGTTCGTAGATGTTACTTACATATGCTAATTCTGTAATATGTGTGATTTGCAGGTGGTGTGACAGGAACGACCTCAGAGTGTTGGGAGTGGCCCCAGAAAATGCACTGAGAGGGTACTTCCTAGCAGGAGCTAACATCTTTGAGAAAGATCGAGCATTGGAGCGCCTTGCTTGGGCGCGCACGGCAGTGATCACCGAGGCTATCTCCTGGTACTTGCAATGCAACGCGTACAGTGACAATAAGAGGGAAGGACTCATTAGTAAACTGCACAACCGTGGTCTTAATGAACTACCCAGGTCTGAATCAAATGTTCATTAGTTCAGTATATATATTATCTGGTTTCAGTAGTAAACTATAAGACACCTTGGTTGCAGTGGACAAGAGGACCCAATAGAGAAAGCCCTCCTATATGCACTACATGACCTTATGGACCTGTCTGCTTCTAGCAATGCTTTGTGCATTCTCCATGAAGCTGTAAGATGGATGCACATCATCCTAACATTAAATTTTTATTGATAAATCAAAGTGGTAACAAATTAGTATATTTTGCTGTGATTGTAGTGGAAGCAGTGGCTCATGTCAATGTCTGCAAAGGAGGCACAGGAAACACGTGATGGGAGCACGGCGTTGCTGATAGTTCGTACAGTAGAGATCTGTTCAGGGAGGTACAGTTTTATGCAGGAGCAGAACGTGAACAGCCTGGAGTATTCCCGGCTGGAGAGGCTAACCTTTTCCATCTGCTCCAAACTGTCGTCTATAGTGCTTGGTCAGGTATGTGTGTGCATCTTTCTATCATCCTGATCGAACAATATCAATGGTTTTTTTTTTTTGAAAATATATGCTGCTTGCCAAATTATGAATAACAGTGCAAACTGAAGAATTACATTGGTCAGAATGGAGAAAACATGGAAAGAGTTGGGAACCTGGACCTGGAAGTTGAGATGGAGATGCAGGAACTGGTACAGTGCGTTCTTCAGAGCTGCAGCTCTATCAGCTGGGATACCAGGCAGACATTCCTCCACGTGGCAAAAAGCTACTACTACCTCGCTCACTGCTCACCTGAAACTGTTGATAATCACATCTCCAAGGTTATTTTTGAAGATGTCGTTGCAGAATAATACCCTACCCAACTCCCAGTCGGTTTTCTCTTCCTATTAATGTTGTCACACACTGTACAAAAACATAGTGCACTATGAATAAATGAATTTGGAACGAAGAGGGACACGTATGTATTGCTTTTGAAATTTTTATAATACGTGTGTGTGTGTATATATATATATATATATATATATATATATATATATATATATACACGTTATTTTGCCCATGGAAGACAAGTAGTTCGGTTCTGAAAGTTGTATTACTGCTCAACCAAATCATGGGCTTGTATTCTTGGGAGCACATGGGCCTGGGAATGGGACTGCCTAGACAGGCCAGAGGGCTGCAGGGACAATCCAACTAATTGGGTCGTGTTTGTCAAAAACCGAACCTTACATGTAGCCCCTAGGTCAAAGTCAGCATCATTGTCTATTGTAGTGAAAGGGCCTTCACATCAGTGTCTCTCGTATTGCAGTTGGGCCCTGGGCCATACTATTATAGAACAAGTAAACAAAGCAAATTTTGTTGTTGGATATGGAAGAAACACGACAAAATGTAGGGCTGATTATCTTCATATATTCAAGTAATTTTTGCAGTTTATTTATGTTTTCTACAGTACTTTACATTAGTTTCAGATTTCCATTTTTTGATCAATACTCTTGGTTGAAGAATCCCCAAAATCACAAGCAATCTAGGTAAGTGCTAAAGTGTTTTTTCACTACTGGTTCCATGGTTGGGTGGTCATAGTGGCCAATTCACTTCGTTGTCTAAAGTGCTTTCACTGCCACCTAAATGTATGATAGGTAGCATGTCCAAGAGTTCCTTAAATTTCTTGCTAATCCTTGGTTTTTAGGTGGATAAGAAAAAACCCCTCTCCAACAACTCCTAATCCATCCTCTTAATCTTTTAGAACTTGGGAAAAGTTACCCTGATCCACGTAAAGTTAGGCACTTTCGAATCGACGTATCTTTTCTCCCTCGGCGTGTTTGTCGGGCAATCTTTTCACCCCCCGCTTCCCTCAGTTGTCTCGGCACACCTCGGCATCCACAAGGATCACGCGCATAGGATGGTGGATCAGTTGATGGAGGATGAGTCGCTAGTTTTCGTTGAGGACGAGGTTGGAGACGGTGACAACGAAGCAACTCCAACAATGGATGTGTTTCCATCGATGGCGCTGCACATGGGCGTTGGTTCTGGCATGCATGCAACACGGCCACCACCACTATCAACGGTGTCGCAATCGCTGTCGTAGCCGGCATGCAACCCATCGACGAGGTTGTCAACCTCCCTCTCCCCATATGCTGCCCCCTTACTACCTGGAGGCTGCTTGGTGGGGTGCTCCAAGGCTTGTCGTTGGGCGGACACTGGCCTTAACGACTTTGATGCCAAAGAGTCACCGACCATCATGCTGACCCCCTACTTCGACGCAGTTCTTCGCGAGCCGCAACCACCGAGGATGTCAGTATCTGGGAGACTACCCCTCTCCGGTTGCGACTCAAGGCACTGCTATCGTGGAAGGTGCCCGCTAGACGGAGGCCAAGACGTGGGAGCACCATCGGCATGCATCCGACGTACCCAGCAGACGTGGACCACCATCGATGTCGGTCGTGCATGTGCCCACACAACATTTCCTTGGCCCTCAGCCGATGGCTATGGTACATGAACACCATCACCTCACCTGTGGCGAGGGGCATAGGTGGCTGACGTGTCTCGTCATCATTCATGGGTCGTGCATGTGCCTCGCAAGGGGCCAGCAACCATCATCGATGTTGTGCATTCCAGATCGCCGCGAGACGTCATCACGTGTGTCGACCGGGGAAATCGACCACCAAACATCAACATCCCGTCCCACGTTAGTGGGCCGATGCTTCAACTGCTTGGTGCGCGACCACATCGCTACCTGTCCTGTTGTTTCCATTATTAGTTTACCAGCCATCAGGCCTGGGCGTGCGACCGAGGTCCTTCGCTGCTGCACATGCCCTCATCCTTGGAATATCGTGTTCGCCGGGGGTGCACCTCTAGGACGTGACGCTATGCCGGCCCAAGGCGAACCAGCATGTTGTCGAGCTGTCGCGCCATGCCAAGCCTCATGTCGCCACCATTGTCGCTTTCGTCACCATTAATTGTTGGAGTAATCTAGAATTAAGTAGAATGAAAAGACAATCGATCAATCAATCAATCATCGATCAGAATTCAGAAAAATCAGAAGAAGCCGGAAGAGAGGCTGCTGATTTAGTTGAGAAGCAATACAATCCGGCTGTGGGACAATATATATCATGTTCATTAGGATCGAGGTATGCTACGAGCCCAGCCTCCGGTCCTATCCTTTGCGAGATCCATGAAATCCACTGTGATTTCGGCTCTTGATTTTCATAACTCTGAAGTCTCTACACCAGTAGAGAAACCACCTTTCGTCGATTGCCAAAAATATCTTTAGTCCCGGCTAAAATTGCGCCCGGTTAGTAACACCAACCGAAACTAAAGGTCTACATTTATCAGTGAAAAAGTTTAGTTCTACAATGATAAGTCTACCATAAAAATTCATAAACACTATGTGAGATTCATGATTTTGTGACTAATGTATACTAAGACTTCCTCATAAAGAAATTTGAAGTACATAAAAAAGAAAGATCTTGACAACTTATAAAACCTTTGTATTCAAAAGTTTTTCATATGAGGTCATTTAGTGTTTCATTAATAATTTCCTATTTAATGGTAAACTTATTTGTCGTATAATTGGACAATTAAAGGTGAAAAACAAAAAGATTAATGTTAAAATAATGCAGAAACTAATTTCCTGTTGGTAACCAAGCATTTTAGTTTTTTTAATTCAACAATATACTTTTGCATTAACCAAATACTAATGTTTAGTTATATTTATATTTGATATTATAAAAAAGGTAAAAGATTTGTTGTTATACTTTTTCTAGTAAATAATAAAGCAAAAGGAAATGCAATGGTTATTTTTATAAAAATTTGTGCCATGTATTTAATTTATTATGCAATTAACAAGAAATAACAATTTATACATATATTCAACTATATGTAATACTAAAACAGCCCAAATAAGCACTCTGAAATTTCGTTTGGCGCCTAAAGAAGCATTTAGCCGCGGTTGGTAATATCAATCGGGGCTAAAGGCCTTTAGCCCTGGTTGGTATTACTAACCGCGGCTAAAGTTTGGCTTCCTATATAAGCCTTTGTCTTCCTCTCCCTCATCTCGCCTACTATGTCTTCGACTCTCCAGTCTTTCTCGATGCATCAACGAACCGCCGCCGCGCACGCCTCCACGCCGTCGTCGCCATCGGCCCCCACGCCGCACCGCCGCCGCGCACGCTAGCCCCAGCCGGCGGGCGCCGTCGTCCGTGCGCCGCCACTGCCGAGCCACGCGCTAGCTCGCCGACGTCGTCGTCGCTCCGAGCGCGCGTCGCGCGAGCCGCTGCCGCCACCGCGCCTCCACCTCTCTGCATTCGGTGGCCACCACCGAGAGATCGATCGAGATCGATCAAAAGAGAGAAGAAATTGGAAAGAAAAGAAAAGGAGAGAGAAGGAAGAAGGAACAGGAGAGGAAAAAACAAAAAGGAAAAAGGAAAAAGGTTGATTTAGTAAATGAATTTTGAGTAATTTGTAAATGGATTTAATTTGTTAGCAAAAGAAAAAGGAAAAATAAAAAGGAATATTAGTTGCTTGTTTATAGTTTATTAATGGATTTCTAAATGGAAAATGGAAAAGGAAATTTCTAAAAATATTGTTTAGAAAATGAAAAAGGAAATTTGATAATACTATATATGTCATTAGTTGCTTATTTTCACACACACTAACATTTTATACATGTTTTTCTAAGCGGAGAGGACGATCGATCGAGAAGAAGAAGAAGAAGAAGAAGAAGAAGAAGAAGAAGAAGAAGAAGAAGAAGAAGGTGAATTGTGTGTAATAATAGAAATATATTTTAGTTTTAGAAATAGATTTTTGCTATATAGATACCCCAAGTGTGTCTAACTCTAAGTGTCTACCCTAAACCCTTTTATTAGTCACACAAAGGCTAAGTGTCTACCCCAAATGTGCCTAACTCTAAGTGTCTAACCTAAACCCTAAACCCTTTTATTAGTCACACAAAGACTAAGTGTCTACCCCAAGTGTGCCTAACTCTAAGTGTCTACCCTAAACCCTTTTATTAGTCACACAAAGACTAAGTGTCTACCCCAAGTGTGCCTAACTCTAAGTGTCTACCCTAAACCCTTTTATTAGTCACACAAACCCTAAGTGTCTACCCTTTTGGTTACTGTAAGTGTTACACACTTAGCTTGTTTAATTACGGTTTACACACACTAAGTGTCTAAACCCTTTTACTATATATAGTTGCGGAAATGAACGACCCGAATAACAACATGGACGAGGATTTCTTGTTTTCAATGATCAACGACGGCACTGAGCAAGTATTTGATGCCACTAATGAAGTAGTAGATGGCGGCGCCAATCAAGTAGATGACGGAAGTCGGTACTTTGCCGAAGATGTTGAGCAAGAAAATATCGCGCAAGACAATGTTGAAGAGGTATATATATGTCTACAATCTCTTATGTATACATTAAAATCAAAATACTTACATTTGTATAATTATATTTATAATTTTTGTGTTTCTACATACATAGCCGTCTGCATCAACGACAACTACGGGGAAGAATAAAAATGTACGAGGCCCGAAGAAGCCATTGGAGGGTCGGTACATTATCTCGCAATTCGAGGAGGAAACAGGGAGAGTACTTAGACCACATGCACATATATTTGTCAACCACTGTGGTTACCTTGTAAGGGATAGGCTTCCGATCAGTGCTCGTGAATGACGGTCAGTGCTCGTGGGAGGGCGAAGAACGAGCGATAAAGAACCAATAGAATGCCTGAGAAAATGCAATACCACCATCGCTTGGGATCAGGTGGCTACATTACTGTCATTCCTAAGTGGGAAAAAATAGAAGAGGACCTTGTAGCTAGGGGAATCCAACCAGAATCAGGTAGTTGGTCTGATCGTGGTAAGTGGTGGTTTTTTGGTCACGGGGGAGGCCTTGACCTTGAGACCGGAAGATTAACATATGACCAAGGGCTCACAGAAGCAGCACGAAGACTGGTTCATGCTCAATATTTGAGGGAACAAGGAGTATGGTCACCAGATAGAGATAGGGATGAGCTGACATATGCCCTGGGGACTGTCGAACACGGAGGGCGGATGAGAGGTTATGGAGCGGTGCCGTGGAAGCATGCCTTCCCTCAAGACAAAGATACATATAAAAGCCGTCAGAGAAAGAAGAGAGAGGAGGAAGCTATTAAATATAGCATGGAGCAAATGCTTAGGGAAGCACGCGAAGCAGCTATTCAAGCAAAAGAGAGAGAAGAAAAACTTAAAGCGAGAATGAGCGAGGAAATAAAAAGGCAAGTGGAATAAGCAATGAGTCGAATGCGAAGTACTGCATCAGTACCGGAAGTCAACATAAGCCCCTCTGCACAGTTGAAAAGCAGTTGTGCTTCCACGGAAGTGCCTCAGCCTGATGATGACTCAAAGGTACGCTTCCCCGTGGATGACATCACAGAACCGAATACAACATATGAGCTGCACATTCTAGAGGGGGCTACCACAATCATGGTGGCTACCGGTGTTGTATCTCCTATCGACCCGACGAAGACACCAAGATGCCATGGGACAATATTACCAGTTGGATATGCTCGCGTCTGGGTGGATAGAGTTGAAAAAGGTCATAGCAATGTTCAGCTTGACATTGAAGGAGGTGATGGGGAGAAGACTTTATGAGAAGCAGAGAAGACATTTATTTGTTGGCGCAAGCGCTATATCATTAATCCTGGGGCATCACCTCCTATTCTACCGCCGCCTCCTCCTCCTCCTCATCCTAGGTGTGAATCATACCTAGCTCTTTTTCACTAACTTTGTATTGGCTTAAATAGCGATAGTTTATTCACACTCATTGTTTTCACTGCAGGACCTCACCCAGAGACCTAAGTCACCATTCATCACCTGCTGGTCATAGTGTTGTGAGGGATGATGATGGTGGAATGCACGACACGGCTTCCTCCCCAGAACCTCCAAGGCGGTCTCCATCTCCGAAACTGGCCCCATCGCCTCCACGACGTTCTCCAACGCTGAAACCGGCCCCATCGCCTCCACGACGTTCTCCAACGCCGACACCGGCCCCATCGCCTCCACGACGGTCTCCAACGCTAACACCGGCCGCCCCATCGCCAAAGAAGAGGCCCGCCACAAAAGAAAAGTTGTCGGCCGCCCCACCGCAAGCAAAGAGGCAAGCTAAAAGAAAAGTTAGGATTCCTCAGAAACTTCCGTATGAGAAGACTAACGAAGAACTAGACGCTTTAGTAAAGGCCGATGTGCAAGCACATTTCAAGAAAATGGAAGACGCCCGTAAAGCAAAGAAAGAAACTAAACAACCGTTCTTCTTACATCAATCAGCTCTAAGGCAAGCGATGGAAGCAAAGAAGAGACAACTATGTGATGCTCAGAAGAGTTCTCCACTATCGGACTATGACTGCACTCTCCAAAAGGCAATTAACGAGAAGAAAAGAGAAGGTAAGGGTGTCCCACAGCTCGGGGAACAATCAAAGCAATCAGTGCCCCCGCTAGTTGTTGGGAATCAATATGGTTCAAACATGAGCGTGCTAGAAGCAGACTACAGTGGTATGGAAGAATTCTTGTTAGGAGCTGGTATAACCGCGGAACAACTTCTAGAAAATGCACTCATCGAAAATGCCACTGTAGTCGATGAGTGGAAGAGACCTTTTGTACGTGGCAGATGTATGTACAACCCATCGGCCCTCAGGGAACTTGGTACACAAATGCGCTCGTTAAACTCGTGGTACATGGAGGCATGTACCAAAAACTCAGATGACTGGATTTGCGTCAGAATTAGAGATGAACATTACTTCCGGGGCGATGACCTTATATTTATTCCGTATAGTGAGCTCCACCAACTATGCCATATGGATACTCTAGACAAATCTCTCATGAGCTGCTACTGTTTGTAAGTGATCATTTCTTTTAGTAATCTGACTATAGCATATGTATATGTATAGTAACTAACTATCCTCAAACATATATATGCAGATTCTTGATGTTATTGCTCAAACGTAAGGGAGACACAGATATTGGTTTCATTGATCAATCAATCATATTCTCAGATCCAAACACTCCCCACGATCAATGGATACCTCAAACGGAGAGTAATCTTCGTAGGTTCTTGGTCAACCAAAAGACCAGAGAGTATATACTCTTCCCCTACAACTTTGGGTGAGTGTTGTTATCGTTTGCACAATTTGTCTTACTTATTACTCAATTCAACATAAAGATATATATGTTGACTCTATAAACAAATGCAGTTTTCACTGGATACTCATAGTCTTCGATATGACCAGAAGTCAATTGATAATCTTTGACTCATTGAGAAAACCACTGGGAGATTACCAAGATATGATAAACATCATCAAGGGGTAACTTTGATCTTTAAATATAGATTCCTACTCTTTAACTACACTGCAAGAGTTAATTAACTAATGATCCAATTATTGAGCAGGGTTTGGGTTTGGTTCGTTCCGAAATACCTTACGGATCTGGAAGTGGCAATAAAGGGTCCTATCCTGCTAAATGTAAGTTCTACTAGCTCTCATAATATGTTACCTTAGCATGATTTAACATATGTGTATGCTGACGATAGTAATCGTTTTATATATTACAGTGGGTTCTAAGGCAGCCACCAGGCAACAATCTGTGTGGATACTATGTTTGCGAGTTCCTCACGGTGTATGCAAGAAGAACTCTTAATCAAACACTAAAAGTATGTAATATGTATATATAATACATCCATTTTATTTATTTGTTGCTATTAAGTAAATCTTATGTATATTAACACTTGTTTCTTTATAATGCAAATTGAAGACGCTATGGAAGTCCGCCTCAAAGGAATTCAAGAGACACTTGCTGGATTTCTTCTTGAAAAAGTGGTCAACCTTAAAAGCGAGTACTATTTCGACCCAGCCGAACCACTAAAGCCAAATCAAGATGAACATCTGTATGATATTTAAGTAGCGAGAGCGGTTGTGACCTAAGTCAAATATAATGGATAATGATGTAAATTTTATGTGCATATATATATTATACTTATGTATATATAGCTCCATGATATATTTATATATAGAGTTTCATAGTTTATTTGTGTTTAATGCTTGAAACTAACTTATAAGTGCGTGAATACATGTATTAGCAGTGAATACATGTATTAGAAGCGAAGAATACACATATTTGAATACCTAATCTATTTGGAAAACCAAAATAAGAAATATCAAAATCAAAAAAAAAATGGACCTAATACCAACCGGGACTAAAGGGTGCAGCCCCGCGTGGTCCGCCTGCGCCACCTGGCGCACCCTTTAGTTCTGGTTGGTATTAGGTCTACCTTTAGTCCCGGGCCTGCGAACCAGGACTAAAGGTGGGACATTTAGTCCTGAATCCTTAGTCCCGGTTCAGGCACCAGGGCTAAAGCCCCTTACCAACCAGGGACAAAGGCCGGTTATGTAGTAGTGCTAGCTCACAAGAGTAAAAATATTTTCTCCTCTTTATCATTCATGGTCATGATCTTATCACACATGTCGCGCAAATATGTTTTTATGGATAGTTGTATCCTTTTTTGCATTGTGATGTGATTTTTCAATTATTGAAAACAGATGTAATTCTTGGTTACCCCTATTTCTTGAATAATATCATCGGTTCAACCCACCGGATAGGAAAATGATTCTTCAACTGCACCAACTCCTTACACAGCTGCTATCCCAGAATATAGAGTCATGTTTGTCAATCAGGAGATGCCATGTGAATATTTAAAAGTCTTCTAATTGTTCTCAATAATGGCCATGCTGTCTATCATGACATTCAACATCCTACCACACACGATGCCATGTAGTGATGTAAGTTACCCGCGCCACCTACCGTACCAATAGACGGGACCCCTTGGCTCCAACAATCCTCATCCACATCGATTGCCTCCAACAATCTTAAGGGAACATATATTGAGTTTACTTTAGACAGTATAGGAAGATGGAGAGGTGCGGACGTACGGTGAAGATGGTGTGGCGAGTTTCCTTGTTTTATATCTATATATACTAGTGCTTAATAAAGTAGTGGGACTCGACAGTTCGCATAACCAATTGGTTCATTCAGACACCCATATATATACATCCAGCACATGGAATCCATCTCAGCTCAGGATTGCAAGTACCGTACCAGCTGCTAGCTAGCATCTTTGGACAATGCATGATGGCTGAACTTATGTGCTGGACGTGGCTGGGGAGTCCGTGATCGTCTTCTCTATTGGAACCCGCAGCGGGTCGTGCACCACCCCATTCCCTGCGTGCATCATCTCCTTGGCACTCGCAAATCCGTCCACCTCGATGTAGAAATGGTAGAGCATCTTGCAAATATTCCAGAAAACCTGCCTGCACGGCCAGGGTACCGGACTGTCTTTTGCCAGCGCCAACCTCAGCAGCTGAACCCTGGAGGACTCAATGGCTCTCCTCACCTCCATCTTGGCAGCCTCGATGGAGCCGCCCTGCTGCAGAGCTAGCAGCAGAACACTGCTGATCTTCCCTTGTTTCATCTCCCTCTCGTAAGACTGGACGTCGTTGAGGAGACGGCTGCAGATATTCATGTGCCGGAACATCTCGTTGTACTCGGGGCAGGCGACCACATCCTCCGATACATCTGCCCCAATGAAGTAGAGTGTTGTGAGGATGATAGGGCCTAGCCCAAAGGAAATCTCCCCGGTTGGAATGTATTTCTCAAAGGAAGGAGTATGCCCTCTCAAGGTCCAGTCCACTTCAGCCATCATCGCCCTCGCCAAGTCCGCCCACTGAATATGCAATGCAACGCAAGATCGAGAAACAGTAGCTCGATCAGTAGGGTCGCTGCATTATCACATGCTCAATGGGAAATTCTTCATTGAAGTTGAAGGGTCTGTTATACAAACACAGTACAGACTTACCAGCTCGGCGATGTGGTTGATGACGCTACGGTTCTGAAGCGCAGAAGCCCTCTCTCCCAGCTCCTTGTTCGTGTCGTAAATAGCACGGAAAATAATTTCCACGCGCTCAGAGGAGAAGCCAACTTGATCATAGTCTTCCCACCTGCATGTCATGTATTCACACACACACACACACACACACACACACACACACACAATATATATATATATATATATATATATATATATATATAATTATCAATATCAGAATTGTCTGTTAATTAGTGTAATTAATTGCTGATGAATCATCTGTAGGCGGGCATGCATATATGTTAAGTTTTCAAGGGTAGTAATTGCAGTTGCCTCACATTTCAATTAGCTTGACGAAGTTCTCAAGCTCTTCCCTTGACCCCGCCACATCAAACAGGTCATCAACTGTGGTCACCAAGATGCTGTTCTTGCAGAATCCGATGCGAGCCTCAGATAGTTCACAGGGGGGCATGATGGCAGCAGGAGGGAAATAGCAGATCAGTGGCATTAATCTGGCGAACTCCAGCTCGTCCAGTCTCATTTCTTTCGCCCATATATATATTGATATATGTCAAAGAGAAGAAAAATATTAGTTATTTTGTTATATATTATCATTAGGTGAATCGATTTTTTTAGAACAAGGGCAAACAGGACGATTGGCAGGCAATTAATCATTCGGATATGCTATATAATGGACATCACCTCTCTATGTACTGAAGCTCTTCTTGGTGTACAGTCTGAGAGGATTGGAAATCTGCAGCAGCGAGTGATGTAATTTCCTCATTTGAGAAGCAGGCTCTGTTCCGAAGGATCCATATGGCTTAAGATTCTGATACATGTACTAAGCCGGAGTACAGATATATATTATGTAGGAAGAAAAGGGACCTCACCTGTATCCTGATTTAAGCATCTGAATGCCCATTGTCTTGAAATTTTCTATGTTCCTCCGGTGCTCCAGCCGGTCTATGGTGGTGTAGAAGGGATGTTGGAGCACATGCTCCACCTGGAAATTATATACTGCTTATTAGCATATATATATATATATATATATATATATATATATATATATATATATATATGAAATTAACCAAGAAATTATTAGTAGCAAAAGTGCCTCAGCTGGGTCTATGGTTCTTGATATCTTCTTTGCACCGAGTTGTTGCTTCAGGAGCTTAGCTGACCAGAACCCAATGTTTTCTAGGATCTTGTCCTCCTCCATGATGTGGACATGTGAAGCTTTGTGAAGCTCCAGCAGCGACTCTGTATCATTTAGACTCCCTTGTATTGAATCATGAAAACTAGATTCTTCCCTGAACTGGGCCAGTCCATCTGCACACAGCACACAACACATCGAATCAGGAATCTGCTGGATGCCGATTTAGAATTTAAACAATGCAGAAGACAGCGCCTTTGAGACGCTTACCGGAGGAGACGTCATATCCGTGCACACGCAGGAGACGGAATGCCATTGCACACGTCGTCAAGTCCAGCATTATCTCCTCATCATTGGCCAGCCAGGACCTGCAGATTAATTACAGTTATCAAGAACTAATATATATATATATATATATATATATATATATATATATATATATATATATATAGTATTACTATATGTTACCCTGGGTACTGAATAATAATCAGTACCCGAGCCCATCCGAGCATCCGTCCGACTCAGTCACCACGCGTACCCTTTGCGAACACATGGTTGATATGTGCCCATGATGTTCAGTTTTGATGATGAGTGATTGACCAACACATGAGTGTTTCAGTTTGAGCGGTTACTTCTAACCTCTTTGCGAAAGCAAATGTGTGCCTGTCTATCGGCTTGTGGTGTGCAGGTGCTATGCCTAGTGACAGTGGTCAATGGCGTGGAGAAGGTCGAGTAGAGGCTTGCCGTGCCGATGGACTGAGAGCGGTGAAGGGCGGAAGCGGGGCTCCGACTGAAGGACCATGGGCGCCGGCGGACTAGCTGTGGTGGCTAGTACTTAGCACCGGCGAGTGCGAGAAGACATGGAGGTAGACCGAGTCGACCGAGTCAAGACGGTGGACGCGCGAGTCGAGCGGAGGCTCAGGGGACTCGGAGTCCGACCGGGCGAAGACAAGATGGCTCGCGTCGAGTGGTTTGATGGTTTGGGCCTCAAAACCATCCGCGTCGGTTTTCGAGTTTGGGCCGCAAAACTCGGGGTTCGGTAGTTGAACCGAAAGCTACCGGTGGCGGGTTTCGCGGGTTTGGGCCTCAAAACCCGGGCGGAGCTTCCGAGGAAGCGGGGATGGCACGTGGCGGAATCCTGGAGGTTGCGTCGAGGCGACGGCAACTCCTGGCAGGAAGCGGGGCCGTCCATTCAAATCGAGGGAGATATTTACCGGAGCTTGGACTGCAATGCTTAGGCTAGGTAGTTCACT
>CM039129.1:39493926-39584024 GCA_022036555.1 Microstegium vimineum | reverse complement strand
TGTACTGTAAGCGAGCACCACCATCCCTTAAAGTCGATCTCTTATATATCCAATGGATTATTCCTCTCTTGTCCTAGCGTTAGTAGCCGTCGCCATTTCCGTGCTCCTCCATCTCATATCGAGGGCAAAGCAGCCACGGCAGCTGCCCCCGGGCTCCCTGGGCCTGCCGCTGATCGGCCAAAGCCTTGCCTTTCTCCGCGCCTTGCACACCAACACCGGCGAGCGGTGGATCCGGGACCGGATCCGCCGGTATGGCTCGGTGTCCAAGATGTCGCTGTTTGGCACGCCGACGGCGCTCCTCACGGGGCCGGCGGCTAACAAGTTCATCTTCTTCAGCACATCCCTGGCATCGGAGCAGTCCCGGTCAGTGCAGATGGTCCTCGGGGAGAAGAGCATCCTGGACGTGAATGGCGCCGACCACAAGAGGATTCGCGGCGCGCTGTACGAGTTCCTCAAGCCAGACATGCTGAGGCTGTACGTGGGCAAGATCGACGGCGAGGTGCGCCGCCACCTCGACGAGTGCTGGGCCGGCCACCGCACCGTCACCGTGATGCCACTCATGAAGAGGCTCACGTTCGATATCATCTCCCTGCTGCTCTTCGGCCTCGAGCGGAGCCCGCTGCAGGAGGCGCTCGCCAGAGAGTTCGAGCACGTCATGGAGGGCATTTTGGCCATCCCGGTGAACCTGCCGTTCACGGCGTTCAGCCGGAGCCTCAAGGCTAGCGCTAGGGCTCGCCGGATGATCACCGGGATTTTGTGTGAGACCAGGGCCAAGCTGGAAAGGGGCGAGGCCTCCCGGACCAGCGACCTCATCGCGTGCCTGCTCAGTCTCACCGACCATAGCGGCGTGCCCCTGCTGAGCGAGGAGGAGATCGTGGACAACACCATGGTGGCGCTCATCGCCGGCCACGACACGTCTTCCACCCTCATGACATTCATGATGCGCCACCTCGCCAACGACCCGGACACCCTCGCTGCCATGGTCCAAGGTGAGAATGAATTCTGTCTCACCCAACACTACCGGTACCCACGTTGTCTTCGCTATATATATATGTGTTGTGTGTGTGTGTGTGTGTGTGTGTGTGTGTGTGTGTGTGTGTGTGTGTGTGTGTGTTTTGAGGTGACCACTGACCACCACGCGTCATGGCTCTCGACGCAGAGAACGACAAGATCGCAAAGAACAAAGGCGACGGTGAGGCCCTCGACTGGGAAAACCTGGCGAACATGAAATACACGTGGCACGTCGCGCTGGAGACCCTTCGCATGGTGCCTCCCATCTTCGGCAACTTCCGGCGAGTAATTCAGGACGTCGAGTTCGGCGGCTATCTCATCCCGAAAGGATGGAAGGTGTTTTGGGTGTCGAGCG
This sequence comes from Microstegium vimineum, assembly GCA_022036555.1. NCBI lineage: Eukaryota > Viridiplantae > Streptophyta > Magnoliopsida > Poales > Poaceae > Microstegium > Microstegium vimineum. The sequence goes on along the minus strand of CM039129.1, from coordinate 39,582,658 downwards.
AGACTCACATGGACGCCGGCATCTTCCCCGAGCCAGCCAAGTTTGACCCGTCTCGGTTCGAGAACCAGTCAGCGGCGGTAGCGGCGCCACCGTGCTCGTTCGTCGGCTTCGGCGGGGGTCCGAGGATCTGCGTCGGCATGGAGTTCGCCAAGATCGAGACGCTGGTGATGATGCATTACCTCGTCAGGCGATTTAGCTGGAAGCTCTGTTGCGAGAATGACACAATTATCAGGGACCCCATGCCGTTGCCGCTGCACGGCCTGCCCGTAGAACTTGAGCACAAGGGATCGCCTCCATGATCCTAAGACAAAACTCGATGCAGCAGATTGCTACACTAGAATGCACTCTCTACTAGTATATGATAATGCAAATAAATGCTTTTCTCACTTTAAGAAAAGTCATTCTAGAAAGGCACTCTATTTGCCTAGGGACTAGGGTCACACAAAAAACTTACTTCTTCGGTCCCAAAACAATACATGCCTGAGTTTGTAGAAAGTAGTATCAATTTGTATCTCTAAATAGCTATTTTAAAAGTATATTTCGTTTCTGACAGTCTAATGATATATAGTCGTCGTATACCTGATAAGTGTTAGTGTTTTTTTATATATATTTAGTTAAACTTTAAGAAGTTTGACTCCATAAATATTAGTATTTTTTTTTACCTCAAGAATTTGCCTCCAGTGATTGATGGGGTCACTTTTTCCATTTCGGTCCAAAACGTCGCTTATTGCCCATGCTACTGCTGCTTACTCACTACGTCCCTAAATAAGTCTTTGTCACTTCCCGAGAAATAATTTATATTAATTTTATTTAAAAAATATTAATATTTATGATATATAACTGACATCATTAGATAGATCTTTCGATCTAGTTTTTTAATAAATTTATTTGGAGACACAAATATTAAACATATTTTATATAAATTACGACACTAAAATCCGAAACGACACTTAATAAGCAGGGACGAAGGGAGTACGCCGCTGCAGCCGCCGTGCACGTGCCCTAGATGATTCCAGTCCAGGGGCTTCCACATGTGTATCCATCTTGCCTAGGAGGTACATTGTTTATTGCTTTGCCTTTCTTTACTTTACTCCCCGCACTAGTACAGAAAATATTTTTAGAGGCGGTGGTAGAGGCATTTAGTTCACCGTCTGTACTAGAGGTCAGTACTAATCGGCCCACAGTACAGGCGGCTCACTTTGTCAACCGCCTGTATTAATCCGCCGAATAAAATCGCGTTTTTAAAATCGAAAAAAAGAATTAAATTCTAGGACAAGCGCATTTTTTCACGTAAAATTCGCGAACACGCTCCGCCGGGGATTCGAACCTGAGACCTCACCCTCACGCGATACCTCCTCTACCACTCCACCCATGACTCACTTGTGTCTAGATTCGTTAGTACTTCTTCATATTCTATACTAAACCGAGTGTAAATTGATTGTTTGAGCCACTAAACGAATTCAAATGAAAAAGTTGTGAACTACAAAGTTTCATAACTTTTCGAAACCTACAACTTTCATGTAGCAAGTTTTTTCATCCGAGGTCGTTTACAAAAATTTAAATTTCAAATTTGACATATTCAAACGTAATTTTCGATGACAAGACGATTTCAAATGAAAAAGTTGTGAACTACAAAGTTTTATAACTTTTCGAGATCTACAACTTTCATGTACAAAGTTTTTCCATCAGAGGTCGTTTACAAAAATAAAAAAAAATAACTGTGCAGGTATTTACACAGGCGGTTTATAATGTCATCCTACACAGGCGGCTGACATTATAAACCGCTAGATATTTACACAGGCGGTTTATAATGTCAGCCGCCTATGTAAATGGTTTTACACAGGCGGTTCTCTTGCTGGGTCCACCCTATTTTTTGTACTGGCGTCATGAAATTGTGAACCGCCTGTGAAAAAAAAACAACGTGCCAGCAAATATGATTTTTGTAGTAGTGCCGGTCCCTTTCTTTCAAACTGGGGTTGCTCCGACCTATGGATTGACTAGGGTTAGGAGAAAACTATCTTGGGAGTTGCTGGAGTATCTCTAGTAGTACGTCTGTGCATGATTTGGTGGAGTAGGATTGCTTGATTGCGGAGATCTGGAGGATCCATGTTCTTGCATGTGATTACTGTTCATTTGTCTTTGACTGTTTGCGGATGGTCGTCCGGTGGGTTTGGTGGAATGTTCCGCTGATCACATAGTCACTAAGAAAAATTCAGTTTCTTCCTACTAATATTGTCTGTAGTTTTGACGTACGGTCCGCGGGATGACACGGACGCTCCTCAAAACCAGCTTGTAGTCTTTGCTTGTAGATATTTTGCTGACGGACTGTTCCAGGTAGCTCTGGCAAAATGTCCAGGTGGCTGGCGTTGCTTTCTGTATGGATCAATACTGTGTCTGTTTATAATTCCGCGGATGGTCCACAGGTTATGGCGGATACTTCGTTACTGCCTGTCTTCTACTGATTTTATTCCAACTTGTTCCGATTGATATCCAAACCAAACAAAGGTTGCTTCTAAAGTTCTTGTACACTGTGTATACACTGCAGATTACTTCATCACATCTTAAGTTTGGGGATCTTGTTGGAGGTCTTTAACGACGACCAAATCTGACTTCCAATTAAGACATAAAAAGAGAAGAAATGAACAAACTTATACACATATGCCTTTACTATTAACAAAGTTTCACATGTATTTGGAAATAATTTCTATTTTTGCAGGACTTAAAAACAAATATATTGGGAAATGCATTAAAAGGCATATTCCAACAATGCGTAATTTCAGATATGCACCTGATTAATAAAAAGGTCCATCTACCCAAGATATAATTTTGGCGCGAAACCACCCAAAAAGTGGCCCAAGACAAGCCATAGGCTCACCATGCCAAAGGCGGTGGGCAGCTGGGCTAGGTGCGCCCATACCCCCAACACCGCCTCTTGGCTCCACCTTTGTCGTGGCCTAGGACGGTTGCGTGTGAGATCTCTGAAGAATAAGCTCCGCAACTGCCCTTAGTAAATATAAATGGATAGGGAGATGGCCCCTCTCAACACACACCATTTGGAGCAACACCTCATCTCTAGTAGAGCTTAACTCATTGGAGAGAGATCTTGATTTGAATAAGATGAATCTTTTGTCCAAATTTTTGTTCCTTACTTATTAACAAAAGTATAGTCTTTATGGTATGATCTTAGCATATAGTTTCTCTGTAATAGACTCGACATATATGAATTTATCCTTAAACATTCATATATAACTTATATGATTAGAAATAGAACTAAGTTGAGGTGGTGGTTCTTCGTGCCTTCAGGTGTGCCCGTGTTCTATGCTTGTGTATCCGTAGGGTCGAAGTTCTAAGAGATTTGGGTAGTTTCTTTGTATACGAGCATGGTGCAAAAACCTGAGTGGTAGGAGGTAGGTACCTAGGGGGTACCCTACGGTAGTAGATTGTAGGCGGAGGTGTGGCGACGGCGATCAAGCGTAACACAGAGAGCGTAGACACGGCGATCTATACAAGTTCAGGACGGCAAATCTCCGTAATACCCTACGTCCTGTGTTTTGGTGGCTGGATTGATCTTGCGTATTAGGTTACAAGATCTATAGATGATCTGAGAGAGGTTGTGAGGGAGGTTTTGAGGGGGGGTCCCTGCTCGCCTTATATAGCCGGGGAGCAGGGTCACAATTCCCATATCCTAACAGATTACGATCGGTTCCCTATGGAAAGGGATCCGAGTCCATCTACTAGGATCTTCCTTGGCGAGCAAGACTTCTTCGAAGTCCTTGGCGAGCAAGGCGGGCTGGTTGCGTGCCGCAAGGCCTCGCGGGCTGGGCCGTCTTCTGGTCGGCAGGCCCATAAGGTCTCTGGGGATATGCCGAGGTAATATCCCCAATAAGTCCCCGAGCACGTTGCATTCTTCTGGCGAGCCCGCAGCGTCATCCTGGGAGGTGTTCAGCTGGTCGCCATCACACGGAGTGGTCGTCGTAGAGTCCCGACCAGGGTGGCTGGTCGAGGTGCTGCTCGGAGAAGCCTCCCGACCAGGTCGGGCTGATCGAGAACGTCGTAGCTTGATGCGCGAGCTGGTCGCCTTGCCGGATGTTGCGGCTGCTTGTTTGAAGAATGTGACGTGCTGAAGAAAAAAACTTTTGGAAAGTCCTTCCCTGATGAAGTGTACCCACTTAGACTCTGCAAAAACAACATAGAAAACAGCAGAGCTTTGCCGAGAAGAAAATTAGTACATTCACCGCAAGGTGAAGTGTACCCACTTAGTCCCCGAGCATGGTAGCAGGTGAAGTATGCACGTGGTGTCATGCTTTATAAAATAGTGCATAAGGTATGTAAACGAAGACTGAAGCATAAGTTTGCAAAAAACGACTGCAAGTACCCGTAGTCCCCGAGCCTGATGTAAGATACTGGGAGCTTCTAGTATCAGGATCATATATTGAAAATTAAAGAACTGAAGTATAAGTTTAGTAAGAAACGACTGCGAATACCCGTAGTCCCCGAGCCTGATGGAAGGAGCTTGAAGAGGTTCTTGCATCGGGGTCATTTGCTTTTCGTTCGCAGTCCCCGAGCGTCAGTCCCCGGGTGTTGTCCTTCGGTGTCTTAGCCGCAGTCCCCGAGGTTTGCTCGGTGTGTAGTTGGACGAAGCCCCTGAGCCTGGTCGGGAATGCGATCAGTACTCGGGTGGTAGTTACTGTTGTCGGACTCCCCGAGTTTGTTTGTGGCGTCCACTCTATGAAACTTGTCAGCCAGATTGCTGTAGTCGTCTGATGTTGCTGCATAAGAGTAACAAGTCTGTTCGTCCAGTCCCCGAGACTGTAGCGTTGGTGATATTGCAAAGAAAAAAATATTAGCCTTAAATAATGTAATTGACTATAAGTGAATGTATAAGGAAGAGGAAGTAAATGGGTCGTATTCTATATGCGTGATTATCGACCCGTTTTTGGTGCGCAACAGGGAGGTGGCATGGCGGTTCCATATTTGATCGTTGCGGTTTCCCAAAAAGCCTTGAAGTCGGAGCGCCACGCCGCTTGGTATTTAAGGCTATCTCGGTGGTTGACGGAACGGGAAGGGTCGCGTTTCTTTGACTTAGAACGATTAGGATTCGAATAGCCGGCGATTCGGTGCCATATATACTTGGTGATCCGAGAGGATTTTCCATCCGTCTTTTTAGTAATCTCCACGCGTGTCGCCAGCAAGGTTTAGGTGAAGAGTAGGAGAGTCCATCGGTGCTAGGGTTTGGTCGAGGAAGATGGAGGGGGACGATGCGCGCCTTGCGGTTGGTTTTTCCGCCCTGCTGGCATTGCCGGAGGACTTGGTCTTTCGGATTCTTCTTCATGTGATCGACAGCGGCGACAATGTTCTTGAGTATGCGAGGATTCGCCCAATCTACCGCCTCTTCTGCCGATTTTGTGACGACGCTTCGACGAATCGGCTCGTGTCTCTTCAGCGTCTTCAAGACTTTTGCCGGCCTTACTACCCTTTCCTGGAGCCTGCCTTCGTGCAGCGTTTTCTTGACGTCGACCACCGGGAGGCCTTGTTCATCCGTGGTTTGGAGCGGTTGATGTTGTGGGGGCAAGATCCTGTTGGGCAAGAGCTTATTGGTAGGGAGGTGGCTGTTGGAGATAACGTTGCAATGTACTTCAGGGCTATGATGTTGTACTATGTTGATTCAGCGAATCCAGAGACGCTTGCTATCCTTGGTTGCCTCGGCGGAGGTGCCCTTCCAGATGGTCGGTTTTGTGATCGAAGCCTGCGTCATCTTCGGGAGCGTTCCCGTGATGATATGAATGGGATCCGGCGGCGGTTGTGGATTCGTGCCCCGGAGGATGTTCCCAATCTGGTCATCGTGGTCAGCCCTATGCGTTTGGAACGAGTGTCGTCATTTTGGTACCAACACGCCTGGGATCATTATGTAATGTAGCCTGCAATGTCAACTTCGGCATGAATTTGATCTCTAGACTAGGAACATTAGTGAAGTAGTCGCTTATCGTATCAGTAGGATGAGGTTGTAATTGTCAGTATGACTTGTTTTTAGGTGTGGTCACTTCTGCTTCGTAGTCTCGACTTTATCTTTATGTTCTATTTTGCTGTGGGACAGCGATAATTTGTATCTCGGATACAAGTATTCGGACGTATAAGTGAAAACTACAAAGCAGTAATATATCTTTTGTTTCACTTGTATGTCCTGTCGTGCCTGCTAAGTCGTGAGCCGTAGCGAAGAATCGTTCGGCCTTGGGTCTCAGATGGTCCAGGTCGTAGGGCTAGCGCCACTTCACGCGTAGGATACATAAAGACTCCCAAGGAGGTACGCAGCTGGCAATCCGCAGCGCAGAGGGCGAACAGCTCATGCACGCTTTGGATGATACCAGAGACAGGTCCTTTTTTCGAGAGGCTCGATCGTGGCGTGACTTAGGGCCTGTGGAGACCGTTCCTGCAGACGCTGGGCGAAAAGCCATGCTTCTTGTAGAGTTGTCGACCGTACCGTGGTCGTGTACAGATTCTGGGCGCATAGCCTCATGGCTCACGACCCAAATGATACTGCCCGATTGTTGGAAAAATATCACTTGGGGGGTCTGTCAACGTGGTCGTAACGATTAGGGTAGCTACTTCTATTCGCTATGACTCATTGACAGACCAGCTTCGGGAGCTTTCTGGTTATGGCCAGGCTGTTTGGAGAACGTCGTGATGCGTTTGGAGAGGTCCTCGAACACTGTGGGAGTGTTTTAGAGAGGTCGTCGATCGTTAGTAGTCGCACTGTCGTGGTCGCCGAACGTTATTGATGTTTTTATGATGATGGTGATACAACGTGGGTGTTTTTTGGAGCGGCCGCTCTGTCGTGAGCGTGTTGTGAAGATTGTCATATGCCGAGAGCATTTTGCGGAGGCCGTCGTACACCGAGAGCGTTTTGTTCATATAGCAGGTTTGGTTAGATGAGACAAAGAAAACAAAGCACCATTATTCATTGCTTGGAGAGGAAAGAGTACAATCTTTATTGAACTATGCTTATATTGGGACACCCTCTTGCGTCACTCGGAGCTGGCAGCCTCTAAGTTTGTGTGCTGGCGGGGTTGGGAGTGGTCGCTGGTTGCTCTGCTTCCTTCTGTTTTTTCGCGGCTCGGCTGTCACCGTCTTCGGAGTTGTACGTGTCCGGGGGACAGGGTTTCTCGACGGCGTTTATCGTCTGCTGTTCGCATTCGTATGCAATTTTGAGGTTGGTACGGCGGCTGAGGATGCCTTGCTGCGTTGGGATCTTAAGCACCATGTAGGTGTAGTGCGGAACCGCCATAAGCTTCGCGAGTGCTGGTCGGCCCAGTATCGCGTGGTAGGTCGTTTCGAAGTCAGCGACAATGAAGGTGATGTGTTCCACCCTGAAGTGGTCTTGATTGCCGAACTGTACAGGGAGGGTAATCCGGCCTACTGGTGTTGACGCCTTATTTGGGATGATGCCCCAGAAGGAGAAGTTCTCGGGCATGAGGTCCTTCTTGGAGTATTCGAGTTGGCGGAAGGCGTCGGCGAATATAATGTTGAGGGCACTACCGCCGTCGACCAGCACCTTTCAGAAGCGACACGTGGCGATGGTTGGATCGATGATGAGCGGGAAATGACCAGGGTATCTGTAATCTGTCCACTCGTCTTCCTCGGAGAAGCTGATGGGTTGCTCTGACCAGTCTAAATGGCAGGTGTTGTTCGAATCTTCACCTGTTGCTGCTACCGAGTAGACATCCTTGCGTACCTGACGGCGTCTCCTTTTTGCTTCAACAACCACGACTCCTCCAAAAATGGAGTAGGTCATTGATGGTGGGCAAAACTCCGGTGCTGGTGGTTCTTGGTCTTTTCCCTTGTCGGGGTCGTCATTTCTTGCTCTCTTGTCGCTTCTTCCCTTTACCACCAATTCAAGAAGGTCGCAGTCACGCATGGAATGTTTGGAGTTATTGTGTATGGGGCAGGGGCCGTCGAGGATCTTCTTGTAGCTGGCGTCGTAGTTCTTCTTTGGTCTAGCATTCGTGTTGGTGACGTAGCGGTTGTCTCGCCTGTGATTGTACCTCTGCGGGTAACGCTCGGAGTTGCGCGACCGGTAGTCTCGGTAGTCACCGGCCCTTCCATCGTTACGGTAGTCTGATCGGCGGTCCCTGTCCCTTTCGCGCTCCGGGGAGCGGGAGTAGCGTTGCTTGTTCTCCCTGCTTCGTGTTGCGTCATCTTGGTTGGCATAAGGATTCGCAATCGTCATGAGTTCCTCTATGGTTGTCGCGTTCTTCCGTGCCAACTTGTTTCTGAGTTCGTCGACCCAGAGACCGTTGGTGAAGATGGCGATGGACTCCAGGTCGGAGATCTCTATGATGCTTAAGCATTTATCGGAGAAGCGCCTGATGTACTCGCGGAGACTCTCGTTACTCCTCTGGCGGACGCTTTCCAAGTCGTAGCGTGTCCCCGGCTGGACACACGTGGCTTTGTACGTCTTGATGAAGATTTCGTTGAGCTATTCCCAACTATCGATTGTACCTTCGGGGATCTTCTAGAGCCAACTGTTGGTTGATGTCGACAACGTCACCGGAAGGTAGTTGGCCATGACGTCTTGGTTTCCTCCCGAAGCGTATACGGCGATCTCGTAGGTGGACGCTCATTGCTCAGGGTTTACCTTGCTGTCGTACTTGTCCACGGACGTTACTCTGAAGTTCTAGGGCCACTGAACACCACGCAAGCGAGGGGAGAGAGGGCGCAAGTTCCCAACAAGTGGTGGCGTCAGGTCGTGTCGCCGATTATCGTCATACTGCGGAGATCTGTGTCGGTACTCCCTCGTCGGTGTTCGTCGCGCCGGCTCCAGTGTTCGCTCGCGCCGAAGGTTGTCGCGGGCGTTGCCGTCACGTGGTGGGGATCTTCGTCTATACTCCCAAGGAGGGCTTCGGCGTGCCTGCTCCGGTGTTCGCTCACGCCGAAGGTTGTCGCGGGCGTCGCCATCGCGTGGCGGAGATCTTCGTTTGTACTCCCGAGGAGGGCTTCGGCGTGCCTGCTCCGGTGTTCGCTCGCGCCGAAGGTTGTCGCGGGCGTTGCCGTCGCGTGGCGGAGATCTTCGTCTGTGCTCCCGAGGAAGGCTTCGGCGTGCCTGCTCCGGTGTTCGCTCGTGCCGAAGGTTGTCGCGAGCGTCACCGTCGCGTGGCGGAGATCTTCGTCTGTGCTCCTGAGGAGAGCTTCTGGAGTGGTTTCTGCTGTGGGACTAGTCGAAAAATTCGGTTGGGCGAGCTGCTTTATTTACCTGGACTACTGCTGCCATGAGATGGGCTTCTATCTTCTCGACCTCTAGAGTGGGTGGACGTTTGGACAGTTCGCAGGTTGCTGCGGCCAGGTTGGCGCTTGGTGTTGGGTATACCGGAACGTTGCCTATCTGGTCAAACTCGTGCTGGAGATTACGTCCTGGCATGCGACCTCCGTTTCTCTGGTCCCGCTCGCGCTGCTCACGTGCAAGCCGTTCGCGTTCGTGGCACTCCTCGTCTCGCTTCTCTTGCTCGATGCGCTCCCGCTCACGCCGTTGTGTGCGCTCAGTGTTGCGCTGTTCTCTTGCGATACGATCGGCCTCCGTCTCGTTGTCGCGGGGGGCGCTATCGGTGGAGACTTGAAAAATCATTCCCCCGAAGCCTGGGGGGAACTCTGGGCAATCGCCGGTCGATGCGTAGGAATCAGTTGTCATGGGCCTCGTGGTGGCGACTGAGCCTGACGAGATCGTGCCATCGAGGGACACTGCCTGGTCGGAGTCACTGGAGATCGGGGAGATGATGACGGTGTTCACGACGGGTGCCGCAGGGATCTGATCGGGGATGGGTCGAGACGCCAGGTCGCCATATCCCCGAGGCCTGGTCGTGGTCGTCGCTTTTGCTGGGGCCCGGTTACGGCGCGGTCGGCGACAATGGTGGCCGGGCGGTCGGCGTCGCGCTGCTTGGACGAGGTCGATGCTGCGATCGATGGCATCGACCAGGTCGTCGATGCTGATGTCCTTACGCGGGCGATACTTTGGCATGGCAAAACAACGTGGAGGTGGCGGCGCGTTTGCCACGCATGGCGCGGATCCGACGGTCCAAGATACAGATCCGATCTGGAGCACGGTGCCAGGCGCCGGAAGGACCATCGAATCCGGGAAGGTGACCTCTTGACGAGCCATGGAGTCGATGCACACACCCCCTACCTGGCGCGCCAACTGTCGACGAAATATGCGTCGCAGACTACCTAGGGGGTACCCTACGGTAGTAGATTGTAGGCGGAGGTGTGGCGACGGCGATCAAGCGTAACACAGAGAGCGTAGACACGACGATTTATACAGGTTCAGGCCGGCAAATCGCCGTAATACCCTACGTCCTGTGTTTTGGTGGCTGGATTGATCTTGCGTATTAGGTTACAAGATCTGTAGATGATCTAAGAGAGGTTGTGAGGGAGGTTTTGAGGGGGGTCCCTGCTCGCCTTATATAGCTGGGGATCAGGGTCACAATTCCCATCTCCTAACAGATTACGATCGGTTCCCTATGGAAAGGGATCCGAATTTATCTACTAGGATCTTCCTTGACGAGCAAGACTTCTTCGGAGTCCTTGGCGAGCACGGCGGGCTGGTCGCGTGCCACAAGGCCTCGCGGGTTAGGCCGTCTTCTGGTCGGCAGGCTCATAAGGTCCCTGGGGATATGCCGAGATAATATACCCAACAGTCACAGCTCTATCCGTTCCTTGTCATTGTAATCCCCTACGTTCATTTAGGGTATAAATTGTCACATTGAGGTTGCTAATAGATCAGAACTCGGTGGTCTCCCGACCTGTCTTGCACTTAGATCTATCTCTAAATATGTAATTTGCATGATCATTCACTATTCTTTGCATGACTATACTAGAACAAGCCTGCTCTACTTAGGAATATTCTTTTATTCTTTATTTCTATTTTATCGTTGAGGAAATAAAGCCCAAGAGTGTGTGTCCACAATCTCAATCCATATCATATTTACCCCTGCTATGAACATTGGTTTTACTTTACTAGAATGTTAACTTGTTCATATCTATACTAGACTTTTAATCAATAAGTCCTTATTTGGGAAAATATAAATAACGACACCCTGAATACTTCTAGGTGAAATGCTCAAATATTAGATCCGTTCGCTTGCAAATAATATCTAAAATTGTTAAGGAACTATCAAGGCTTTTTCTGCTGAAATCGCTAATTCTAGTAATATTGCTAAGAAATGCCACCAATGTATAACCTCCCCCGCCAAAAAAGATAGTCAGTTGCATTCTCATCATCAACATCATCAACGATACCCAAAATCGACCTAGAACCAAATATCAATCGTTCGGACTGCCGATCTATAAGATCCGTATTTTCGAAAACCTACGCGCAGTCAGATCCTTCGTTCAGGACCTAGTAATCAGCGTTGCAGTGGGCAATGACCCCCGCAGTGAGGTTTTCTACCGAGTGTCATTCTTTTCAGGTGTCTTTAGCAAGATTTGGTACAAAGGTGCCAACCGCTTGAAGGGATGCATAGCTGTCGACGGGGAAAGGAACCCATGAGCTGCAGGAGCAACCTGTCATGAAGCCAGCAATGATCCCATTAGACCATTTAGGGTTTTCAGTGCTTGGCCAGAGGATTAACTCAGTGCTCTTGGTCGTTGTATTGCAGCACACAGTCATGTGTGGCCTCTTTTGTAATTTCCTCGTTGCCCCGGTATGGGTCATATTATAAATACCCGGGAGTGCTCGTATTCAGGGGAGGTTTTTTGGCAATTTAATGAGCAATTAATCCGCATTTATTTCTTGCACTCCCTATGGGATACTTTGGTCTTAAACATTCACTTTCGTAACTTTGACGGCAGAAAACCCTCGGCCTCTCCCCATGTGGTCTCCTGTTAACGTGGCAAAGCCTACGCCTACGGCCTAGACGAAACCGCGCCTAGAGGCCAAGAGGGTTAGCCAACGTGTTGAGAAATAATAAAGACTCTTGGCCGCACCCATACGTGTCGTCACAGAGCGCGCGTGAGTTGGCAACATGATGTGGCTCGATCCATGGAACAACTCAAGACCCTAGAAGCAAATTATTGTTTGTGAAAATTCTGTGGTGACCATGCATATGGACCAGCTAGTCATAACCTATCCTAGGCGCCTAGTAGACGGGTCGGCCCACGTTTTTGGAGAAAATAAAGGCTCGGCAGACCCTTGCATGGAGTATCAAATTGTTTGTCTTTAAAATTTCAACACCACACCGAGACACGTTTTACTTTACCTCATTTTGTAGCTTTCGATAGAGAGCAGAAAACTCTATGCAGCCGGCCACGCCGAGAAACATACAGATTCTTCTTTCGATGAAACTCTAGCTATGCACCGAAGTGGTGGTGTCCCTTTTCTGTGGACTTCCAGTTATGATGACTAACGGGTCATCTACGCATAGCACAATATGTTACTGTCGGTAAATGAGCGGGGGAGTGAATTTTCTACGCACACGCACACGTGCTTGCCATGGCTGTCAGGGCATCTCAAGACAAACTGTTGGCCGGTTTGAAACTCTCCACCCCAAACGCGAAAGCAGCAGGTAGGAAACTAAAACGATCAAATAAAATTCTTTGAACTCAACTATAAATACGGTGGCCAATGCTCGCTGCCTCCTCAACCATTGTGAGCGAGACGAGTGATATACAGAGTTCAACAACGATGGTCCAATGGATGTCACCAACTGGATTTCAGCTTGCTATCTTTCCACGGCCGATGGCTAAGCAAAAGCATCTGCCCTTCTTGAACCTACAGCCTCGTCTTCCACGACAGGGTAAAATCCTAAAAATTCTACAACTAGGATCACGTTTTGGCTTATATATAGACACACACATTATACATGATACATGATAAAATCCTACAAATCCATTATCAATGTACCGCATGCAGTTAGTTTTCATTGCTTCTCGGAATCAACCATCGGCGAGGCACAACAAGAAGCACTTACGTGGAAACTAGAAGATGTTCGGCCCAAGGTACTTATGATTCGTGTACTACCTTATATATAAGAAATGCATACGTTATTAATGTGAAATCATCATTTGTGTAAGCCAAATATACCTTTTTTCCAAGGTTGAAGCTAAAGACGTGCCAAAAGATGGTATCGAAGTAACCAAAGCAGCCTTGAAATCAATGGGTGATGGCGAAATCAGCCTATCAGCCTACAACACAGCCTGGATTGCCCTTATAAAGATGGTGGATGGTGGGTACATAATATGAAATATATAATTGATAAAAAATCTAATGATACTTAATTGACATCATAAATATTATTACATTGCTATATAAGTTTGGTCGAACTTGAGATACTTCGACTCTCTAAGATTCTTGAAATGTCTTATCATTTGGGATGGAGAGAGTAAAACACTAGGAGAATTCTACTTTACTAGCAGAACTTTTAGACTTTGACAGTGAGCTGTTTGTTTAGGTGTCTGTGTAACCCTTGTCGGTGGGCATTAAATGCCCTTAGGCGACTACGTTGATCTCCTGTGATCCATCGGGTCAATTAAGGCGTGTGATGGCCTGTTTCGTGTTGGTGCGAGGCCACGAATCACTAGGTCGTTAGCAGGCAGTGGCAGAGGTGTTCCCTGAGCGCCCATGATCCCATGGAGGTTGTTTTATTCTAGATAAATAAATGTTCGTACGTTGTATCGGAACTATATAATTTTTTTGACACACTTACGGCGACAGATTTTTATAGAAAACAATAAGAATTTATATTGAACACAAACATGTGGATCCTGAGTATCCTCCTCCATTCCCCGAGTTAAATGGGACTAATGGGAGTTGAGGGAGGCTGTACTGTAAGCAAGCATCACAACCTCTTATAGTCGATCTTATCCAATGGATTATTCTTCTCTTGTCCTAGCGTTAATGGCCGTCGCCTTGCCCGTGCTCCTCCATTTCCTACCGAGGGCAAAGAAGCCAGGGCAGCTGCCCCCGGGCTCCCTGGGCCTGCCTCTGATCGGCCAGAGCCTTGCCTTTCTCCGCGCCTTGCACACCAACACCGGCGAGCGGTGGATCAGGGACCGGATCCGCCGGTATGGCCCAGTGTCCAAGATGTCGCTGTTTGGCACACCGACGGTGCTGCTCACGGGGCCAGCGGGCAACAAGTTCATCTTCTTCAGCCCAGCCGTGGCATCGGAGCAGGCCCGATCAGCGCAGATGATCCTCGGGGAGAAGAGCATCTTGGAACTGAATGGCGCCGACCACAAGCGAATTCGCGGCGCGCTGCATGAGTTCCTCAAGCCGGACATGCTGAGGCTGTACGTGGGCAAGATCGACGGCGAGGTGCGCCGCCACCTCGACGAGTGCTGGGCCGACCGCCGCACCGTCACCGTGATGCCGCTCATGAAGAGGGTCACGTTCGATATCATCTCCTTGCTGCTCTTCGGCCTCGAGCGGAGCCCGCTGCAGGAGGCGCTCGCCGGCGAGTTCGAGCACCTCATGGAGGGCATGTTGTCCATCCCGGTGAACCTGCCATTCACGGCGTTCAGCCAGAGCCTCAAGGCCAGCGCCAGGGCTCGCCGGATGATCACCGGGATTTTGCGTGAGACCAGGGCCAAGCTGGAGAGGGGCGAGGCCTCCCGGAGCAGCGACCTCATCGCGTGCCTCCTCAGTCTCACCGACCACAGCGGCGTGCCGCTGCTGAGCGAGGAGGAGATCGTGGACAACTCCATGGTGACCCTGATCGCCGGCCACGACACGTCGTCCGTCCTCATGACGTTCATGATGCGCCACCTCGCCAACGATCCGAACACCCTCGCTACCATGGTCCAAGGTACGGTGATAAGAATTCATTCCTTCTCACTCAACTAGCTAGCTAGAATCCGATGTCGTCTTGTCTTTGCTGCTGCTGCTGCTCCTAGTACTACTATAGTACTATACATTTATATGTATATGTTTTGAGGGTGACCATATGCACTGAGCACCGTTGCCGTAGAGCACGACATGATCGCAAAGAACAAGGGCGACGGCGAGGCCCTGGACTGGGACGACCTGGCGAAGATGAAATACACGTGGAGCGTCGCGCTGGAGACCCTTCGCATGGTGCCTCCGGTCTTTGGCAACTTCCGGCGAGTGATTCAGGACGTCGAGTTCGACGGCTACCTCATCCCGAAAGGGTGGAAGGTGTTCTGGGTGTCAAGCGAGACACACATGGACGCCGACATCTTCCCCGAGCCAACCAAGTTTGACCCATCTCGGTTCGAGAACCAGTCGGCAGCAGCGGCGCCACCGTGCTCGTTCGTTGGCTTCGGCGGGGGTCCGAAGATCTGCGTCGGCATGGAGTTTGCCAGGATCGAGACGTTGGTGATGATGCATTACCTCGTCAGGCGATTTAGCTGGAAGCTTTGTTGCAAGAACGACACCATTACCTGGGACACCATGCCGTCGCCACTGCACGGCCTACCCATAGAACTTGAGCAAAAGGGATTACAGCTATGATCATAAGGCTATCCACACTCTTGATCCTCTATATTCATCCTCTAAAAGGAATATTCCATCCTGGTTATATATTTCTTCCACAATCACCATTCCCTATATCTCATACTCTATATCAACTATCAACAGTGAGGTTCACATATTTATAAATAAAATTTATCCAAATATATCCATGTGAAATCTTGTTTTCAAAGATTTATTCAAACGAATTTAATGGTGTAAACGGAATTTAATTTGATTTTTTTTATATGAGTTATATTATTTTTTTTAGTTCATTCAAAAAGTTATGAGCGCATCCCGAGAGGAGACAGACCCACTCCGCCGCTGCATGATTCTCCTGCGCTACACGCTCTGTCGCTGGCTCGCTGCTGCATCACGCGTGGTGGGGCCGCCGGCCTGTACCGTACGTCCTGCTACCACGCTAGATGTAGGGGATGGAAAGGTCTGCTGTAAAATAAAGCATCAACATAACATACACGATGCACGCATTTTTCCACTAAAATGATACTGTAGATTACTTTACAGTTCCCCAGTGCAAATAGCCTAAGACGAAACTCAATGGAGTAGATCCGCATAACAGTGCTACTATACTCGAAAGGCAATCTATATGATAATGCAAATAAATGCATGCCTCACTTTATGAGGGCACTCACAATGTAAACTCTATCTTAGAGTCTAAGCGTATTTATTACCTTGAAGATATCATACACTTGGAGGATAAATAAGACTCAGGGTCTTGTTTTTCACTAGTACAAAGAAGCACTACACAGGCGGTTCTAAAGGCATTTGTATAGGCGTTTTTCTGTTCCGCCTGAGGGAGAGGCTAGTAAAAATGGCGCCTCAGCACAGGAGGTTATCTGTGAATCGCATGTATAAATGTATTTTCACAGGCGGTTGTCTTAAGATAACCGTCTGTGAAAATAGGATTTCTACAGACGCTCGGTAAAGAAAACGCCTGTGAAAATTGGTTTCTACATGCGGTTTGCTAAAAGTTTCTTTCCACATGCGGCTGTTTACAAAACCGCCTGTAGAAAGCACCGCTGGCTTTATAAATTTTGTAATTATGCATTTATGGATGCAATATATTTAATACATTGAAACTATTAAACCATATTGGATCATGTACATAACTATAGAAACATGCAATCTAATTATATATACACTAAAGTTTGTGCTCACAATTATAAAGCTACCTAAAATTAAACATATATACAAATCAAACTTTATATACATCAAAGTTTTCCCCTATGCTCTACTAACCATCTTTTGTAAGATGTACCTTACTAATCTTTGTTAGAACCCTATACTCTGGCCTTGCTAAGGGGCTCGTAGCATCGTGATATTTCCCTTCATGTAGAATGGCTTCTTTCAAAACAAACGAGCACAAGTCCTCAACTATGTTGTATAAAGCTTTGTCGGACATGTGTCACCTTTTTGGGATGATGTGCCAGCAAAAGAAGATTATAAATATCTTATATTTAGACTTGGTAATATATTTGCATCGTTAGTGATAAAAATACATACATGACTATTACTTATATTACCTTATTAGGGTTCTTGACGTATCGACCATTCTCTCTCATGAACCGATCCAGGTGGTTGCTTGTGGCACTATGTAACGGGCAATTAGTTATCTAGTTGCAACATTGTTCTTATGTATTTTACATATATGTATTCATTAATTCACATATGTACCGGCCATTTATGGAATACTTCCATTGGCTGCCCTTTTTTCGACAAGTTGTACTTTCTGGCCTGAATCTTGTACCACCTATATGCCCTGTTATCTCGAATATAAGCAACATGTTATTCTCAAATTCTCATCGATAAATTTGATGTATACATGCATATCTTGGCTTACCGCTCTAAGATAGTCACAACAGGTAAATAAGTTGAAGGATCATAATCTGCGGAGTCTAGGACCAACACCCTTCCTTCACTTGTGAAAATGAATAAACAAATTCAGTGGTCCCTGCACAAATCAAATTTGTTGTGGCATGTGCATTCGAGTTATTAATTTGATGTATATATGCAAACTCGCAATTACGTACCCAAAGTTGTAAGGGGCCACTATGAATCTCCTGTCTTGAAACTCAAGCATTGTGTTTCATATGTAGACAGCATATTTGGCATCGAAAGTCTTCTTCATGTCCGCTATTGCTTCTTCAAGCTCTTTTCCTTTCTTCTCCCGTAATTTATCATTGCCCTTACTGACTACGAATGTGTGCTCGCATATTTTCATAGGGCTAGGTACCCAATCCTTTTATTGGCATGTAAAAAGTGTGTGGCTCAAATTGAGAAGGAATGATTATAAATACGTTAAAAAAACCACAAACTAACCTTTCGTAGCA
This sequence comes from Microstegium vimineum, assembly GCA_022036555.1. NCBI lineage: Eukaryota > Viridiplantae > Streptophyta > Magnoliopsida > Poales > Poaceae > Microstegium > Microstegium vimineum. Next base: position 39,564,859 of record CM039129.1, on the reverse strand, counting down.
ACCTCCTTCAAAGAAATGAAGATCAAAACCTCTAATTAACCGTCTTCAATTGAAGGTGCCCGCGATGAATAAAAAACTAACAAAACTATCTAATAATAAGTAACTAATCATGAGAAGAGAGGAGAGACATTATGTAACCATCAGAAGCAACATCATTTTAAGGAATAAAAATAATAACCTAATTAACATAATTAAATACCTCACAAAATTCTCTATAGTCATAATTAAAAAACTAACAAAACTACCTATACTAATAATTAATTAATCATGAGAAGAGAGGAGAGAGATGAGAGACATTATCTAACCATCATAAGCAACCTCATTTTAAGAAATACTATGAATAACCTAATTAACATAATTAAATAACTCACAAAATTACCTATAGTTTATCTATTTATTAATTATGAAATAATTAAATAACTCACAAAACTACATATACCAATAAGTAATTAATCATGAGAAGAGAGGAGAGAGGAGAGAGAGGAGAGACATTATCTAATCATCATAAAAGTAACCTCATTTGAAGAAATAAAAAGAATAACCTAGATATTATTGTATCCAACAAATGGTGAAACCCTAGATCCAGAAAGTGTGTGGCTAAAACTGAGAAGGGATGATTACAAATACGTAAAAACCATAAACTAACCTTTCTTAGCAATCTCCTTCAAAGAAATGAAGATCAAAACATCCCCTTGTATTTGGTGAAATCTGGACCTCCAAATCGCCTCAAATGGCTGTTGTACGATGAACAGTCGTGGTCTGTTCAGGAGGAGGAAGAAGGGGAGGAGGAAGGGGCACTAATGGCAGTATTTTTATAGGCGGTTGGTGTAAGGAACCGCCTATGAAAATATACGTACACAGGCAGTTCTCTTAACGCAACCGCCTGTGAAAACATATTTACACAGGCGGTTCACTTAATGCAACCGCCTGTGCAAATAGAGCGTTTTCACAGGCAGCACCTGTGTATAGCTGTTTTCATAGGCGGTTCACGAGTTCAGCCCGCCGTTTTATTTCCACATACGTTTGATAATCAAAACCGCCCATAAAAATTTTGTCCCATCGTCGCCGTAGAACTTTTTCTACTAGCGTTTCTTCCTCTATCTTTAATAAATATACTGTCATATCAATAAAATACCATAAATAAAAGGGTAATAAAGACTTAGACTTTGTGGTAGAGTCTACATTGTAAATGTCCTGACAAGTCATTATAGAAAGACACTCTATTTGCCTAGGGACTAGCAAGGGTCATACAAGAAACTTACTTCTTCGTCCCAAAATAATGCACGCTTTAATTTACGAGAAAGTCTATAGAAAGTAGTATCGATTTTGTATCTCAAAATAGCTTTTTTATAAGTATATTTAATGCTCAATCTAATGATATATAGTTATTTTATACTACATAAATGTTAGTATTTTTTTATATATTTGGTTAAAGTTAAAATAGGATTAGCTAGAAGGTACGTTTTTTATTCCTTTGTGTTTCTTTACTTTACTACCCTTTCTCTATCAAGCTAGAGTTGCTCCGATCTATGGATTGGCTACAATTAGGAGCAAACTATCTTGGGGAGTTTGTGGTGGAGTATCTCTAGTAGTATAGTAGTCTGTAAATGAATTGGTGGAGTAGAATTTCTTGATTCCAGAGATTTTGGGGATCTATGTTCCTGCGGTTACTGTTTATATATTGTGCTGTCTTCGACTGTTTGCGGATGGTCCGCTGAGTTTGGCGGAATGTTCCGCTGATCACATAGTCACTTAGGAAAATTCAGTTTCGCCTACTGATATTAGTCTGTAGTTTTGATGGACGGCCCACGCGGGATGTCACGGACGCTCCGCCAAACCAGCTCGTAATATCTGCTGTCTTTCGCGTAAATATTTTTCTGACGGAATGTTCCGGTGGCTGGTGTTGCTCTCTGTATGGATCAATACTGCCTGTTTATAATTCCACGGATGGTCTGCAGGTTATGGCGGATACTGTCACTGCCTGCCTTCTGCTGATTTCATTACAACATGTTCCAATTGATATCCAAATAGCCATATATACAAAGGTTTTGCTTATAAAGTTCTTGTACACTGTGTATACACTGCAGATTACTTCATCACATCTTTTAGCTTCCAACTCACAATTACTTGTATATGTCTGGTTGTTACCTTACCTATACCAAACTTAACTAACTATCGAGCATATTTTGCCATGGTGTTGCAGTTCCGGTGCAGGTATATAGACACCAAACAGTCCCAGAACAGTACGTCTTCCCATCAATCCGAACACGATGAAGGCAAACGAAACCCTACGGCCTATTTTGGAAACTTAAATTCCCTTAGAGTCCATGCGTTTTTCCACGGTGGAAAATCTATGGAGATATTATCTGAATACCAATTTAGTTAATTATATAAAGTGATATTCATCCCTGAGCATTTATAACGTAACCATCTCGGTTAATGTGTTAACCGAGGCAGCTATTCTAATGCAACCGCCTCCGTTGACTGATCTAGTTACCTTAGGTGGCCCACCTCGGTTATGCGCGCCACCAGACAACAATTTATGTGGATACTACGTTTGCGAGTTCATTAGCGTATATGCAAAAGGAACTCCTCTAGAGGACATCAAGGTACATAATATATATCTATATATTATCCATTTTATTTATTTGTTGACATATAATAAATATTGTGTATATTAATACATTTTTTCCTTTAATACAAACTAAAGGCTATATGTTGAAGGAAAAGATGTTGGAAAAGTACTATCACAAAAAAATTCAAGAGATAATCGCAGGATTTCTTAATGACTATGTTCTTGTGTCCGACACCAAGTTATACAATGACCCCAACGAAGCATTGAGGCCAAACCGTGATAAACATTTGTATTGAAAGTTTGTTTCTGACAACATTTGGGTTGTAAATACCAAGAATGGATAATGTTGTAAATTTTATGTGCATATATATTATACATCTATAGCCCTATAATATATATAGTTTCATAGTTTATTTATGTGTAATGCTCAAAACTTAATGGATGATGCGTTTATATATATACTAGCAGCAAAGAATACGCATTTGAAAACGTATTATAATTGTAAAACCCAAATCAATAATGAAATGAATTGAAAGTAAAAAAAAATAAAAAATACCTTTAGTCCCGGTTAGTATAATACCAACTAGGACTAAAAAGTCCTGCCCTGCGGTATTGCCTGAAGGCCTATTTAGTGCTAGTTGGTATTAACCGGGACTAAAGGTTCTCCTTAGTGGGGCTTTTAGTCCCGATTTCCTAGTCCTAGCTCTTGAAGCTCTTGAACCGAGACTAAAGACACTTTAGGCCCGGGACTAAAAGCCCAATGTGTAGTGGCGATTAACTGAGACGTTTGATACAATGCAACCGCCTCGATTAACATGCAATTAATCGAGACAGTTGTCTTATAATGCCCGCCTCGGTCAAGTGTAAAATAAATTAAGTACTAAATTTTAAAATTTTCAAATATTTTTAGATGAAGAAATGACCAAAATAAAAGTCTTATATATCGAAAAATTATAAAACTTTATAGTTGACAACTTTTTGATCCAAAATCATTTAACAAAAGAAAATTATGTTTGAATTTGTCACATTTAAAATTTGAATTGTTTAAATAACCTGAAATGGAGAAACATCCTAACCAAAAGTTATAGATCTCAAAAAGTTAAACAACTTTATAGCTGACAATTTTTTCATCTGAAAGCATCTAAGTAAGCATAATTACATGTAAAATTGGTACATTTGATACTCAAATGTTTCAAACGACCTTGGATGGAAAAATGGCTTAAATAAAAGTTGTAGATCTTGGACGGAATTTCATGATTCAAAAAATGATATTCATGTTTTCGAACGTACTTTGAGTCCGTATGCAAGGGCAGGCGCGAAATTTCAAACATCTTGTTCACAAAGTTTGGCCACCAACTTGCGTGCAATTTGTTTTAAATTGTATAAAATACAGACAAAGTCCAAAAATCACAAAACGTGTCGAGATGATGTGATATCACATTTGTAGGCTGTGAAAAAAAATGAGACGGTTTCAAGCAACTTTTGACCTTGATGCTCAAAACCAAGACATCTCTGCACCTTGTTAACGTATGATCACATGTGGCTCCATCCATGGAACAACTCAAGACAAGACCATAGTCGAGAGAGAAAAACATAAACAAGTTATTGTTTGTGGAAATTCTCTGTGGTGTCCATGCATATGACATCATGGACCAGTCATATATATCCTATATATCCTAGGCGCCTACTAGACGGGTCCGCCTACGTTTTTGGAGAAAATAAAGACTCGGCAGGCCCATGCATGGACTACCAAGTTGTTTGTCTTTGAATTTTCAACACCACGCACACCGGGCCGGGCACGTTGTATTTTACCTGCATTTTGTAGATTTCGAGAGCAGAAAACTCTACGCGCCCACGCCCATTGTGAAACAGATTCTTCTTGCGATGAAAACAATGTGCTATATATGCTGCATGTTTGTCTTTGAAATTTCAAAACCCCACCGGGCCGGTCGTCACGTTTTGTTTTACTTGCATTTTGTAGCTTTCAGAGCAGAAAACTCTACGCGCGCACCCGGCCACACCGCCATTGTGAAACATACAGATTCTTCTTTCGATGAAAACAATGTACTGTATATGCATTGCACCGAAGTGGTTGTCCCTTTTGTGTGGACTTCGATCCCGTTATGATGACTCGCTAACTAACGGGATTTTCTACGCACACGTGCTTGCTTGCTGAATGTACGTATACGTTCTTGCCACGCCTGACTACCCGGCCGCCACGGCATCTCAAGACAAACTGTGTTGGCGGCCAGTTTGAAACTTCGTCTCCATCGTACCGGCTCCAAACGCCAGAGCAGCAGCAGGTAGGAAATTATTAAAACGATAAAATAAAAATCTTTGAACTCAACTATAAATATGGTGGCCAATGCTCGCTGCCTCCGATCCTCAACCATTGTGAGCGAGACGAGTGATAGACAGAGTTCACCAACGATGGTCTACAGGATGTCAGCAACTACGTCTACATTTCAGCATGCTATCTTTCCACGCCCGATGGCTAAGCCAAAGCATCTGTCCTTCTTGAAGCTACAGCCTCGTCTTCCACGACATGGTAAAATCATCCTACAAATTCTACAACTAGGATACCGTTTTGGCTTATATGCATGATAAAATCCTACTATATAATCCATTATCAACGTACCACATGCAGTTAGTTTCCATTGCTTACTGGAATCAACCACGGGCGAGGCACAACCAGAAACAGTTACGTGGAAGCTAGAAGATGTTCAGCCCAAGGTACTTATGATTCGTGTACTATCTTATATATAAGAAATGCATAGGTTAATTAATGTGAAATCATCATTTGTGTACGCCAAATATACCTTCTTTCCCAAGGGTGGTGAAGCTAAAGACGTGCCAAAAGATGATATCGAAGTAATCAGAGAAGCCTTGAAGTCAACGGGTGATGACAAAATCAGCATGTCAGCCGACGACACAACATGGATTGCCCTTGTAAAGATGATGGATGGTGGGTACATACTATGAAAATATAGTTAATAAACAATCTAATGATACTTAATTGACATCATAAATATTATTACATTGTCATATAAGTTTGATCAAATGTGAGATACTTTCACTCTCCAAAATTCTTAGAATATCTTATAATTTAGGATAGAGGGGAGAAGAATTCTACTTTACTAGCAGAACTTTTAGACTTTGTTGGTGAGCTGTCTGTTTAGGTGTATGTGTAAGGGCAGTCCCATTCTAGGGGTAATTTCTAAGAGAGAAATAGAGTAGTTAATCTTCAGTAGAAACTATTCTTTCCAACCCATGATTTCTAGAGTAATGTCCATGCAAAATCTAACTAAAATACAAAAAAAAAGAAATAGATCAATTGTGACAAGCAACTATACAACATCCCTATGCCTCGAAGGTATACAGGTTATCTGAATACGTGAATATGCAGGACCCTTATTCTCTGCACCTTTCTTCTTTCTTGCCATCCTCAATCCTTCGCCCCGCGAGCTGTCAAGCACACCAGCACACAGATCCTGCTTCCTGCAGACCTGCTTCCTGCTTCCACTTCCAAAGTTCCAAGCCGCTGCTGCTTGATTTTTGGAGCTTCTTGCTTCCTGCCCAATAATCGCAACTCTCCAAAAATCACAGCTTCCTGCTTCCCACCTGTAACGACCCGTGGCCGCCGGCGATCGCCGGAGACGTGAGAGGCTAGGTGGATCTCGGACGAAGGCGCCGACGAGGTAAGCCCCTCTGCCTTGGCCGAATTCTATTTCTTACTTGTTCGATAAGCCGTCCTCGGTTCGCTTACAGACACTTATGTGCCGGAACGGGAACATGGCCTTGGGCCCACGAGTCATACACAAAAGTAAACAACGCTAACAGGTGCGTGTAATACGATACTACTCTGTCTTCAGTCTTGTAACAGTTGTAGTTGTTACATCTCCGCCTGCTGAAGAAGTCGCTTGTCCCCAAGCGGGTGTTTGCTGAAATCTTGTCTTCAGGACATTGTAGTCTTCCCACGTGGCCACATGAAGAGGGAGGCCTATTCATGACACCTTCACCTGAGCGATAGCCCGATTACCCTTCTTCACCAGTCGGTGATCTATGATCTGCTCTGGGACGGCGGATCCTGCATCCAGGTCAGTGGTAGTAGGCAGAGAAGCAAACACTGGAGTATAGTTAGGTGTGAACGGCTTCAGCTGTGAAATGTGAAAGACATCATGAATCTTCGCCTCTGAGGGTAACTGGAGACGATAAGCTACTGTTCCCACTTTGGATAACACTGTGTACGGGCCGAAGTACTTGTAGGCCAACTTAGGGTAGGGTCGGTTAGCAACCGACGACTGTGTATAGGGTTGAAGTTTGAGAAGCACCTGATCCCCCTCTTGGAATGAATGATCAGTGCGCTTCTTGTCTGCTTGAAGCTTCATACGGTTTTGAGCTGTAATCAAGTGTTGCTTCAATGATTGTAGATGGGCAGAACGATGAGTAGCGAGTTCCTGGACTGAGGAGAGGGTCTGATCAGCTATATGTGGTACTGCACCTATGTTAGGAGCATATCCATAGAGAGCCTCGAAAGGAGAGCACCCCAGTGAAGAGTGGTAGTTAGTGTTATACCACAATTCAGCAATAGCGAACCAAGATTTCCAAGTGTGAGGAGCATCCTGAACTGAACATCTGAGAAACATTTCTAGACACTGATTCACCCTCTCTGTTTGTCCATCACTTTGTGGATGATAGGCTGTTGTAAGATGCAAATCCACTTTGTAGACTTGGAATAGCTCTTTCCAGAATTGGCTGATAAATATGGGATCTCGATCAGACACCAAAGAATGAGGGAGGCCATGCAGCCTAACAATCTTGTCCATGAATAGCTTTGCTATTTTAGCAGTCGTATAAGGGTGTCTGAGAGCAAGAAAGTGACTGTACTTGGTGAGTCTATCCACCACCACCAGTATGACAGTATATCCCTCTGATTTAGGTAGGCCTTCTACAAAATCCATGGACACATCTCTCCATACCCCTTGAGGAATAGGTAATGGCTGGAGCAGACCAAAAGGTGGATGTAGAGAATGCTTAGCTTGTTGACAGATCTCACATTGCTTTATGAAACTTTCAACATCCTGTTTCATTCCCTTCCAAGAGAAATGCTTTTTTAACTTGTAGTAGGTGCTGGTGATGCCAGAATGTCCTCCCAGGGGCTAGCATGAAATGATGCGATGAGTTTAGTCTGTAAGGCAGAGTTGTCACCAATCCAGATATTACCCTTGAAATAAATCAATCCTTTGGTGAGGGAGTATCCCAGTGCATCGGGACTGGGCAGGGCCAACTTGGATAACAGGTGTTGAGCATGTTGATCAGTAGCATAAGAATTGAGGACTTCAGTGACCCAAGCAGGTTGGACAGTAGATACAGCTTGCATAGCCATAAGATGGCCAACGCGAGATAGAGCATCGGCAGCCACATTGTGTTTACCTTGCCTGTACACAATTTTGAACTGAAGACCCATTAACCTAGTCATGGCCTTATGTTGAAGATCTGAGTGTAAAGTTTGCTCATTCAAGTAGGCCAAGGACTTATGGTCAGTGACAATAGTGAACTCTTTCCGTTGCAAATATGCTCTCCATTTTTCCACAGCTAAAAACTCTTTCTCATAAATGGACAAGGGTTTGTTTCTTTCTCCAAGTGCCTTACTGAGATAAGCAATAGGTCTGCCTTCCGGCATGAGGACAGCCCCTATACCTTCTTGACATGCATCAGTTTCCACAGTAAACCCTTTGTCAAGGTTTGGTAATGCCAAAACAGGGGTCTGAGTCATGGCTAATTTCAGAGCTTCAAAAGCCTGTTGGGCTGAAGGAGGCCAACTGAACTGTTTGTGCCTCAGAAGTAGTGTTAGTGGTTTGGCTAACAAGTCGTAGGACTGGACAAATCTTCGATAATATCCTGTCAAGCCTAGAAAAGCTCTGACCTCTGTGAGAGAGTTGGGGGTGGGCCACTTGAACATAGCTTGAATTTTAGCCTCATCAGTGGCTACTCCCTTAGAAAATATAATGTGACCCAAATATTCCAACTGTTCTTGGGCAAAAGAACACTTTGATGGTTTCAGATAGAGCTTGTTGTCTTGGAGGATAGTGAACACTTGTTGCAAGTGTTGAATGTGCTCTTCTAGACTGTTGCTATATATAAGGATGTCATCCAAAAATACTAGCACAAACTGCCTAAGAAAAGGATGAAGCAGTTGGTTCATCACACATTGAAAAGTAGCAGGAGCATTTGTAAGGCCAAAAGGCATAACCTTGAATTGGTAGTGTCCATGGTGTGTTTTGAAGGCAGTTTTCATTTCATCCTCTGGTAACATCCTAATCTGATGATACCCAGACCGCATGTCCAACTTGGAGAATAGTTTGGCTCCATGTAGTTCCTCCAAGATTTCTTCAATGACAGGCATGGGAAATCGATTTTTGATGGTCATGGAGTTGAGTCGTCGGTAATCCACACAAAACCGCCAAGACCCATCTTTCTTCTTCACCAGTAACACCGGAGAAGCAAAAGAACAACTTTTGCACTTGTTTCTCTATTTCACTCTTATGTTGGGGAGAATAGTGATAAGGTCGGCAATTCATGGGCACCGATCCTGGAAATAAAGGAATAGCATGGTCATAGTTGTGAGGTGGTGGAAGCTGTTTGGGGTCAGTGAACACATCACAATAGGTTTCCAGAATCTCAGTGATCTCAGATGGAACTTGGGTACTGTGCTGGGACTCCTGTGAAATGGGAGGGGAAACAAAATGGAGCATGACACAAGCCCAAATATCATTGCCTTTCACTGCATGATTGATCTTGGTGGCTGAAATAGACTGAACTGAGTCAGGAGCAGGTTGTAATGCTTTGGGCTTGACAGTTGTACCCTTTACTTGAAAAGACAGTGCTCTGGAGTCCCAATCAAATGTTGTTGGGGTGTGCTGTTTCAACCAATCCACTCCCAAAATAGCATCATAAGGTTGCATGTCAAGAACTAGCATAGTAGCAGTGAGAGTGTGCCCTTGACAATACCATTTGAAGTCAGGAAGCATAGCAGTAGTGCTGAGATTCTTGCCATTAGCCAACTGCACTTGTTTGTTGGATATAGGGACAGTAGATAGCCCTGCCATGTTCACAAAACTTTGACTAATGAAACTGTGACTGCTGCCACTATCTACCAGGATCAACATATCTTGTCCTGAACTTTAGCTTTGAGTTTCAAACAATCAGTGTGGTCAGAGCTAGAGACAGCATTGAGAGACAGCTGACAGAATTGTTCCTGTAACTCATCTTCAATAACTAACTGGTTGAGGACATCATCTTTCAGTTCTCTGTCCAAGTCATTCACTGCTAGAGCATTGAGTTGTGGTTTCACCCTTTTTGGGCACACATCATTGTGGACAGGTTCAAGCTTCTCCCCACACGTATAGCACAATCCATTAGCTCTTCTATAATCTCGGAGTTGGCGATCTCGCCATAATGTACTGGCTGTATTTGGGGCTTTAGGGTCCCATTTGGTGATCTGATTGGGTTTAGCCATTGGCTGATTGCGAGGGTACTTAAATTTGGCTCTGTCCAACACTTTCTGTTGAATCTTAGCAATGACAAATGCCCTTTCCATTGTGGTTGGGACCTGGGGTTCCACTATTGCTCGTATCTCCTCTTTCAACCCTCTGACATACTGATTAGCAAAGAATTTGGCACCATAGCTTCCATCATTCATTTGCACATCATATTGAAGAGATTGAAATTGGGTAGTGTATTCTTCCACAGTGGCAGATTGTTTCAGGTCCAGCAAATCATTCAGAGTTGTCATGTCGTCATCACTGCCAAATTGCTCGTGGATATCAGTAGCCAACTGGGGCCAGGACATGTTGGGATGAGAACACTTAGCAGCGTTTTCCCGCAAATGCATCGTAGCGGCTTCCACCTTCACCTCCTCTGGAATGTTGTAGATGTTGAAATATTGCTTGCAATTGGCCAACCATATCTTGGGTTGCTTGCCATCAAAAGTGAGAAACAATAGCTTGGGCAGTGTATGATGAGGTAAATTGCCGCTAGTGTGTTGATGTTGAGGCTTGTCGGACTTGCGGTGTGGCTTGTTCTGTTTAGTGCTCTTCCCAACAAAGATGTTCTCAAACTCGCCCTCCATTGAGTCCTCATCAGAGTAATCAGACTCCACCACAACTGACTGTTTATCCAACTCCATCTGACGCCTGGTAATACGAGCAACTGCGCCGCCATTGGCTAAGACTTGCTTGGCAATGGTCTGTTGATCAGCAATACATTGATCCACCTTGGCAGTAGTGTCCACCACCTGTTGCTTCACCTCTTGTTGGATCTTCCCCAAATCATTCATACGTTGAAACATCAAGTTGAAATTATCGACCATCTCAGCCCAGTGTTGCTCATCCGAAGTAGCTCGTGCTTCCATCTCACTCAGCGGGATATTAGTTTGGACCGAAGGTTTGGGAACCGCGGGTGCTCGCGTGGGCGCCGTACTGTCCGAGCGAGAATAAAATCGAAGAAATCTTCCCCAAAGAGAAAAATAGGTTCAGCACCACGCCTCCCCTACTGCGTGTTCTCTTGTCACCGCCGCCTGAAGCTGAGGCTCGATCTCGGGATTTTACACGAAGACAAGCCCTGCAACCTGAATCGAAGGACAGCTTCCCGCCAACGCCACCGCTCAACAATCGAAACAAGGCTTACGGAATTTTACGTCGCAACAATCGCACGACAACCCTGGGCCCGAATCGATGCGAGCAAAGGAGAGAGGGTGTGAGCACGGAACTGAGGCTCACAGAATGATTCCGCCGTGGAGTCGATTGTCGATGCCGAACCCCGATGTGGTGAAGGCGCGGAGACGTCACCGGCACGGGATTGAAGGGGCGTGCCCGGAAGAACCGCCATACGCCGTCAAGGGGTCGTCGCGCACGAGATCTGACGGACTCGAAATAGCGCCGAGCGACGCGTCGAGTGCAGCGAATCGGATTAAATCCGCTACGTATATGTGGACTGGAAGGTGAGGCCGAGGATAGATGTCTTTGATACCACTGTAACGACCCGTGGCCGCCGGCGATCGCCGGAGACGTGAGAGGCTAGGTGGATCTCGGACGAAGGCGCCGACGAGGTAAGCCCCTCTACCTTGGCCGAATTCTATTTCTTACTTGTTCGATAAACCGTCCTCGGTTCGCTTACAGACACTTATGTGCCGGAACGGCAACATGGCCTTGGGCCCACGAGTCATACACAAAAGTAAACAACACTAACAGGTGCGTGTAATACCATACTACTCTGTCTTCAGTCTTGTAACAGCTGACCAGAGAGCGCCAAAGCTGTGCGTAAAAGGGCAGCTAGTGCCCAAGAGCTCAGGAGCATAGTGTGCGGGAGCAGTGAGCCAGCAGGGCGCACGGAAGCAGAGCGAGCGCATGAGCAGCAAGAGCGAGCGGAGAAGCAATGATGGCGCACGGGATCGAGAAGGAAGAGGATAGAAACCAGTAGAGTCCTGAGTCCTCCCACCGCTGTTTTGCCGGTTTCTTGGCGTCTTGATTCAAGCGACGCCGCCGTTTGTTAAAGAAGAAATTGTTTCTTTCTTTTGCGATCTCTCTCAAAATTAAGGCCATGTTTGTTTCCCGCTAAGCGGTGAGCGATGCTTAAACTCCGTATGGAAGATGGTTCATAAGGGAATCCCAATGGAATATTAATGACGATTTCTATCCTTATTAAATAAGATGCCACATAAGCAAAACGATGGCATGAGAGCTCAGTTAATAAGGAAAAAGAAGGAAAAAAGAAGAAATTGTTTGTTTGGAAAAGAATCCTGGTCTACTCTTTACCCGAGTTATTAAGAAACGGTGATTTCACTGTTGAGAAGAAACAATCGGTTTCTATCTCAGTCGGACCCACACTCGCAAGGTCGTCGCCTGCACTGCCTGGGAGGTAGCTGGCGCCGCCACGCTGGAGCTCTGCTCGCATGCCTCCGCGGAAGATTGCTTGCTGCGATGGGACTCCACGCTCATCGTGTTGTCATACGTCCAGCGGCGCAGCCTACTCCACCGCCGTCCGCGTATGGCCGTGCTCGCTGCGCCGCGGTCCGCTGAGGCCACAGGCTGCTTCGCCGTCCGTGCCGTCCATGTAGGAACACCGTCCAAGTAGGTTGCCATCGGTCCATGCTGCACAGACCGCTTGTTGCGCCGGTGTCCGCACAAGCCACGCTCATCGTGTTGCTTATGCCGAGGCCACGCTCACTTGCTGGGAGTATGCTTGTTCCTGATGATAACATATACTTGTCTGATGAAGAAGATGAGTTGGGGAGAGAGAAAGAAAGAGAAAAAGTAACATTTGTTACGTGAAGGCACTTGCATTGTGTAGGTTAGTTTCTATGAATAGTTTTTTTGTTGACATGGCTGCTATGAAAATTCATCAGTTTCCGGTCTGATTGTATCCTAATTTCTATTTCTGAATCCTGGCTAATAATCCAAGAGCCTATAAGAATAAATATGCATCAATGTTTGAATTTTTTTTACTGTATGTAAGCATCACCACCATCTCTCTTACAGTCTGATCCAATGGATTATTCCTCTCTTGTCCTAGCGTTAACGGCCGTCGCCCTGCCCGTGCTCCTCCATCTCCTACCGAGGGCAAAGAAGCCACGGCGGCTGCCGCCGGGCTCCCTCGGCCTGCCTCTGATCGGCCAGAGCCTTGGCTTTCTCCGCGCCTTGCACGCCAACACCTTGGAGCGGTGGACCCTGGACCGGATCCGGCGGTACGGCCCGGTGTCGAAGCTGTCGCTGTTTGGCACGCCGACTGTGCTCCTCACAGGGCCGGCGGCCAACAAGTTCATCTTCTTCAGCACAGCCCTGGCGTCGGAGCAGGCCCGGTCAGTGCAGATGGTGCTCGGGGAGAAGAGCATCCTGGACGTGAATGGCGCCGAGCACAAGCGGATTCGCGGCGCGCTGTCGGAGTTCCTCAAACCGGACATGCTGAGGCTGTACGTGGGCAAGATCGATGGCAAGGTGCGGTGCCACCTCGACGAGTGCTGGGCCGGCCGCCGCACCGTCACGGTGCTGCCGCTCATGAAGAGGCTCACCTTCGACATCATCTCCCTGCTGCTCTTCGGCCTCGAGCGCAGCCCGCTACAGGCCGCGCTCGCCGGCGAGTTCGAGCAAGTCGTGAAGGGCATGATGGCCATCCCGGTGGACCTGCCGTTAACGACGTTCAGCCGGAGCCTCAAGGCCAGCGCCAGGGCTCGCCAGCTCATCACTGGGGTTTTGCGTGAGACCAGGGCCAAGCTGGAAAGGGGCTAGGCCTCCCGGAGCAGCGACCTCATCGCGTGCCTCCTCAGTCTCACCGACCACAGCGGTGTGCCGCTGCTGAGCGAGGAGGAGATCGTGGACAACTCCATGGTGGCCCTCATCGCCGGCCACGACACATCGTCCGTCCTCATGACGTTCATGATGCGCCACCTCGCCAACGACCCGGACACCCTCGCTGCCATGGTCCAAGGTGAGAATTCGATCTCACCCACCTAGAATAATGCATATATATATATATATATATATATATATATATATATATATATATATATATATATATATATATATATATATATATATTACTGACCACCGCCGCGCGCGGCTCTCGACGCATATATACAGAGCACGAAAACATCGCAAAGAACAAGGGCGACGATGAGGCCCTGGACTGGGAAGACCTGGCGAAGATGAAATACACATGGCGCGTCGCGCTGGAGACCCTTCGACTGGTGCCACCCATCTTTGGCAACTTCCGGAGAGTGATTCAGGACGTCGAGTTCGACGGTTACCTCATCCCAGAAGGATGGAATGTGTTGTGGGTGGCGAGCAAGACGCACATGGACGCCGGCATCTTCCCCGACCGGCCAAGTTTGACCCGTCTCGGTTCGAGAACCAGTCGGCGGCAGCGGCGCCGCCGTGCTCGTTCGTCGCCTTCGGCGGGGGTCCGAGGATCTGCGTAGGCATGGAGTTCGCCAGGATCGAGACGCTAGTGATGATGCATTACCTCGTCAGGCGATTTAGCTGGAAGCTCAGTTGCAAGAACGACACCTTTGTCAGGGACCCCATGCCGTCGCCGCTGCACGGCCTGCCCGTAGAACTTGAGCAGAAGGGAGCACCAAGATCCTAAGACAAAACACAATGCACCAGCAGATCCGCATAATAGTGTGCTACACTAGAAATAGAAAGGCACTCTATATATATGATAATGCAAATAAATGCATGCCTTATTTTATGACAAGTCATTCTAGAAAGGCACTCTATTTGCCTAGGGATTAGGGTCACACAAAAAACTTCTTGGGTCCCAAAATAATACACGCCTCGCTGGAAGTCTATAGAAAGTAGTATCAATTTAGGACGAAGGGAGTATCTTATAAGTATATTTCATGCTCAATCTAATGATATATAATTCTTTTGAACCACAAAAATGTTAGTATTTTTTATATATTTGGTTAAAGTTTAAAATAGGATTAGCCAGAAGCAGGTACGTTTTTGATTCATTTGTCTTTCTTTGTTTTTACTCCCCTTTCTCTATGAAACTACATCTGTTCCGATCTATGGATTGGCTACACAGGTAGGAGCAAACTATATATCTTGGGGAGTTGGTGGAGTATCTCTAGTAGTACGTAGTACGTCTGTGAATGATTTGGTGGTGTAGAATTTCTTGATTCTCTAGATGTACGCTGCATTTGTTTTATCTGAATATTGTAAAAGTAAATTTAGTTTAGCATATGTTGCAGTAGTTATATACTTATGTTACAAACATACGTTTTGAAAGTTTAGTTGTTTCAATCACACGTTGCAAGTATTTAATCTCAACATTGCATATGTTGTGGTGACTATACATGTACGTTGCAAATATATGTTACAAATATTTTCACCTATTTTAGAACTTTGTTATAAATATTTCATCTGTATGTCGTATATGTGGCAATATTGCATATATTTCAGACACATGTTGTAAACTTCAATTCAAAATATTTTATTTGTTTTAGACATATGTTGCAAATGTATTTTTTATTAAATGTTTGTAGTTGCTCTAAACATATGTTACAAACCTATTTTTATAAATGTTTCACCTGTTTCAGACTTGTAGTGTAGATAAGTGCTTTCATTACATTAGCAGGGGGTACGAAGCTACGAAGCTGACAAATGCAGATGCGGTCCCCAGTTGCATGTGCATCAGCAGGCACGACGCATTCACAATTGCATGGGTAGACGGAGTAGGAGCATATGGTGGGACAGGTTTGCATAGACGCACTAGTATGCAGGGGCGGGCGCACAGACGTGACATGTCGGCTAGTGTTTTTTAATTAAAGTGCAGACTTGCATGTGTGACATGTATACACAATATTTTTTAATTAAAAGTTTAGGTGCTTTGCATTCGGACAAGTGGGGCACCGACATAACAGGACGCATCCTCCCGCCGGACGTCATGGCGCTAGTGTTCCCTATAGTTTTGTTGACGGACGGTCCGCGCGGGATGTCTGGGATGCTCCGCAAAGCGAGCTTGTAATCTCTGCTGTCTTTGACGTAGATATTTTTCAGACGGAATGTTCCGGTGGCTGGTGTTGCTCTCTGTATGGATCAATACTGTCTGTTTATAATTCCACGGATGGTATGCAGGTTATGGCGGATACTCTGTCACTGTCTGCCTTTTGCTGATTTCATTACAACATGTTCCAATTGATATATATATACAAAGCTTTTGCTTCTAAAGTTCGTGTACACTGTGTATACACTGCAGATTACTTCACATCTTTTAGCTTCCAACTCGCAATTACTTATATTTGTCCATTCACTACAAGAAATCGCCGAGTTGTCGTGAGCTAGGGGCACTCGGCAACTAGCCATTTGCACTCGGCAAACCGTTTGCCAAGTGCCGCACTTGGCAACTAGCACTCGGCAAACAGCGAGTCGACAACTAATTTAGTTACCGAGTGTCAGATTTCGAGCACTCGGCTAGTAATTTGCCGAGTGTCAGGTCAAGCACTCGGCAAAAAAAATTGGGCCGTCAACCTTGACGGATTAGTTGCCGAGTGCCAGCTTTTTAATCGCCGAGTGCCAGCCAAAATTTAGTTGCCGAGTGTCAGGTGGCTGGCACTCGGCAAATAAATAAATAGTTGCCGAGTGCCAGCCACCTATCACTCGTAACTAAATTTTTTATTTTTTTTATTAATAATTAGTTGCCGAGTGCAATTACAATTGCACTCGGCAACTCTGTAAAACTGGCATTTTTAGGCTTTCTGTTTCCCACAGTTGCCGAGTGTCGGCAACTAATTTAGTTGCCTAGTGTGGCACTCGGCAAATAGAAAAAATTTGCTAATTTTTTTTTTTTTTGCTTTCTAACAATACAGAGACAAAATTAGACATATATATATATATATCACATTCACCATTCAAATCACATATACATCACATCCACCATTCAAATCACATATATATCGCATCCACCATTCAAATCACATATATATCATCACATCCATCATTCACAATCCATCGTACGCATATAGCATCACAAACGTCCATAAGTCCATAATACATCACATACACAAATGTCGCCCATAAATCTATCACATAGAGTCCATAATCCATCACATAGCTATGAATATGTCACAAGTCTAAGTCGAACACAAGTCTATGTCTAATACAAGTTCGGGCAACATGAAAATAGACAAGGGAGAAGTACCTAGGCCCATCCTGACCAGCCAGCCCATGAAGAAGATCCATCTGGCAAACCGGGCTATGGAGGAGTGTCACTTGGGCACCCCTGCTGTGGAGAAGGACCACCGCCTTGAACCGTCGGGTTCGAACTCATAGACACTTGCTGCACAAAGAAGTCAATTCATGAGCGCACAAGCTAAAGGAATAAACCAGTAGACATACTTACCGGAGTCCCAAAAACAAAAGGCTGTGGAGGAGGAGGAGCCACAACTGGACGGAGAATCGACTCTGGCACGACCACACCTGGAATTGAATTAAGGCTGACCATGAAGCTGAACATGTCCTGCAGCCTCTTCTCCTCGGCCGCCCTCTGGGCTTGTACAACCTCCCTCTCCAACCGCCTCTGCTCCTCAGCCGCCTCCTGTGCCGCCTCCAACCTCCGCACGTTGGCCTGTAACAGGCCACCCACAATGTTTAAACAATGCAAATGCCAGGTAGATGTGTAAAAGCAATGAACGAGTACTAACCGCGAGATCCGAGATCTGTTGTTGTGAGCTCAGCTGCCGAGGGCGTATGGGGAGGGACGAGCTCGTGCTCCTTGCTCGAATGTGCACAAGGTTGGGAACAGAGGCGGAGTCGATCGCGTTGTTCGCCATCCAATAGCGGTCGTGTTGCTTCCCTCCTCCTAGCCCCATCATGATCTTTGCATCCTGGGGCTCGGTGGCCGGATCGAAGGCCTCCCCATGGCACTTCTGAGCCGCCGAGATGTACTCGGTAACCTTGCTGTGGGCGCTGGGGTTGGTGTACAGCTCGGGCCCGTGCGCTGGGTTGTAGGTGTTCGCGGGGTCCGTCGCTTTGCCCTTGTGTGCCAGGCTGAACGCCATGAAGTCGTTGCACTCCTGGCCTTGGTGCGACCCGAACTGCGAGGAAAACATAAAGATGATTAGAAGTAATAAGAATTGAGAGTTATAATAAAAAAATAAAGATGAAAACACAAAAAAGATTACCCAGCTCGGTCGTATGTCAGTCCCCCATTTTCCCAAGCAAACATCAATTCGTCAATGAGAGGCTCCATAAACACACCCATATTGCTCCCCAGGTGTCCAGGAATTATCAGCGACATGAATACATTCTTGGGTTGAAACGAGACGCCGGGGGGGTGATTGAGGGGGATCACGAACACGGGCCAACAAGTATACGGGGCCGCCATCAATCCATGTTTATGCCATGTCATCTGTTTTGCGGACTCCTCTGTCATGAACAGTCGTTGGATCCTCGGTAAGAAAGGAAGTTACCGTAGGACCTTCGTGGGGATACCAAGCTATGACTTCTTGCCATCACTAGGGTCGACCAGATACCTAGAGGATTTGCACTTTGGACAGTGTGTTGCTTTCTCGTGCAGTTTCCTAAATAGGACGCACCCCTTAGGACAAGCATGGATTTGCTCATACGGCATCTTATGTGCACGAAGAAGTTTCTGTGACTCGTACAAGGTTTTCGGCAGAATGTGACCCTCCGGAAGCAGAGATCCAACAATTGCCAACATAGCATCGAAGTTGTCTCGACTCATGCTACACTGCGACTTGAACGCCATCAGGCGTCCCATGGCATCCAGTTGCGAAACTCGTGTCTGTTCGCGAAGGGGTTTTTGTGCCGAAGACAATATCTCGTAGTACGCCTTTGTGGATTCCTCTGGCTCGTCCTCAAATCCTTCACCGAACCGTGCCTCCTAAAAGTCATCCATCCATTCTGCGACCCCGGCATCTTCATCAAAAGCCTCGAGATGTGGTCTCACCACCTCCTCTCTAATACGATTGGCTTCACCATGGTAGATCCAGCAGGTATAGTTTGGCGTGAATCCATACAAGATAAGATCTTTCCCCACATCCTTCTTTGTCTTTCTTACACGGTTGTCACATTTGACGCAGGGACACGGAATCCGAATGGACCCTTGAGCAGCCTCGCCAAATGAATGCTCCAAGAAAGCATTAGTCTTAGTCATCCACTCTGGGGTCATACTAGTGTGGCCCGTGTACATCCAATCACGGTTCTCCATCCTCTATCATATACATATGTAAGCGAGCAATATAACCAGCAAATGCATCTACACAGCGTGCCTACTATCTAATATGTGAGGATAGGTCCTAATCCCACCCGTGGATGCGCAGATGATGTCATTTTCCATGCTCCGCTCCCATCCGATACAGAATTTTGGCAGCACCTCCCCGTTGTTCTCCCAATACACGTCCCGAAAGAGAGAGTGTTCATTCGGAGAACAACAGGGAGGTGATGCCGAAAGTTCGTCTTAGACCAGAGCGAACCATGGAAACTAACATCATATACGCATCAACGGGCTGTCCAAATTACGTGGACAATCCGAAACAGATACGGTCACAGATATGCAAAGATTTTACATACCTCCGACCGTATCTCTTTCGAACGGGAGACGCCTAACTTGGTTACGTGATCATATAAAACATGCATGAAAAGGAGGAGGGGGCTATACCTAAGGTGTCGGTGAAGATAGGATAGCGAGGCAGTGGCGAGGCGACGCGGTGCAGGCAGAACAGCAACGCCGACGAAGTCGATCAGGGTCGTCGAGTCCCTCCCACGGGTCCTCCTGCAACAAAAACAATTGGTCAGTGTCAATTGAAAATTTTGACAGCACCTCCCCTACACGGGGAGGTTATCAAACCTGCAAAAAACATAGGCACGAAGGCCAACATCCACATATGCACAAAATAGTGGTCACATATACACCAAACATATAGACACCTTCACCAACAACCACATACATAATTAGTAACTAGTACTTACTAACTACTACTACTCTCCTCCTCCTTCCTTCTAACTACTACTAACTACTACTACTAAGTACTACTAACCACTAACTACTACTACTGTTGCTACTACTAACTACTAACTACTAACTACTACTAACTACTACTACTATCACTACTACTAATAGAAGGCATATACCTTTGCGACGAGGACGACAAAAGCACGGGTCGACGACGATGGCCGGCGAATCCTTCACCTCCTTTTCTCCTTCTCCTCCGCCTCCTCTCTTCTCCCCTTCTCCTTCCTTCTCCCCTCTCCTTCGTCCTCCTCTCTTCTCCCCTTCCGCTACCTTCTCTGCAGTGGGGGCGAGCAGGAGGGTGCGGGTGCGGGTGCGCGAGGGGGGGGGGCTGCGCTCGGGGGCGGGCGCGGGCACGGCGGCCGGCGTGGGGCGTGGCTGCGCGCGGGCCCGCAGACGGGGCAGGCGGGCGCAGCGGCCGACGTGGGGCGCGACTGTGCGCGGGCCCGCGGACGGGGCAGGTAGGGCGCGGCTGCGCGAGCGCGGGGGAGGGTGGCGGTGTCCGGCGTGAGTGGGGGCGGGGCGGGCGGCGTGGGAGGCGCGACGGCGGCGGCAGGAGAGAGAGAGGAGTGTGTGTGTGTGTGTGTGTGTGTGTGTGTGTGTGTGTGAGAGAGAGAGAGAGAGAGAGTGAGGGAGAGAGACCCCCGGCTGGCCGTTTTTTTGGATAAGGTTGAAGATTTGCCGAGTGCCAGAATGCAGGCACTCGGCAAAAAATTTTAAAAAAAATTGAAAAATAGTTGCCGAGTGCCCTAGGGTTAGCACTCGGCAACTTATTTAAATTTTTTTTTGTTTTTTGCTCCCAATTTTTTGTGTGTGTTTAGTGAACTATAGTAAACAACATGTTCAAATTTGGAAGCTTTTCATTGCTTTTTGAGGTTTTTCCTTAGTTTATTTTGTTTTCTTCAATTTTTCCACCGCTTAATGTTAATTTGAACCGCAGGTGCATGAAATAATAGATTTCTTTCGTTCTATAAATGGTAGTCTTGTTTCCTAGTGTAAATGATGGCTAAATCCATGACCTGTCTCGAAAGTTCGATCAATGTGCTCACGGGACAACGTCGTCAACTTTGGTGCGAGTAGTTTTTTAATTATATAAAATGCAAATAAACTCTGAAAATTATGAAACTTGTGCACGTGTCACGATCTCATGTGCATATGTTGTGATAAAAATTTGAAAAAGTTTCGAGCATATCGTCACGTACGTTGTTCACAAACCTCAAAGTCCACATATGATATCACTTATGGACTTTGAGGTTTGTGAACAACGTACGTGACGACGCGCTCGAAACTTTTTCAAATTTCGTAATTTTCGGAGTTTGTTTGCATTTTATATAATTAAAAAAACTACTCGCACCGAAGTTGGCGACGTTGTCTCGTAAGCACGTTGATCGAACTTTCAAGACAAGTCATGAATTTAGCCATCATTTACACTAAGAAACAAGACTATCATTTATAGAACGAAAGAAATCTATTATTTCATGCACCTGCAGTTCAAATTAACATTAAGCGGAAAAATTGAAGAAAACAAAATAAACTAAGGAAAAACCTCAAAAAGAAATGAAAAGCTTCCAAATTTGAACATGTTGTTTACTATAGTTCACTAAACACATGGGAGCAAAAAAACAAAAAAAATTAAATAAGTTGCCGAGTGCCTAAAGTGACACTCATCAACTAAATTAATTTGCCGAGTGTCAAAAGCCTGCACTCGGCAACTAAATTTAAGTTGCTGAGTGCCTAGGTTGGCACTCGGCAAATTAAATATAGTTGCCGAGTGCCAAACGGCAGGCATTCGGCAATTTAAACGGAGCGGGATGGCGTTAGCCCTCGTGGTAAAGTGCCGAGTGTATTTTTTTACCGAGAGTCGGCACTCGACAAAAATAATTAAGTTGCCGAGTGTTTTTTTTTTGCCGAGTACTAGGCACTCGACATTTAATTAGTTGCCGAGTGTTTTTTTTTTACCGAGTGTGGCACTCGGCAACTAAATTATTTGCCGAGTGCCCGATATTTAGCACTCTGACAACTAATTTAGCACTCGGTAAATCGCCGTTTTCCTGTAGTGATTAACTCATGCTCTCGTACGGGTTAGAATCTTAGGAGTAAATGTTTTGTATCAAACTTTACTTTTAAGTATCATGGTGACGTAAGTAATCACTAATTTTTAAACCTACACCATGTCAGTTAAGATTAGTGATAGAGTTTTACATGAGATTTACGATGGTGAAGGCGTAGGTTTAAAAATTACTTATATTAAATATATTATTTTTTCTCTTCACTAATAATGTTCTAAAACAATAGCTATAACAAGTACTCTATGGTCATGCGTTAGGAAGGGGTACGGAGGATTACCTCAGTGCCCTTTTGACGTTGTATTGCGGCAAACAGTCATGCGTGCTCTTTTGTAATTTCATCATGGCCCTGGGTATGGACTATATATAAATACCCGGGAGTGCTCTTTTACAAGGGAGGCCGTTTTTGGCTTTTTAATGAGCAATTAATCCGCATTTATTTCTCACACTCTCCATGCGGGGTACCTTTGTCTCACTACTAACAAAAAATAACCATGATCTTTCCAAACAAAACCCTCTATGCGGTTAGGAATATCAGACATTAACTGCGGACGTTTTTTATTAACCGAGGTGATTACAAAAAACTCTCTGGCAAAATTCATTAACCGAGGCGGCCAATCTAACGCAGCCGCCTCAATTAACTGACCGGTTACCTTAGGTGGCCCTCCTTGGTTAAGCGATTAAGTGAGGCATTTGATACAATGCAACTGTCTCGATTAACATGTGATTAATCGATGCAGTTACCTAATAATGTCTGCCTCGGTTAAGTCTAAAATCAATTAAGTACTAAATTTTGAAATTTTCAAATATTTTTGGATGAAGAAATGTCCAAAATAAATGTTGTAGATGTCGAAAAGTTATATAACTTTATAGTTAACAACTTTTTCATCCGAAATCATTTAACAAAAGAAAACTATGTTTTAATTTATCACACATTTGAAATTTGAATTTTTTAAATGACCTCAAATGGAGAAACAACATAAACAAAAGTTGTAGATCTCAAAAAGTTAAACAACTTTGTAGTTGACAAATTTTTCATCTAAGTAAGGATAATTGCATGTAAAATTGGTACATTTGAAACTCAAATGATTTAAACGACCTCGGATGAAAAAATGACTTAGATAAAAGTTATAGATCTTAAAAAAATAAAAATTTTGTTGTTAACAACCTTTTCATTTAACAATCAATTCAAATTCGGTTAAGTATAATATGAGAGAAAAAATATCTATTATTAACACAAGTTCTAAAGGAGTAGAGTGGTAGAGGCTATGTTACACGTGAAGGTGTGATTTTCATGAAAAAAGCGAGACTTGTGGCTTATGGGTGGCGTGTGGCTGACTGGTAGGGCCTACCAGTATTAAAAAAGTGTTACTTTTTGCCTAGATTTTGGTTTCATGAAAATAATTAACCGAGACATTTATCTTATGTTGACCATGCCTTGGTTAAGGTTATGATTAACCGTGATATTTGCTCCGAAGTGGTTGAAAAAAAACCATCTCAGTTAATTTTTTTCTGACCGTCTCGGTTAATTTTTTTCTGACCGTCTCTGTAAAGATTATCGTAGTAGTGTTTTCATAACTGTCACTGCCAGGAAACGCTCGGCCTCTCCCCGCGTTGCATAGCGAGAGTGAGAAACTAGGAGTGACGACACAGTGGTTAGCGAAATACGCATGGGAGGCTTGAGGTCAATTGTTCAAGCCCACGTGAGCACGTGGTCTTCCCGGCTAACGTGGCAATAAAGCCTACGAAACCACGCCAAGAGGCCAAGAGGGTCAGCCCACGTTTGGAGAAATAAAGACTCAGCTACTGGGCCATATATACCTATATATCCCATGGAAGTCAAGACCCAAGAGACAGCAGAAAACAGAAATAAAATGTTTGTGGAAATTCAACAAGCTAGACGGGTCCACCCACGTTTGGAGAAATGAAGACTCGGCAGGCCCGCATGACCAAATTGTACGTTTGTTTTCGAATTTTCAACACCTCCGGGGCACGTTTATTTTACCTGCATTTTGTAGCCTTCAAGCGCAGAAAACTCTACGCACCCACGCCGCCGGCCCATTGTGATTGAATCAAATTCTTCTTTCGACGAAAACAATGTTATGCATGCACTGAAATATGCTGTCCCTTTTGTGTGGACTTGCTAACTAGTATGTGAAGTTACAGAGAAGTTGCAGACTTGGCAGCAATATGTGACTGTCGGACAGTGAGCGCGGGGAGTGGATTTTCTACCCACACGCACACGTGCTTCTCCTCGCTGAATGTGCTTGCTAGCCATGCCTGACGACCGCGATCGAGGACATCTCAAATTCTCAATGCAAGGCAAACTGTTGGTCAGTTTGAAACTTCTAAGCTAGTGAGCAGACAGAGTCTCCATCACCACAAACGCCAAAACAGCAGGTAGGAAGTTGTAACCAGTACTTCATTTTTTTTTCATCAAACTTCCTTTGCGGTTTCGGGCCTCGATCTTGGTTATTCCTCAGGCTTCTGGTATTGTATAAAAATCAAATGGAATTCTTTGAACTCTCAGACTATAAGTATATATGGTGGGCAGTGCTCCGCTCTCACTTGCCTCCTCAACCATTGTGAGCTAGACGAGTGATAGACAGAGTTCAGCAACGATGATCCACTGGATGTCAGCCGCTGCTACGACGTCTACATTTCAGCATGCTATCTTTCCACGGCCGATGGCTAAGACAAAGCATCTGCCCTTCTTGAAGCTACAGCCTCGTCTTCCAAGACATGGTAAAATCCTACAAACTCTACAACTATATGATCACGTAAGTTTTGGCTTTATATCTTATAGATGATAAAATCCTACAAACCCATTATCAATGTACCCCATGCAGTTAGTATCCATTGCTTCACGGAATCAACCATCGGCGAGGCACAACAAGAAGCAGTTACCTGGAAAGAAGAAGATGTTCGACCCAAGGTACTTATGGTTCGTGTACTATCTATCTTATATATAAGAAATTAAATGCATATGTTAACGTGAAATCATCATTTGTGTATGTACGCCAAATATATCTTCTTTCCGTCCCTAGGATGTTGAAGCTAAAGACGTGCCAAAAGATGATATCGAAGTAATCAGAGCAGCCTTGAAGTCAATGGGTGATGGCGAAATCAGCATATCAGCCTACAACACAGCATGGATTGCCCTTGTAAAGAAGGTGGATGGTGGTGATGGACCACAGTTCCCCACGAGCATCGATTGGATTGTTCAGAACCAGCTGCCGGATGGCTCTTGGGGAGATGACGCTTTCTTCTTTGTCCAAGACCGGATTCTCAACACACTTGCCTGTGTCATCGCGCTCAAATCGTGGAACATTCACGAGGAAAAATGCACAAAAGGTACGGTATACTGTGTTCCATCAGGAACCTCAATCTGAACGATCAATTTGTTTAAGGAGGAAAATTCACTGTATGTCTCCGAACTTGGCTAGCGATGTCATCCAAGTTCCTAAACTTGTAAAGTGCTAACAATGGGTCCCTAAACATGTAAGGTGATCACCACAGGTCCCTAAACTTGATCGGCGGTGTCATCTAGGTCCCTAAATGACACCGCCAACCAAGTTTAGAGACCTATGGTGATCAAATTACAAGTTCAGGGACCTGAATGATAACGCTGGCCAAGTTTAGGAACCCGCAGTTAGCACTTTACAAGTTACGGGACATGTACGACACCGACGGCCAAGTTCAAGGACCTGCGGTGAATTTTCCTCTTGTTTAAGGGAGAAGATTTTTCACATAATATTTAACCTCTGGCTTGATATTTATAGGTCTCTCATTTATTCGTGAAAATATGTGGAGGCTTGCCGAGGATGAGGATTGGATGCTAATTGGCTTCGAGATATCCTTGCCTACACTCTTAGAAATGGCCAAGAATTCAGGCCTCGACTTACCTTATGATGATCCGGCGTTGCAGTTCATATACGCCAAAAGAGATCTCAAGCTTACCAAGTATGTAATTGTACATTTATAGCTTATTTGGAACGTACTTTCTTAGTAACAACATATTATTCATTTTCTTATTTAGGACAAAATTGTGAATGCGTTTTTTAAAAATACATGGTCAAAGATACATATACTCCTAACTATGAAGTGAACTATAATTTTGAATAGAGGGAGTTCAATTATGAAGTTCAATATACTTTAGTTCAAAAAATGTGAAGTTTAAAAACATTAATATTCAAACATAACCTCTTAGCGCCAATGATTTCAAATATAAAAGTAGTCAACTCCAAAGTTGTAGATCTTTTTTAAACCTACAACTTTCCTTCATATTATTTCTTCATTCGAGATCCAATACAAATATTAATTTGAAATTATTTGTAGTGGCGCTGTTCAAGGAAACCACCAATATAAATGCATTTTTATTAGCTGCTCTCTTAAGTCTACTGCCACTAGAAATGCATGATTTCTACTAATGGTACATTTAAGAAGTCAGCCAATAAAAATAAATTTCTGTTGGCGTGCATACATTGTGAACAGTAGTGAACAAATCTCAAATGCCAGCAAAAATCGATATTTTGCTAGTGATGGTGACTTCATTATGGACCTCTAGTAAGAATGTGTATGACTTATATTTTTTTCTAGCATGATATGTAAGCCCTGGTTGCACCCCTTTCGTGACATCACGAATATGTAGTTTAACTTTAAACTTTAATCTAGTTCTTGTATTTTTTTTATCCACATGTTAAGTTCAAACTCTTGTGCTTATGTTACCATTTATCCAAATTTTTAATTTTATTGAAAAACTATTAGTGTTGCTAAGTTACCTCCTTGGTTCTTAAAATGGTATAAATAGTCGATTCAGCTTGTTAAGTGCCACTCAACATAATGAATTTGCTATAAAATAGAATTATATATGTAGTTGCATTGCTTATTAAAACATAGTGTGGCTAACATTAAGTTGCAAACATTAAATTACGAAATGCATATACTAATTTAGAATAGTATCGAAAGAAATGTGTTAACATAGAATAATAATATGTAATAAATGAATTAATTGTTAGTGTTATTGAAATGTGCTTGGTTAATCGAATATTTCTCCATGCATCATAATCTATAATAATGAATATTTACCCTAATGGATACATGTTTACTTAGTCCACATGGTGTTACATGACTTTGTGCTTAATTTAATTGTTCTGACAGCATGTAATTTAGAATATATATATATATATATATAGCTAGTACGTGTCCAGAGTGGATATTGAAATATTTTCTTGACGTCTTGTGTTAGCATTCGAGGGATATTTTTGTTTGTCTTTATCTTGACTAAAGTAGATCATTTACAATGAAAATAAAATATTTCTTTCATAATGGCACATATGTCTAGTTTGAGTGCAATAGTAGGGGTACCTTGCATTATTTTTCATATCTGAAACTGCATGTAATTTCAAAAACATTAGAGGTTTACTTCAAATTGTCTATCATAATGATATAAAGGTAACATGTTATTTTGAATTATCTTACATAATAATAGGGGTGGGTAATTTAGATATAAAATTAGGGGCTACTTTATGTATTTGTTTTGGAAAGACAGAGGTGGATAGTTTTTATAAAAAAAAAGTCTGGATTAAAGTACAGATGTTTCTGATTATCGTTAGAATTTCTAGGAATATGCCTAATTAGTAACACTAAGATTTTTTTTATAATTAGGATATCAGTTTTATAATTAAGGACTAAGATAAAGTTTGAGTTGAACTATATAATTAACTCCGGGCCATAAATATAAGTCCAGGCATGTAGTAAGCTAGATTGAATAAGTAATTCGTTATCATACCGACATTGCTAAAATGAAGAACACATGATGGATCATCTCATGCATCTAACACGGCACTGTGTTCCTCAAGCCAAATATTCTAGAACTAAGCGGCTTTCACCATTAGGTTTTAGCATATTGACCTTGCTGTTATCCTTTGTCTGTAGGATTTCTAAAGATGTATTGCACGCCATGCCAACAACTCTACTTTTTAGCATAGAAGGAATGCCATCTCTAGACTGGAAAAAACTACTTCAGTTCCAGAGTCCGGATGGCTCCATTGCGGCATCACCAGCTTCTACCGCTCATGCTCTTATGCAAACCAATGACAAGAAGTGCCTTGCATTCCTTGATGGAATCGTTAAACAGTTCAATGGTGGAGGTAAAGATAATTATTGATCATTCTTAGGCATACAATACATGTTCAACTTTGGATTGCAAGAAGTAATTGCTTTAGTTGCTTCGAGCTTAATTAACATTTAACGATTGATTTGTTTCAATGTTATTTTAATTATTGCATTTGTCATATCACTTTTTTGAGATTAAGCCTAGTATGTATTGTATATTTTAACAAACTTACTCCACAATCCTGTCCGTATCGTCATATTTTAAAGATTTATCTGATTTACTAAGAACCTGTACAAATCTAGGGCACTACTTGGAACATCTTAAAGTTGTTTATGCTTCTACCAGCAGCCCCAATTTATTTTCACACCTAATGTCATTACTTCTTTGAATTTTTTCAGCACCCTATATCTACCCAGTAGATATATTCGAACGAGTATGGGCAGCCGACCGTTTGGAGCGGCTGGGCATTTCGAAATATTTTGAAAGTGAAATTAAAGAGGGCTTGGATTATGTAACAGGTAATACTCAAATGAAAAGCTTGTATTTTATTCCAATCTGAAGGACCGAGAACGGTGACCAGAGGGGGGTGCTTGACCTTCACCTTGTCGATCACCTTCTTGAAGGACTTTCGGTTGTAGCCGCCCTTGGCCTTGTGCTTGTCCTCAAAGCGGTGTTCGCGCTTGTCCTTGCGCTTGGTGAGGTCACCCGCAGCTTTCTTGGGGCAGTTTGCGATAAAGTGATCCTCATCACCGTAACGGTAGCACCCCTTGGCTGAGCCACCACGCTGACGGTTCAAACGGTTGTTGTAAAACCGTGAGAACTTGGTGATGACCAAAGCCAGCTCATCGTCTCCAAGCGCCTCCACTTGTTCCTCTGTCACAGACATCAAAGACAAAGCGAACGAAGAGTGTGAAGGGTTAGAGGAAGAAGAAGACACACCGCCGGGGCCAGAAACCAACGCCATGGATGGGTTCGACGGGTTCTCAAGCTTGGCCCGGGTCTGGTGGTCAATTTCCGAGGATTTGAGCTTGCTGAATAGCTCGTCCACGGTCAGGGCGTCATAGCCCGGTGACTCCTGGATGGCAGCCACCTTCATCTCCCATACCTTCCGATCAAGAGCATGCAAAAGCTTGATAGCCATCTCATGATCATCATAAGGCAAGTTGGTCCGATTAGCACGCATCTTGTTGACTATAGATTGGAAGCGAGTGAACATCCCGTCAATAGATTCGTCGGCCAACTGAACGAAGTTCTCGTACTCCCTACGGTACGTGTCGAAGAGTCTGGACTTGATCTGAGGGTTGCCCTCATGATATCGCACAAGTGTTTGTCAGATCTCTCGTGCCGTAGTGAGACTCGAAACCCGCTCAAACTCAGGAAGAGACAAACTCGAGAAGAGGATGCTACGGGCTCTTGCGTTAGAAGCATGTTGCGTAGCTTGGAGTTCAGTAATCCGAGCGCCAAGAACCACGTAGTCCTCATTCTCACAAATCTCCCAGATCTTCGAATCAAGCCCTTGAAGGTAAGCGGACATGCGCACCTTCCAATAGGCGAAATTCGTTCCATCGAAGAACGGAGGTTTGCCAACACCTCGCTCCATGTCGCCTTCGCGGATCAAGAACCGTTTAAGGTGGAATGATCATTAACCGGCTCTGATACCAATTGAAGGACCGAGAACTACGACCAGAGGGGGGTGAATGGGAACCTCAAATTTCTCTTGAAATATTCGGGCCACTCTTCCCAAAAGCCAAGCCCAGTTGTTGGGTGCTCAACCTCCGCCGAGCAACGCGAGCGGGGATTCAGACGAAATCGGAGAAATGAGAGCTCACCGGCAGTGGAGAAAAACTCACTGGAAACCCCCAAGAAAGAGTTCTCAACCCCTATGAGAAAGAGGCAAAAACCCTAAGCAAAACAACCAGAAAAACAGGCGACGAACGCTGGAAGACAACGCGACGGACGCTCCAGGACAGGGCGACGGACGCAGAGAGATCGTCCGTCGACCTTCCAGAGAGCACTGCAGAAGAGAAGCAGAAGGCAGGGTGTCGGACGCTGGGCGACGGACGCTTGGGTGAGCGTCCGTTGGCGTCGGATGCTGCGCGACGGACGCTTAGCGTCCGTCGGCCTTCCAGAGAGCCTGACAGAAACTGAGAAACGGCAGAGGCGACGGACGGTCGGCGACGGACTCAGAGGAGTGTCTGATGCCAAACAGAAAAACACAGACACAACGAGCGACGGACGCTGACGTCAGCACGCACCAGCGTCCGACGCCCCCGATAAACGCGCAGAAAAGGGAAAAATGATTTTCTCACCGCCAAATCTTCCCAAATCTAGACCAAATGATCACCAACTGCAACCAAACTTTGTAGGCATGATCCTAGTGCAGTTGGGGAGCTATCCCGAAGAAATCATCGCTCAATTTGGGTCGGATAAACTGGAACACTCGGATTTGAGGGAGAAAAGGGAAAACGAAGAATGCCGCAAAGAAATCGCCCGATCTGTGTACTCGAGAGGTTTGAGGATGGATCCTTCGGTGCAAAGAAGCTCCTCTCGAATACGAACAACTTGGTTCAAACGGATTTGCAAGAGCTACTCCCTACAAAGAGAAATCATCTCGAGAAAAGAGGGAGCAAAAGCAAAAACGCGAAGAACACAAGAAAAACGGGACACAATCACGAAATCGAAGCCGCCATGGTTTACGGAGGTTACGGCCTCCGATTCCTCGCAACGAACTCGAGTTCTTACAAAGGTTGGTGGGAGCAACCTAGGGATCTCATGAACTAGAGAGAGGTTAGAGAGAGAGATGGTGCAAAGTGATTAGGGTTCAAGAGATAGGATGAGGATACCCCTTCATCCTCTATTTATTAGAGGCTTTGGCTATTTCCCAAAGACCCCCCTAGATACAATGAGTGAACTACCTAGCCTAAGCATTGCAGTCCAAGCTTCGGTAAATATCTCCCTCGATTTGAATGGACGGCCCCGCTTCCTGCCAGGAGTTGCCGTCGCCTCGACTCAACCTCCAGGATTCCGCCACGTGTCATCCCCGCTTCCTCGGAAGCTCCGCCCGGGTTTTGAGGCCCAAACCCGCGAAACCCGCCACCGGTAGCTTTCGGCTCAACTACCGAACCCTGAGTTTTGCGGCCCAAACTCGAAAACCGACGCAAATGGTTTTGAGGCCCAAACCACCAAACCACTCGACGCGAGCCACCTTGTCTTCGCCCGGTCGGACTCCGAGTCCCCTGAGCCTCCGCTCGACTCGCGCGTCTACCGTCTTGACTCGGTCGACTCGGTCTACCTCCATGTCTTCTCGCACTCGCCGGTGCCAGGTACTAGCCACCACAGCTAGTCCGCCGGCGCCCATGGTCCCTCAGTCCGAGCCCCGCTTCCGCCCTTCACCGCTCTCAGTCCATCGGCACGGCAAGCCTCTACTCGACCTTCTCCACGCCATTGACCACTGTCACTAGGCATAATACCTGCACACCACAAGCCGATAGACAGGCACACATTTGCTTTCGCAAAGAGGTTAGGGTAAGCCACTCAAACTGAAACGCTCAAATGTTGAGCAATCACTCATCACAAAACTGAACATACATGGGTACTTATCCACCATATGTTCACACAATCCATATGCCAATGTATTTTATCAAATTCATCTATTGAGAAAATATATTATTTCCTCAAGGACTTTGAGGAGTCCTATAGACAATCATGTCCCCAGCATTCTATCTTTTTGAACTAGTGGCATGTTTTCGTGCATACTATGAAAAAAAAAGAATTAGGATAGTTCACAGACCAAACAACAACCTTTAGATCTTTGAGAGAAACAATTATTAGATATTGATTTAAGCTAGTATCCCACATTGTTCATATATATTGACAGGCTTTGGACACAAGATAAAGCTCTGCCATCTTTGAAGGACTTCCCTGTTAATGACGTTGATGCCTCAGCGATGGGTTTTCACCTACTTCGATTGCACGGCTATGATGTCTCCGCACGTAATTACAACTGATTTTTAACTCTATAAATTTTAATAATATATTACCAGCTCTTGCATGTACATGGGTTTAATGGGATTGTACTTTGAATCAACATAGGTGCATTCAAACATTTTGAGAAGGATGGCGAGTTCTTCTGTTTTCCAAGGCAGTCTAACCAATCCGTGACGGCGATGTTCAGCCTGTACCGTGCCGCCCAGGTAGCCTTCCCGGGCGACGATGAGCTCAAGCGGGCAAACAACTACTGCCGTGGTTTCCTTGAGGAGAGACGAGCCAGCGGCAAACTCAAGGACAAGTGGCTCATCAACAAAGACATGCCTGGCGAGGTATCCTAATTAAATCATGTGATTTTTGTTGAGATAACTAAAACGGTCATAGCTAGAACAAAATTTATGCATGTCATTTTTCATCTGAATATAACAGATCGAATATGGACTGGATTTCCCCTGGAGGGCAAGTTTGCCGCGCATTGAAACAAGGATGTATCTCGAGCAATATGGTGGAAGCAGTGACGTGTGGCTTGGGAAGACCGTCTATAGGTGAACTATACTCATGCAGTGTTTCCACAATTCTTGCATGACATTGAAGAATGCCTCTCTCTCTCTCTCTGTCTCCAGTAGTAACCTGCTCACTCTCGATCGGCTTCAAATTCAAAGTGCTGACTCTGAACTTTGCAGGATGCCTCTGGTGAGCAATGACCTATACCTTAAGGCGGCAAAAGCTGATTTCAGTACTTTCCAGATGCGAAGTCAATTTGAGTGGCACGGCATCCGGAAGTGAGCCTCCTCTTGATCAGTTTACGCTGCAGCAATGACCTATGCCTTCACAGTGGCATCTAAACGTACTTCAGTAGTACGCGGCACATGTTACATCAAGTGCTAACTAACTGTCTGTTGTTTAATAATGTGCAGATGGCATGAAAGGAACGACCTTGGAGCCCTTGGAGTGACAACACAAGGTGCACTGAGAGCGTACTTCCTAACTGCAGCTAACATATTCGAGAAAAATCGAGCAGTTGAGCGCCTCGCTTGGGCGCGCACGGCGATGGTCGCTGAGGCTATCTCGTCGCACCTGCAATGCAACGCTTACACTGAACAGATGAGGGAAAGACTCATTAGTAAACTGGACAACCATGGCTCCATTAATGGAATAAACAGGTATGAGCTTAGGTACCGATCAAATGTTCAATAGCTCAGTAGGTATCTGATTTCAGTAATAAAATGTAAGATGCCGATGCAGGGGACAAGAGGATCCAACAGAGAAAGCCCTCCTAAATGCAGTACATGATCTTATCGACCTTTCTTCTTCTGACAATGCTTTGTTCAGTCTCTATGAAGCTGTAAGATGCAACAGATTTATCTTGCACTCAAATGGATTATATATATATACAAATCAAAATTGTGATGAATTAATATATGTTTTCTTGTGATTGCCGCAGTGGAAGCAGTGGCTCATGGCAGGATCTTGTGAAGGGAGCACAGCGTTGCTGTTAGTTCGTACAGTAGAGATCTGTTCAGGAAGGCACAGTTTGATGGAGCAGCAGAACGTGAACAACCTGGAGTACTCCAAGCTGGAGAGGCTCACCTTCTCCCTCTGCACCAAACTGGCCTCTAAAGTTCGTGCTCAGGTATATATGTTCTTGCTACGATCGATCACCCTGAAATTACAGATGGTTCTCTTTTTTTTTTTGTCTAAATGTATGCATCTTACCGATTTACGAACAATAATGATACTGTAGGGCAATGATCAAAATGGAGAAAGTATAGAAAGCATTGGGAAGAATAATATAGACGTGGAAGAAGTTGAGCTGGAGATGCAAGAACTGGCTGAGTGCGTTCTTCAGAGCTGCAACTCTGTCAGCTGGGATACCAGGCAGACATTCCTCCATGTGGCCAAAAGCTACTACTACCTCGCTCACTGCTCACCTGAAACTGTTGATAGTCACATCTCCAAGGTTATATTTGAAGCTGTCTCTGCAGAATAATACCGTGCCGTACTCAACTCCCACTCGGTTTCTCTTCAAATAAATAAATCAATTTTGAAAGAAGAGGGACTTGAATGTATTGTTTCGATTATTTTGCCCATGGGAAACAAGTTCAGTTTGAAACCAAACCATGGGCTTGTACTCTCGGGCCACATGGGCCTGGAAATGGGACTGCCTAGATAGGCCAGAGGGCTGCACGGACACTGCAACTCATGGGCTCATTAGGAAATGGCTGTATTGGGTAGGGTTGTCACAAACTGAATTTTGCATGTTGCCCATTGGTCGACATCAGAATCATTATTGCTGTTGGAAGTAAGACAAATAATAATATTGCTATGGGACATCAAGAACCACGATATTTGCTACTTCACACGGGCACACTGTCAATGTTGAAATTTATTATGTACCTTTATTAAATTTCAGTTTTCTTTTCTTTTTTTTTCCGTAACCAACGCATGGAATATTTTATCTATTTCTCTGCTTTGCTTTAGAGAGAAAAGATGGGAGAAATGTATTTTGGCTCTTATCTTCTACCAAGACCCCACGGGTGTTCATGGAGCTGTGTTCCCACTGTTGGAGCACGACACGCTCCAGAGCTCGGATCGCGCCGGTAGAACGATGGTGATCGCGGCGAGTCTAACCTAGCAGATGCAACAAACAAGAAGATATGGCGCTGCCAACTATCGCAGCTTTTCTCGGTCTTTGTTCTTCGTTCTTTGTTATTTATACACAGGTCTTGCCATCTCAACAACCGCGACTTCCTCCCGCGCCAAGTCGCGCAAAGAACGCTACACCGTTTCTGCGGTGCGCGCTACGTGCGCTCGGCACGCCTTGGCGCGGTGACCGACCGACAACGGGCTGGATCGTGACGTCAACGATCACGCCCATCCCCTACTCGACTATTACAGACTCCAACCGAACGAAATTACATTTATTTGTGCATCTATTTAGCTAACAAATCACCCCCTAAACTTGATGCACACTGACGACACCTAATGCACTCCTGAACTCCACGAACTTCACTCGTCCCAGTGACTTGGTGAAGATGTGGGCGACCTGATCTCCTGTCCTGACGTCTTCAACCTCCACCTTGCCTTCCTCGATGCATTGACGAAGAAAATGATACTTAGTATCAATGTGCTTGCTTCGGTCATGATGCACCGGATTGCTGCTGAGTGCTATCGCAGACATGTTGTCCATGTGCATTTTCACAGTCGTCTCCTTCGTTCCCAGCATATCTGCAATCAGCCGGCTAAGCCATATGCCCTGACAAGCTACTGCCGCCCCTGCCACATACTCGCTTCACAGGAAGAAAAGGCAATGATCCTTTGCTTCTGTGACGCCTAGGTAACAAGACTGCTCCCGAGGAAATAGCCAACACCCGTAGTGCTCTTCCTATCCTCGATATCACCAGCGAAATCACTGTCACTGTACCCAATTAGAATTGGTTTCAGTTCAGCTCCTCTCTCATACTTGCAGCCATACCCCATGGTACCCTTAAGATACCTCAGAATGTGTTTTATAGCGGCCCAATGCTCCTTGCCCGGCGCCTCCATGTATCTGCTCACAACACCGACCGAGTATGCCAATTTAGGTCTGAGTATTAACAATATACCTCAGGCTGCCGATAATGCTCCTGTATCCCTAGGATCCATTGCTTCTCCATTCTTCAGCTTGCTTAGTTTCAGTCGACATTCCATTGGAGTATCACACGAGTTGCAGTTCCTCATCCCAGCCACTTCTAGTATCTTTCCTGCATAGGAACTCTGACACAAAAAGATGCCACTTGCATCCTGCTTAACCTCTATGCCCAAATAGTAGCTTAAAAGCCCCAAATCACTCATGCTAAACTTTTTCTTCATCTCAGACTTGAAATTCTTGATGTCTTTCACATCTGGTCTAGAGATGATCAAATCATCGACATAAACCCCCACAGGTAGGAAAGAATTCCCACTATTTCTCTTGTAAACAGCATGATCCAATTCGCTCCTGACAACACCAAGAGATACGATTTCACGGTCAAGTTTTGCATTGCACGCCCGTGGCGCCGGCTTCAAACCGTAGTGTGCCTTTTTCAACTTGAGTACCTTATCTCCACTGCCGACTACAAAACCTGGAGGCTGCTGCACATACAGTCTCAGAGAGATCACCATTCAATAAAGTTGATTTTACGTCCATATGATGGACCTCCCATCCACCTTGAGCTCCAAGTGCCAACACTCGCACGGTTTCAATTCTGGCCACCGGAGCGAAAACCTCATCAAAGTCCACTCCAAAACGTTGAGCATAGCCTTTAGCAGCTAGGCGTGCTTTATACTTGACCACACTCCCTTCAGGATCTTTCTTGACCTTGAAAACCCATTTCAAGCCAATCGCTTTGTGTTTGGGTGGCAACACACTGACATCCCAGGTTTGGTTTGCTTCTATCGCTTGCATTTCTGCCTGCATAGCTTGCCTCCAGCACTCCTCCGTCATTGCCTCTTGAACTGATCTTGGTTCCTCAGCTGCAACAAGGAATAGTCCGCTCTACTCAATATCCTGAATTGCTTCAGTATTGTCCAGCAGATCAACAACCGTTCTGAACCGGAGTGGAGCACCTTCTGAATCCATGGACTGACCAGTGGGTGGCGTGGCCCATTGTATCAATGGTGTACCTAGATTGGAGTTAGGAGTCCCAGGTGGTGTATTTGATGCACCCCCTGCTGATGGAATTGACGCAGCAGGTGAAACCGGATCGAAATTAGCCTCAGATCCCATTGTCGGACCATGAACAGTGTTAGTGTCATCCCACTGAACCTGAAACGTATTAGTTTTATCTGCTGCCTCTTTCGCCTTGCTGTCTTCTTTCCCTTCCCAATTCCATGGCTTCTGCACATCAAAGATCACATCTCGAGTCACCATGAGCTTGTCCTTTACTAGATCATAGATGCGATAACCTTTTGTCCCCGGCTCATAGCCAAAGAACACACCTGGAGTCGATCTGTCAGTCAACTTGTTTATCCCTAGGCCGGCCTTCTTTGCATAAGCAACATAGACAAACGTCCTCAAATGCTTGACCCCAGGTTTTCTGCCAAACCAAGCTTCAAAAGGAGTCATTCCGCTCAAATGTCCTCAAATCAAATGTTCAATAGCTCAGTGGGTATCTGATTTCAGTAATAAAATGTAAGATGCCGATGCAGGGGACAAGAGGATCCAACAGAGAAAGCCCTCCTAAATGCAGTACATGATCTTATCGACCTTTCTTCTTCTGACAATGCTTTATTCAGTCTCTATATATGAAGCTGTAAGATGCAACAGATTTATCTTGCACTCAAATGGATTATATATATATATATATATATATATATATATATATATATATATATATATATATATATATACATATACAAATCAAAATTGTGATGAATTAATATATGTTTTCTTGTGATTGCCGCAGTGGAAGCAGTGGCTCATGGCAGGATCTTGTGAAGGGAGCCCAGCGTTGCTGTTAGTTCGTGCAGTAGAGATCTGTTCAGGAAGGCACAGTTCGATGGAGAAGCAGAACGTGAACAGCCTGGAGTACTCCAAGCTGGAGAGGCTCACCTTCTCCTTCTGCTCCAAACTGGCCTCTAAAGTTCGTGCTCAGGTATATTTGTTCTTGCTATGATCGATCATCCTGAAATTACCGGTGGTTCTCTCTTTCTTGTCTAAATGTATGCATCTTACCGATTTACGAACAATAATACAACTGTAGGGCAATGATCAGAATGAAGAAAGTATGGAAAGCGTTGGGAAGAATAATATAGACGTGGAAGAAGTTGAGCTGGAGATCCAGGAACTGGCTGAGTGCATTCTTCAGAGCTGCAGCTCTGTTAGCTGGGATACCAGGCAGACATTCCTCCATGTGGCAAAAAGCTACTACTACCTCGCTCACTGCTCACCTGAAACTGTTGATAGTCACATCTCCAAGGTTATATTTGAAGCTGTCGCTCCAGAATAATACCCTACCGTACTCAACTCCCACTCGGTTTCTCTTCAGAACATAGTACTCTGAATAAATCAATCAATTTTGAAAGAAGAGGGACATGAATGTTGTGTTCCGATCTGCTGTCGGCCACGTTATTTTGCCCAAGGAAAACAAGTTCGGATTGAAATCAAACCGTAGGCTTGTACGCTTGGGCCACATGGGCCTGGAAATAGGACTGCCTGGAGAGCCAGATTAAGGGCTGCACGAACATTGGAACTCATCATGGGCTCATTAGGAGATAGCTGTATTGAGTAGGGTTGTCACAAACTGAATTTTACATGTTGCCGATTGGTCTACGTCAAGGATCACTACTGCTGTTGGAAGTAAGACATAATATTGCTATGGGACATCAAAGAACCATGATATTTGCTACTCACTCTGGCACACCATCAATGTTGAAATTTTATTGAGTAACTTTATTAAGGGCTTATTTGGATCCTCCCCTCCAAACTTTAGAGCTCCAAAGTTTAGTGCTAAAGCTCTAAATAGATGATCTAAAATTAGCTCTAAACTTTAGTCCACCTTACATTAGAGTTTTAGACATTACAAGTGAACTAAATTGCTCTAAAGTTTAGAGGTAGAGATCCAATATGGTCCTAAATTACAGTTTTTGTTTTGCCATAACCAACGCACGATTATTTTATCTATTTCTCTACTTTGTTTTTGAGAGAAAAGGTGGGCGAAATGTATTTTGGCCCCTATCTTCTACCGCTACAGGATTCTGCGAATTTGCCGAGTGCTAGGAGCACTCGGAAAAAAGGCATTTGCACTCAACAAACGGTTTGTCGAGTGCCGCAGTCGGCAAATGGTACTTGACAAAGAC
Organism: Microstegium vimineum; assembly: GCA_022036555.1. Classification (NCBI taxonomy): domain Eukaryota; kingdom Viridiplantae; phylum Streptophyta; class Magnoliopsida; order Poales; family Poaceae; genus Microstegium; species Microstegium vimineum. The sequence continues at coordinate 39,525,762 of CM039129.1, read as the reverse complement.
TTAGTCGGCAAAGATTTTTTTGCTGAGTGTCAGATTTTGGGCACTCGGCAAATAATTTGCCGAGTGTTAAATTATTTGTCGAGTGTCTGGATAAGCACTCGGCAAAATAAATTCGCAAGTCAACTTTGACGGCGTCTTTGTCGAGTGCTAACGTGGCTGGCACTTGGCAAATATTTATTTTTTTTATTTAGTTTTGCAAAAAGGTTTGTCGAGTGTCTGGTGGCTGAAACTCGGCAAAGAATTTTTTTTTATTTTTTTAAAATAATTCTTTGTCGAGTGCCTGGTGGTTGACAATCGGCAAAGAAATTTTTTATTCTTTTTACATATTCTTTGCCGAGTGCCCGGTGGCTGACACTCGGCAAAGAAATTTTTTATTTTTTTAATAATTCTTTGTGGCAAATCTTGGAAATCTAGGTAAAACTGAGCTCTCGGGTTGCCAGATTTGCCGAGTGCAATAGTAATTGCACTCGGCAAAGAGCTCTTTGCTGAGTTCCACACTCGGTAAATCTTTAAAAAATACTTTGTTTTTGTTTTTTTTGCTTTCTAACAAAACAAAGACATAATAGACAAATATATATCATATTCACCATTCAAATCACATATATATCACATCCACCATTCAAATCACGTATATATAATCACATCCATTGTTCACAAACCATCATACACATATAGCATCCATAAATCCATCACAAACACATATATCGTTCATAATGCATCACATACACATATATTGTCCATAAATCCATCACATAGAGTTCATAATCCATCACATAGCTATGAATATGTTACAAGTCTAAGTCGAACACAAGTCTAAGTCCAATACAAGTCCGAGGAACATGAAAATAGACAAATCAACGGTACCTACTACCATCCTGACTAGCCGGGCGGTGAAGAAGAACCATCTAGCAACCCGGGTTGTGGAGGGTCAATTGGCCACCCCTGCTGTGGAGAAGGACCACCGCAAAGCTAAGAAACACCACGGTTGCTCATGGAGCTGTGTTCCCACCTCCCAGTGCATGTGGTCTTGGTCTTCTTGACCGGCATCGGCAGCCGAGGTGCAAGAGCAGGGCTAGGGGGTCAGCCTCCAAAACAATTTCTTTCCCTACGGCATGGAGTATTCCCCTCGATCGCCAACCTCACGTCATGAGCGCTGCTCCTCCTTGACGTTCACACTAGAAACTAAGCGGAAATTGTCTGCACCGTTAGGGACGCTCTACACGCATGTGAAAAAACAGACCCTCTAAGCCATGGCATGTCCCACATGTTAGAGAGAGAGGAGATGAAAAGAATGGCATGGATGGAGGAGCGCTCCATGCGAGTGAAAAATTGTTGGCTCCACCACTTATCCTTTCATCAGGCGAACCCTCTCCATCTCCCCCAAATTCTTTTCCCTCTCGCTGGCCCTCTCTCTCCTCTAAATCAGGTCTCAATGGATGGTGGTGGAGCACAGGGCAGCACAAGCAAAAAGACCACCACTGTGCATCCTTGGAGCTTGATCAGTGAGGAAAGCCAATTTGTCTCCCTTCTCTCTCCCCTCTCGCCGCCTTCTCCCTCTTCTTTGCACGCAGGGCCATGCGTCACGGCAGCATGCGAGGTACCGGTCATGGCATAGGATTCGAGCCATGATGGGTGCGAACATATGGTGGATAAGTACCCATGTATGTTCAGTTTTGTGATGAGTGATTGCCCAACACTTGAGCGTTTCAGTTTGAGTGGCTTACCCTAACCTCTTTGCGAAAGCAAATGTGTGCCTGTCTATCGGCTTGTGGTGTGCAGGTACTATGCCTAGTGACAGTGGTCAATGGCGTGGAGAAGGTCGAGTAGAGGCTTGCCGTGTCGATGGACTGAGAGCGGTGAAGGGCGGAAGCGGGGCTCGGACTGAGGGACCATGGGCGCCGGCGGACTAGCTGTGGTGGCTAGTACTTGGCACCGGTGAGTGCGAGAGGACATGGAGGTAGACCGAGTCAACCGAGTCAAGACGGTGGACGCGCGAGTCGAGCGGAGGCTCAGGGGACTCGGAGTCCGACCGGGCGAAGACAAGGTGGCTCGCGTCGAGTGGTTTGGTGGTTTGGGCCTCAAAACCATCCGCGTCGGTTTCCGAGTTTGGACAGCAAAACTCGGGGTTCGGTAGTTGAGCCGAAAGCTACCGGTGGCGGGTTTCGCGGGTTTGGGCCTCAAAACCCGGGCGGAGCTTCCGAGGAAGCGGGGATGGCACGTGGCGGAATCCTGGAGGTTGCGTCGAGGCGACGGCAACTCCTGGCAGGAAGCGGGGCCGTCCATTCAAATCGAGGGAGATATTTACCAGAGCTTGGACTGCAATGCTTAGGCTAGGTAGTTCACTCATTGTATCTAGGGGGGTCTTTGGGAAATAGCCAAAGCCTCTAATAAATAGAGGATGAAGGGGTATCCTCATCCTATCTCTTGAACCCTAATCACTTTGCCCCATCTCTCTCTCTAACCTCTCTCTAGTTCATGAGATCCCTAGGTTGATCCCACCAACCTTTGTAAGAACTCGAGTTTGTTGCGAGGAATCGGAGGCCGTAACCTCCGTAAGCCATGACGGCTTCGATTTCGTGATTGTGCCTCGTTTTGCTTGTGTTCTTCGCGTTTTTGCTTTTGCTCCCTCTTTTCCCGAGATGATTTCTCTTCGTAGGGAGTAGCTCTTGCAAATCCGTTTGAATCAAGTTGTTCGTATTCAAGAGGAGCTTCTTTGCACCGAAGGATCCATCCTCAAACCTCTTGAGTACGCAGATCAGGCGTTTTCTTTGCGTCATTCTTCGTTTTCCCTTTTCTCCCCCAAATCCGAGTGTTCCCGCTCATCTAACCAAAATTGAGCGATGATTTCTTCGGGATAGCTCCCCAACTGCACTAGGATCATGCCTACAAAGTTTGGTTGCAGTTGGTGATCATTTGGTCGAGATTTGGGAAGATTTGGCGGAGGAAAATCGCTTTTCGGGGTTTCTGCGCGTTTTTCGGGGGCGTCGGACGCTCCGAGGGTTTTGCGTCGGACTCTGGTGCGTGCTGACGTCAGCGTCCGTCGCTCGGTGTGTCTGAGCTTTTGGTTTGGTGCCGGACGCTCCTCAGGGTCCGTCGCCAACCGTCCGTCGCCTTTGCTGTTTCCGAGTTTCTGTCTGGCTCTCTGGAAGGCCGACGGACGCTCGCCTAAGCGAGCATCGCGCAGCGTCCGACGCCAACGGACGCTCACCTAAGCGTCCGTCGCCCAGCGTCCGACGCCCTGCCTTTAGCTTCTCCTCTAAAGGGCTCTCTGGAAGGTCGACGGACGATCTTCGCCTAGCGTCCGTCGCCTAGCTGTCTAGCGTCCGTCGCCTGTTTTTCTGGTTGTTTTGCTTAGGGTTTTTGCCTCTCTCTCATAGGGGTTGAGAACTCTATCTTGGGGGTTTCCGGTGAGTTTTCCTCCACTGCCGGTGAGCTCTCATTTCTCCGATTTCGTCTGAATCCCCGCTCGCGTTGCTCGGCGGAGGTTGAGCACCCAACAACTGGGTTGGCTTTTGGGAAGAGTGACCCGAATATTTCAAGAGAAATTTGAGGCTCCCATTCACCCCCCTCTGGTCGCCGTTCTCGGTCCTTCAATTGGTATCAGATTCGGCGGCAAGTCACGGCGTACCATGCGGGCCTCTATCTACCGCCCGAATCTGATCCATCGGCTGCTAAAAAAAAGAGCGTCAATCTCACAAGGGCCACACGCCCCAACAGTTACCCACTGCGCCGCCGGCGGCCCCTCGCGACGTGCGCTGTTGTTGCTCCTCTTGCGCTGCACGCTGTGCCTCAGCGCTCCTGCAGCACTCCCGTGCCTCGCACCGCCGCAGCTCCCGACCTGTGCGTCGTTGGATGCTTTCTCATCCCGTACGCCGCCGGAACATTCCTGTCGCCGCCGTCGCGCCTCCCTGGAGGAGCCGGTAGTCGGACCAGCCAGGAGAAGATGAAGCCTACGCCAAGGCTGAACTCAGCAGCACGACGCTGTACTAAAGGTCCTTGCTGCCATGGAGGAGATGGACTAGGCAGGCGTCCTTGCTGCCATGGAGGAGATGGACTAGGCAGGCATGCTGCCACCGTGGTTTCTGTCTTTATAATTAATGTAATTAGCTTTTGTATAGAAATCACTTCTTGTAAACATGTCATATTCTACTGGTCTATATGATGAAATTAAGAGAGCTTGTCTTGTGAAGAACTGAAATCTGGAAATGGAAATGCAAGATTTTGCTCCTACTGATATCTGCTTGGTATATGTGTCTTTGGATAGAACAGGTAGTCAGGTACAGGTACTCATGCAGTAGGACATTTTAGCCCCCAATTTTCAAAGACTTGCACACAAACAAAACCATTTTCACAAGCACATAATTGGTAGACAGATCAAGCACACTAGAGATTTGTGTGCTCTACTTCCAAAGCACAAGTACACAAGTTCAAAATCATTTAGAGCACCTTCAGGTTGTGTACCCTGACAAGTTATGCTATTACCCAACCAGTACTGAACCAGTAGATGTGCTTCTACTGAAATTCTATAGGCCATTTCAGATATACAGTTAGCCTAGTAGACTATAACTAGTCCAAAATTTTCATTGGTGACCAATAAACATCAGACTTGCAAACAAACAAAGCCATTTTCACAAGCACATAATTGGTAGACAGATCAAGCAAACAGGAGATTTGTGTGCTCCACTTCCAAAGCAAAGTACACAAGTTCAAAATCATTCAAAGCACCTTCAGGTCATGTATCCTGGCAAGTTGTGCTATTTCTGAACTAGCACATGTGCTTCTACTGAAATTTCATTGGCCATTTCAGATATACAGTTAGGCCACAAAAGACTATAATTAGACCTCAAGACTATGGTTAGCCCTGTCCAAAATGCTATCTAACCAAGCTATACACACTAGAACTGAAGGTTTTCACCGACACAAATTGGAGCTGTCATGAGCTCAGTAAAACTGCCAAATACATTGAAATCTTGAGACTGCAGACTTTCATCTTTGTTGCCGCCACCATTTTCCAATTCAACTTGGTGTAGCACAGAATCATTTTTGTTTTGTGGCTGCTAATAAAAATTCAACCAATTAGTTTTGATTGGAATGACAATAGCATGCATACATTATGTAGGTTACAAGTTTGCAACATACCTTTGTTCCTTTTTTATTTGATTTGGCAGATTTTTGTGGTATGGCAGATTTTGCTTGCTTGCGCTTCCTCTTGTGTAGTAACTTATCGATCCAAGTCTTCTTTCTCTTAGCATTTTTTGATTGAACCTCCTTTTTCTTCAGCTTTGCAGCACTAAGCAAATCATCTCTTTGGTTCACATTTGGGTCAACATTTTCTTGTTCATTGATTGATTTTTCATTTACAGCACAACTGGATATAGTAAGTTTATCCTCAACTTGTGTGCAAAGGCAATCAAGAGCATTGTCGACCAGCAAGCTACATTCTGGAGAGGTGGCGGCTTTATATGCCAAATTGTGGAATTTATGAGACAAAAACTTCAATCGGAGTTGAGCTTCCAATTTTGGGTTTGGTATCACATTTCTTCCTTGCCTATCTTGAATACTTCCAGTGCGTGCTTCTCTAGTCCATCTCTTTAAGATGTAATGTGTTGGCAACATCTTTATGTTCATTAAATCAAAAACTTTTAGACCATGTGCACATAATATTCCTACCCTATTGAACATTCCACAGCTACAGCAAACTATCTGGTTTGAAGGGTCACCCGTTACTATGCGCTCATCCTCAAATCTTAGATCACCATTGAGACTCCCAACATCAACAACATATTTTTTCTCCTAATACTCTTGTACATGCAGCCATAGATCTTTCATATTCACTTTGAAAAGCTTCAAAAATAGCTGGAGTGTATACCTTACTTGCTTGCACCAACATAGGAGTGCACATTAGCCTTCTTGGTATGTTTTTCCTTGCCTCAAATTCAGATTCTAGCTCCTTAGATCTTTTGTCTTCCACTGCCCTCTCAAAGTGCCTCAAAAATCGAACAATATCAAAATCTGATTTCAAATGGATTTTCAATGCATTATTGAAACTCTCACTTAGTTGTGTGCTTCTCACTCCCAAACTAAAAACATCTCTCATATAACATTCAGGCCACTTTTCTTTCACCTTATATATACTATCCAACCAAGTTTGCTTTTGCACTTTTGTTCTCATAATGTCAAATGCTTCTTCAAATGCCTCTTTGTCCTCATAGCCATACATACAAGCACTAAAATCACAGAGAATATGAGGTTCTTCATCTTCTTGGTCATCCTCACTCTCCTCTTCTTCTTGTCCCTTCACAGATAAATGTTTGATGGCATTTTGCATTATGTGAAATGTGCACAACCCATGATATGATTCAATGAATACATTCTTTATTGCTTTTCCCATAGCTGCATCTTGATCTGTATAAATCGTTTTAGGCTGCTTGCCATTGTGAGCTGCTAGAAATGTCTCAAAAAGCCATGTAAATGAGTCTTCAGTTTCGTCAAAGAGAATTGCAGCACCAAAAATAGTGGTTTCTCTAAAATGATTAAGCCCAAGAAAGACACCAAATGGTCGATATCCTTTATTTGTGCCAAAAGTAGTGTCAAATGTCACGACATCACCAAAATATGCATAGTCAAGGATCATTTTGGCATCAGCCCAAAATATGTTGGTTATATGCTCATTACAATCCACTTGCAAAACATATTGGAATGATGGATTTTCAGAGATCTTGTCATGGAAATATTTCAACATACTACCAGCCTGTCCAAATGCTAATTCCCTCTGCCTCTTGCTCTGTAAATAATTTTTACGGTCACGACAAGTGTAACTAAGGTTAAATGGCCCTCCAACTTGACGGATAGCCAACTCATGGGCAGCTTTTGGCCTAATTCCAGAATCATCGGCAGTCTCGATTTCAAATGCCTGTAATTCTGAAATTTTCCTTTATGATGCCATCAAGTGTCGACTTTCAGGTAAGTGAAGAAGGTGATTATGTTCAAGGACAACATCAGTGACATCATAATTTCCTTCCCCTCGGTCCAATGTAACTGTCATCCGTGCTTTGCAGTCAGTTCTTGTCTCAGCTCTGAAACACTTTATCACATGCTCTCTGGTCATTCTTCGATGACCTTCGTTGGCACAAACAAATCTGCATGAAGTCACCTTGCCGTCAAATTTTCTTAAATTTTTGTATCTTTTTCTCACATCAAAGCCTGTACGCCCCCCATATGCCACCCAAAACTGCCAAGCCTCATCTGGATCTGTAAACCTCAAACCAACTTGAGGGGTTCCCTTGTCAAGTTCTGCCATTGCCTTTCAATATGTTACCCAATTTTCCTTGTCAAATTTTGTCACAGAGAACAAAATTTACAGCAAATAATTACTACCACGTGCTTACAAATTTGCAGTTTTTATCAAGCTATACATTTACTGCAAACAAATAATTAGCACATAGATGCAAATTAACTGAACTACTACATATTTTGGTACTAAAGTTTCATGACACAATACTACATTAACTCGTTCAAAATGGTGGTACAACAGAGAGACTATGCTAGACTTGCATCCTTTGAACCAATCAAAATCATGTCAATAGCATCACAACCTGACAGAAAACTTAAGAATGAGCTCTATTTTGAATCTGATGACAGTGAAGCAACTCACAAGGACAGTCCTCCACGATGATGTCCATGCAACACAGTGCTCCTGGAAGGTGTCCCAACAGAGGATGATGGTCTGGTCAGTGCTCCTCGTCCTCGATGCGGCGGCGTGGCTCTTCATATCGATGGTTGCGGGACGACTCGACTCCTCCGGGCAGTGGGCGGTGCAACGCAGGGTAGAGTGGCCCGGTGGCCGACGGCCGGCGCGGCGTGTGGCAGACCGGCGCGGCTGCCGCCGTGGTGCGCGAGGGACCAGCGCGGCGGTCGCCGAGCAGTACAGCGTGCGGGACGACTCGACTCCTCCAGGTAGTGGGCGGTGCAGCGCAGGGGAGAGTGGCCCGGCAGCCGGCGGCCGACGGACGGCGCGGCGTGTGGCAGACCGGCGCGGCTGCCGCTGCGGTGCGCGAGGGACCAGCGCGACGGTCGCCGGGAGCACAACGCGTGGGAGATGAGCGCAACACGCGCGCAGATGAGTCGTCGCTCCCGCTCCCATTTTCACGGGAAAAGCTAAAACAGAGGCTAAAAATTTGTGAAGGCCGTTGGATTCTCTTTGAACGGTTGATAGAGGGCCGAAAGTTACGCGGTGCCTTGCCAGAGCAAAGGCACCGAATCTGAGTCCTTATAGTGGACTTGTGCTTTGTATTATCTTTGTTCATGGTGTAATTATTTTTTTCTTTATGAGTAATAGTGCATCGATATAAAACCTAAAAAGCTCTCTTTTCCCGATGAGTCAAATAATCACAAGTTTTACTAAATCTATAACACAAATATATACAAATTTATATTTTCAAATATCGGTACAAAAATATATTCTATGATTAATCTATACTCTTAGGCTTTTGCTGTGGTACTCCCAAATGACTGTGAGTCGTTCATTTATTTCGATCGGACGGTCACGATCACCTATTATCTCCTAGGAGGTAATAGATGAAATGTATATTTAATTAATTTTAATTTTATAAAATAGGATAAATGAGGAAAGTTTTAAATATAAAAATCTCTATTTTAGATTTGATTGATTCATGTCTGATTTTTGATTGATATTGTTAATCTTTTTTATTCTATAACTTTATACTAATATGTTCTTATTACTATATAATTTTATATGTGACTTTATACTAGTACGTGAAGCGTGTACGTGATTTGCATGTACGTGTACGTGATTTGTTGGTCTACGTGCATGTGACGGTGTACCGTGTACGTGTGTGGGTTTACGTGTGCGTGGGTACTGCTGCATGTGTGGGTGTGTTACGTGTGCGTGAGTATGCATGTGTGTGTTAGATGGTTAGCTTGTCACGTGTGTGTGGGTGTACTGCATGTGTGAGTACGTGTAGGTGTGTAACGTGACTAGCGTGCACATGGTGCGGCGCGAGGACGACCGACGTGCACCAGATGCCAGCCCGCCCGCTCGACCCGTCCGCACATGTCATTGTATTTTTTTTAGGAAAGCACCATCTTATCTTATACCCCGTGATTTGGGCGTTGTTAGCGATGCGAGATTCCGGGCAGGTCCCCGTGATTACGAAAGTATTTTGTTTTTCTGATTTTTTTAATTTACTATTAATTATAAAAAAATCAACGGCTCAGATTGATTCAAGATATTACCTCTTAAAAAGTAAAGGGTGTATCTAAGCATTGCCCGACCCGGTTTCTTCTCATAGCTCCCGTAGCGGTTGAAGCATGACGCCAAGCTCTAGGATGTCGTGGTGCTGGAAGGAGGGATGTCATGCGCCCTGGCTGAGTTCACCTGCGTCGTTAGAGTGCTGGTCACGCCCAAAATGCATTGGCAAAGATCGAGTTGTTTCAGAGAGTCTAGTCATCATGCCACATCAGCTTGAGAAACCAACGTAGAGAGGTGTGGACCTGAGTAACACGTGTAATACAGCATAAAAAGTTTATGGAACCATAAAACCACTTTGAAAGTTAATAGACCTAACTGAAACCTGCTCACAAGTTAACGGAGCTCTGGTGCATTTAACTCAAATAAATATTTATGTGAATGACTGTACCAAGTCAATTTGCTGCACATAGCGATTATTGCATTATTGTGCTTCATTTGAATTTTACTTTGTTCGAAGACAATTTACAAACCCTTATATAATACCGTTTATTCACTTATTTCTTTTAAATAATAGCTTACATTGCTAACTTGCACATTATATTGAGCGATATTTTAGATGTCGGTAACAAAGATAGAGATACAAAATTGAAAGAGTTGCTTTATATTATTTTTTATATGACATAGATGGGTAATTAATTTAGTTGTATATTTAGAGTATTACTTTATGCATTTTCAAAGTAGCAAACGAGTAATAGTTATTACTATCTTGGTGGAGTATGTGTCCTAGAAAGTACGTACCATGTCAGTGGGAGAGCACTAAACACCATAAGCATTTCCCGAGGTAGTAAAAAAGCAACAACGCGGAGACATGCACGACGTCCGGCGCCTCTACTTCCTCATATATCATAGTAAATCGAGATTTGCTGAGGCAGACATCATGGCCGCATCTATTAAGTAACTGAAGCAAAAACCAACCAGCTGCTGCGCCCATCAGCAACACGCTGCTGCCGCCACTACTCAATGGATTCATGCTCTGATCGATGCCACTGCTGTTTCCAGATCCATGTGCCACCAACACACTCCTCGCTAGGGATGAGGAAGATAGAGAGAGAGAGAGAGAGGAGTGCGGGTAAGGGTTTGCATTTTCCACTTATATTATACTCCATATAATCGAGATCAGTAGTGAGCTGATGTGGCCCTCGAAATGGTTAGCAAGCCTAGACTGATTTGCTCATGCGGACCTTATAAATGTATGTCTCTTGAGGTGTGAGGTCTCTTAAGAGGTCCGCTTCAAGAAATGTGCTACTTTCATAGGAGGATTTTTTTTTTGCCTGGCTTCATCAATGAAATGACCGTCTCTTAAGATTTGTTAATCCAACTCAGTTTGTCAAAGGTGTATTGTCTTGAGTGTATACTCGTGCATATGAGCATCTGTGTATGTGCTAGGTTTTGCAAAAAAAAAAAAACGTTTCTAAAATGGTGTGTTCTGAATTTATCTAAAATGATACGAATTTAAATCAACAAACTTTAAAAATAAAACATCAAAATTTATGGCACCGATGACTGGTACGATGTAAACTATATATTTTTGGAAAGCCTAGCTAGACGAAACAACTAAAAGCCTCTTAATGAATATATATTGGCGAGATAGGAACCGGAGACATTTTTTGTTGTCAGCATGATGTTCAATTATCGAAGCCTAGACGATGGCGCGGCGCTCTGTCGGAGTCAGGGGCTCGGCCGCTGGTGGCTCCTCCATCGGGGCAGGTGGAGTGGCGCAACGTACGCTGGGCAGCAGGGTACAGTGGGATGGTGACCTGCTCACCGAGAGGTAGAAGAAGGTTGTTGAATGCCTGACAGTGGGATGGATGCCACAGCTAATAGCAGCTAACAGAGTTAGTTAAAAACATAAAATACCTTTCGCGCTGTCCGGCTCAGTCCCTCCTACCAAACAAAAAAGAAATAGAATGGCTCTACCCATCAAATACAAAAATGATATTGGTCCAACCTAACCCTTAAAACTTGGATGGATTCGACCCATTCCACATCGTCCGGAAAACAAACACACCCTTTGAATGTGTGAGACACGTGGAGAACGTGGGGATTTTTTTATATTTTTAGTCCCTTTTAAATAAATATTTTAAAAATAACTCTATTAAAAAAAATCAAATCTAAGTCATGTCAGTCACGCAAGCGTTACCAAATAATGTTGTCGCGCCAACGCATGTGGCACGACAAAAACTACCATGTTAGACAATGTTTTCGATGTGCAAAAACAACCTTAGTTGGCGTGATAGTATTGTTTTGTCTCGTTACCCGGAGTGGCGTGACAAGACTGAACTTTCGAAAAATAATAACTATTTAATACAACATCGGATGAAGATGATTTTTATATAAAAGTTATAGATCTCGACGTGATATACAGATTTTTTTAAAAAAATTTCATTTGAGGACTCTAAGATGCTCAAAAAAATTATATAAGATTTCAGCATCATAATAATCACATATTATCGCTTACGACATTAGAAAAATAATATCTTTATTTAACAGAGTCAAATGAATATAAGTTTTATATCAAAGTTGTCACACTCAATAAGATCTACAACTTTGCAATTTTGAGCTTTGACATTGGAGTTAGTGAAGACTCTTGAAAAAATTTATGCTGATGTATGATTAATTTGCTGCTTAAATTTTATTTAATTTTTTCGATCGTCTTAGCAACCTCAAATATATATTAAAAAATCAAAACTATAAAGTTGTAGATCTTATTGATTGTGATATCTTTAATATAAAACTTATATTCATTTGACTCCGTTAAAAAAAGATATTATTTTTCTAATGCCACAAGTGACAATACGCGATTATTATGATGCGGAAATCTTATATAATTTTTTTGTGCATCTTAATGTCCTCAAATAAAAAACTTAAGACTACAAAGTTATAGATCTCATCGAGATCTATAACTTTTGTATAAAAATCATCTTTATCCGATGTCGTATTAAAGAGTTATGATTTTTCGAAAGTTCAATCTTGTCACGCCACTTCCGGTGACGCGACAAAACAGTACCGTCATGCCAACGATAGTGGCGCGATAAACTTTTCCACATAAAAAACGTTGTCTAGCGTAACAGTTTTTGCAGCGACACAAAGTCATTTAGTCACACGAGTGGGCTGGCGCAACCAAAGAGGATTAGATTTGAATAAAAAACTAGACCGGTTATTACTAGAATATCAAATAAAAATTATTAAAAATAAAAAAAAAATCATGAATGTGGCCGTGCATGCATCTGGCAGAGCATCCCAATCTCTCAAGCAAATATGGGAAATCGGATCTTTGCTTAGTATATTTTGTGCTAGTTGTTGGACGTACTGCTTAGAAATGACAATCTTTTAAATAATGAGGTAAGGTGTTTAGCTTAACGTCTCTAAAACAGCTAATAGTAAAATTATAGCGAGTTATAGTGAAATACAACGGCTAAATTGTATATGAACACAGATAGGGATAGATTTAAAACTATGGAAATGAGGTCGATCGTGATCTGAGTGTAGAATATTACTACGTACCATCAGTCATGGCCTACACAAGGTTCCCCTCTTGGTCTAGCTACATGGCTGAATAATGCAGGGGTCTTCATATATGAACAAAAATGATGCCAATTAAGCTTCCAAAGCAAATCACAGCATTAGTCATCCCGTGCTTCTGTGAACCCTAGCTGGTTTGCTTCTACCTCGTCATTTTTTTTTCCTTCTTCTTGCGTGTACTTGGCCGCCATGGCTAACCTTCCACTCGATTCCCTTTTGCCACTAGACCCAAAGACATTCGCCAACGAGTCGACCGCCGTGGTCGACTTCCTCGCCCGCTACTACCGCGACGTCGTCGAGCATCAGTACCCGGTAATGGCCGCCGACGCCCAGCCAGGCACCATCCGGAAGCTTTTCTTCTCAGACGCGGCGCCGGAGGCTGGCGAGTCCATGGATCGCATCCTCGACGACGTGCAGCGACACGTCCTCCCGGGGCTGACGCACTGGCAGAGCCCCAGCTTCTTCGCCTACTTCCCTATGAACGCGAGCGCCGCGGGGTTCGCCGGCGAGATGCTGTCGGCAGGCCTCAACGTCGTTCCGTTCTTGTGGAAGGCGTCGCCGGCGGCCACCGAGCTGGAGCAGGTCGTGGTGGACTGGATGGCCGGGCTCCTCGGCCTGCCGGAGCGCTTCCGCTTCACGGGAGGCGGCGGCGGCGTGCTGCACGGGAGCACGTGCGAGGCCGTCGTGTGCACCCTCGCCGCCGCGCGCGACCGTGCGCTGAGCAGGCTCGGCGATCATTCTGCCATCCTCAGCCTGGTCGTGTACGCCTCTCACCAGACCCACGTCACCTTCCAGAAGGGCGCTAGGATTGTCGGCATCCCGCCGGCGAACTTCCGCGTCTTGCGCACGTCGGCGGAGTCGGGGTATGGCCTCACCGCCGACATAGTCCGCGCGGCGGTCGAGGATGATGTCGACCGTGGACTGGCTCCTCTGTACCTTTGCGCCACCGTCGGCACCACTGGTCTCGGCGCCATTGACCCAGTGCGCGAGCTCGGTCAGGTGGCGCGCCACTATGGTAAGCAAGTGCACTCGTATGCACTAAATCATAGTTTTAAATCTCCAGTTAAAGCTACCGCTATATTCTTTTGAGGCGGTATATACCGCTATTTATGTTCATGTACAATACTTATATCGCTAAACATCTTAGCCCGTTATTTAAAACATTCTAAAAATGGACCACAGCTCAAACCACGTGCTGAAACGATTTCATATATTCCAACAAATAACAGGAATGTGGCTGCACATCGACGCGGCGTACGCCGGCAGCGCGGCGATTTGCCCAGAGTTCAGGGGTCACCTTGACGGCGCCGAGCTGGCGGACTCGGTGAGCATGAACCCACACAAGTGGTTCCTCACCAACATGGACTGCAGCTGTCTCTGGGTGGCAGAGCCGACCGCCCTCACCGACGCACTGTCCACTGACCCAGAGTACCTTAAGAACGCCTGCGGCGGCGGCGGCGATGCATCGTCGTCGCTTGCGACGACGACACCGGCGGATGCGGTCGACTACAAGGACTGGCAGATCGCAATGTCACGCAGTTTCCGCGCCATCAAGCTTTGGGTGGTGTTGCGGCGCTACGGAGCAGAAGGCCTGCGCGCATACATCCGGAGGCACGTCCGGATGGCCGAGTGGTTCGAGCTCGCCGTAGCTGCGGACGAACGCTTCGAGGTCGTGGTGCCGAGGAGCTTCTCGCTGGTGTGCTTTCGCCTCCGCCCGCGCCTCGGAGATGATGATGATGATGATGGTGCGGTGGATGGATTGAACCGGCAACTTCTTGCGGCTGTGAATGCGAGTGGGCGGGCGTTCATGACGCACTTCGTCGTGGATGGCAAGTTCGTGATCCGGCTCGCCATTGGCGGGGCCATGACCGAGATGCGCCATGTCCGGGACGCGTGGGATCTTCTCAAGGAAAAGGCTAATGAATTGGTCGGGGCACAATGAGGGGTAGTGCATCTATACAGATCGTGCAATATCAGTCATTGAGGAAGTTATCAAGAAATTTTCATCTGAGTTTTATATTCTACTCCGTCCGTCCCAAATTACAAGTTATTACAAGAATCTAAACCTTAGAGAATCAAAGAATTTTAAGTTTGATCAAATTATTTCATATGTTTTATTTCTTCGGAAGAGACACGTTGAAGGGCAAAACGAGCAAGATCGGCAACATCACAGGAATGGAGTCTTTTCTCTTTTATTAAGAAAAAAAACATGGTGTCGCAATACTAGCGAAGTACGTAGGAGTATTGTACTACTATCGCAGCCCAAGTACTTATCAGGAGAAGTGGTAAAGCAGCCCACCTACCGCTGCCTAACGGGCCCAAAGGGTTTGGTGACAATTTCTATAACGTCCTACTTTTATATGAGAAATTTATATTACAAAAGTAGTTTCCTCAGCAATATATGAACCTGTTACTTTTAACATCACTGCATGCTGCTAATCCATGTAACCTCTCATATATTAAAGGTGGTTCAAATTAAAAGAGCTTGGCTGACTATAATCATGAACGAATTCCATTTTACTGTAATCATGACCGAATTCCATTTGAATTGGAGGGACTATATATATACACAGTGGAGAATATATGGTGGAAACCACATCTTCGGTGGATAAACTATGAACCTTGGCATATAGATAGTGCATCCACGTGTGTAGTACTCTGTACTCTAACTCACATGTAAATGTTGGGATGCAAACTCAATCAATTAGCATGACCTACATACCGGCAATCCATGTAACTGCTGGGTCAAATTAAAAGTTCAATCTACTACTGACTCTATCAATGAAACAATTTACCTATGGAATTGGTGGGATTATACAAGTAATAATGAATAATATATGTGAAAAATACCTTTGTATAACTACACCTAGCAAGCAAAGCATCCCAAGAAATCGCAAAGACTGGAGGGGTTGAACGCACCGTGCTGCGCGGCATTGTGCAGGGGCGTGCAACCCTTGGCGTCGGGCGCAGCCGGATCGCCGCCGCGGCCGATGAAGTAGGTCAGAACAGGGACGATGCCGTTCCCGGTCCCGTTCAGTAATCTGGAGTCGGTGTCGGTGTCGGTGGCGACGAAGATGGGCGTCTCACCTGCAGGTGGCCGAAGAGCTAGCGTCTCAGCCCGTGGCTCGTCCCTGACCGAAAACAAACGAACAGGGGATTTATTTTACCTTCCGTAGAGGCGGAGTTGGCGTCGAAGCCCTTCTCCTCGACCAGGAACCTGCAGACGTCCAGCCGCCCCGTCAAGCAAGATCCCTCCACGGCGAGGTGGAGCAGGTTCCGGCCCTTGAAGCCCGTGAAATGCCGCAAGTCCCCCAAAGTGCTCGCCATTTCTGCCAAAAGCAATGGAGAGGACAGAGGTGAGGATCACATAGCAGTACAGTACAGCACAGCCGACGAGGAGAAAGAGAGGGAGGGAGATGTGGGTGAAGTGAAGTGTACTACCTCTGAGCAGGCGGAGGTTGCCAGCGACGAAGGCGTCCATGTCCATGGTGGTCATCCGTATGTGACGGATTGATGATGGATTTGCGAGGGTTTTATGGAGGCAGAAATGGGGATGGAACAACTGCCATAGATCCGGGGATGCCAAAGGTCTCTCTATTGAGATCTCGAAGCATGATTTTTTTTCTATTTCTATATGTTTTTCCTATAAAATTGAACTACTTCGTGTTAATTCCCGTATCATTCCTTTATTTTTTTTGTTCCAATTAAAAAACACCATCAGATCAGTTTTTTGCATTTCACCCTAAAGATCAGACCACCATTTTTTTTTTTTGCAATCATGTATGTTTGTCTTAGTTAAATGTCTGGGTGACCAATTGTTAAGCTATGTGTTGCCAGACTCTTTTGGAGTAAGAGCAGTTTGCAATCATGTATGTTTGCCTTGGTTAAATGTCTGGATGACCGGTTTACTGAGCTATTATTGGTTCGTTCCGTGTTCCGCACAACTGATAAATTAGGTTTGTTTTCCTCCCCACTTAATTATTTAATCCGACGTGAGCAACTTTCTTTGCAATAGTAGCTAGAGAAAAAACTTGCATTTATTCTCTACCTTTGTTTTCTAAATCATTTCCCACTTATATTCCTGTATAAACCCTTGGAATTGTATCATGTATGCCAATCTTAAGAAATAACAGCCATTTGACGAGGATCGTCACCGTATCTGATACAACTATCTGGTTAACTGAACTCTCCTTATGCGCGGCCACAAATCAACAAATTGCCTTAGTTGTGCAGCAGTTGTCATTCATCTAAGCTCACGCATCCAATTATTTTGATCTAGGGCAACTGCGACTATCTAATCCTTGCGCGTGGTATATGAAGCAGAGAGGCGCTATGTCGTCTTTTTTCGTGCATACTCATTGAGCCATCGATCATGCCAAAAGCTGATTTCTGTCCCTCGTCAACAGTAATTTGTGTGCAGGCTCAAAAAAGGATTTGTTCAATCTTGGATGAAAGTCGAACTATGCTAAACAGATCTTAATATGTGATGAAATCTCTATTCTTGTGTAAGGTTAGAATGTGATCGGTTGAGATTCAGTTATATATAAGGGTTTTAACTTTTAGAGATATACATTATGCTTAGACATATATATAATATAGAAGTAGTGTGTATTAAAAACAAAGGACAAAACGTTAGAACATAAGGAGTAGACTAGTTTAGTTATTAGCGTGTCAAGCTAATTTTTAGTACGCGTGAACTGGACGTGCATTGCAGAGTGAAGGGCGTGGCGTCGTGGTGATGAACGCGGCAGCTAGTCATGGCGTACAAAAGTGCCATAGAGGTTGTTGATGGATTCACGAGAGTTTTTTATAGAGAAGAAGATACGAGAGTCAAGAAAAGGGATGGAGAATCGCCATAGATCCGGGATGTCAAAGGATTAGTTTTTTTTAAAAAAAAACTATTTCGTGTAAAAAAGGGTTAAAAAAGAGTCATCGATCTGGCATTGAAAAAGGGTTGCATGCCCTTCTAGTAAATTCATAGATATCGTGTAATTTTAAAATAAAAATACCAAAGAAAATTCTAAAGTGTGAAATTTCTGAGTGCCAACGAAAATCACCATTCAACGGTCCCTTCAACATCGTCCTATACTTACTGGTATCCTAAATCACCCTCCTATCAAAGGGAGCGTATGCTATGCAAACCTACTAACTATGTAAACTACGCAAACTTTAATCAAGTGTACATGATTGTAATCCGATGGAGGTGGGACAATTTTTCACTTAAACCCCCCACCAAAAACTTTCTAATCACTTAAACCTCGCCTTCCCCGCTCCGTTACGTCGATCTGATCCGTCCGTCCTTCAAAAAAAAAGATCTGATCAGTCCGCGACTCGTCCCCTCAGCGCCGCCCCACCGCGTGACCGCCGCCTCGGCGAATCTCGGGACCAGCGGCGCTGAGCGAGGGCGAGAGGGGACCGGCGTGGTCCAGCGCGGCAACGTAGTCGAAGCAGGGGAGGGGCGGGAGGGAAAGCTGGGAGGCAACGTGGGAGACCAGGTCGGCAGCAGGTAAGTTCTCCATGGGGGCAACCATCAAAACTGATAGAGACACGACATAGAAGAACATGAACAATTATGGAGTTTAGATTCTCCATGGGGGCAGCGGGTACGTAAGTTCTCCATGCCCGCAACTGCTAGTATATTCTTGCAAAAAAAAATCCTCCTGGCTGAGACGTACCGAGCTGTAGCTAGCTGAGGTGCTAAGTTCACCTAACGCTCAATTATGGAGTTTTGGATTGGAATGATAACCTCTCTAAGATCTGCATCTAAGCTGCCGGTTAGTGGCTGAACAATTTCAGTACCCTGAGACGAAGCATGACTGCAGGTCTCTGCATGTAAGCTGCCGGTCTCTGGAGTCTGGAGATACCGGTTATACGTACCCTGAGACGAAACAGGACTGCAAGCGAAAGTTCAGTTGATTATCCTATATATCGTGGAGGACGAAAGCTGCTGGAGTCCGAGGATCGTTGCTGGAGGATCGGATCGCTGCGTTGGCCTTGTCGAGCACCGATCCCGGGCGGCGGTACTAGGAGGATCCGGCCGGAGGAGGCCGAACCAGAATTGCTGAGGGGATGGGGCTCGCATCACGCGCGATGGGGCGGCGCTGACGGGACCCCACAAGTCGACGTAACGGAGCGGGGAAGGCGGGGTTTAAGTGATTAGGAAGTTTTTGGTGGGAGGATTTAAGTGAAAAATTGTCCCACCTCTATCTGAAACCATCGGATTAGAATCGTGTGTGCTTGATTAGAGTTTGCATAGCTAGTAGGTTTTCATAGCATACGAGGAAATATATAGGATCAATTTTCTTTTGTTAAAGCAGTTACAAGAGTCTTTCTAAAAATCACTCTCTAAATCTTTATTTCGCTACATTTACATAGAAATTGTTTTCTATATCTTTTCACTCTCCAATAATTTTTCTATATCTTGTGTATACACTAGAAGCTATTCTCGTTTTCTATCTTTGACTAACGAGAAATACAAAATAGAAGATTGATATATTTAGATGACCAAATAAAAAAGTTATTGGAGGTTATTTTTTATTGAACCCTCTATTCCTAATAACTAGGAAGGATATACAGTGTCTCTTAAAGTTGTTGTTAAGTATACACTCTATGTGATGTGATGAAATCTCTATTCCTGTGTAGGGTTGGACCGTGATCGATCAGTTGAGATTTTGTTGTATATATAAGGTACTTCCTCCATGTTTTCATATATTTTTTTATATTTATACCTTTTATTATGTACTTTAAAATACACTATGATACATAAAAAATAATATATATATATATATATAACACAAAACATATAATTTAGAACAGAGAAGATAGTGGATTAGTTCTATATTATAGTACTTATAATACTATCTCTGCCTTTAAAGGGACGCAACTATGATATGTGTACCACTTAAATGATTTCAGGTTTGATTAGATTTCTAGTAAATAATATGGTTGTAAATTAATTTATTATAAAAAATATGTTATAATTAATTGAATGGTAGTTATTTGATATTTCATAAATATTTATATTTTTTATCAATAGTTAGTCAAACTTAATATACTAGACTATGATGAAACCCCATTGAGATTGATGTTACTGCACCTTTCTATACTCCCTTAGATTTCACCACCAAGTACTGCAGCCCACGCTTTTCCGTCACAAGCCGTTAAGGAGTGTGCTCACTCCCCGTGCATTCCGTTCGGCTTCCATGCGCAGATTCCGTTTGGCTTCTTGGATGGAAATCTATTCCCCACACTAACTGCGAGCGCTAATTTTATCCACGCACATAAATGCTACATGCAGCTATGCACACAGCCGCCTTGTATTCGAGGACAAGAAAAAAATGATTGGACCTACTATATACTCTCTTTGTTTATGAAATAATTTTTGAAGCTGTCCTAAGTCATTTTTTTTGAATTCTGACTAAATTTATAGAAAAAATTATTAAAATTTATGATATTAAATTATTGTTATTAAATTTATTGTAAAACATATTTTTCATATAGTGCGTATTTTAAGTCATAGATGTTGTTATATTTTTCTATAAAATTAGTTAAAGTTAAAAAAATAACTAGCACAGATTTCTAGGAATAAATTCAGAGGGAGCACATGGACGGAGGGAGTAAAAGGATAATAGAATGAGGAAAAAAGCTCGGGCAGTTTGGGCAGCACCAAACTCAAGTGTTCCACTGTGTTCAACGCAAGAATCAGTATGACCGTAATACCGTTGTGCCGGTTGGCGGGAACGTACTACTTGACTACGTGAGGAGTTGGACTGCCAGGTCCACGTGGATTTGCTTAGGTTCGGCCCAGTCCTCCAATACAAGCCTAGCCCAACACTCAGCTTCCCCAGACCCCAGAAAATGGACTGAATTCCATCCCAAGATCATAACATTCCAAAGGAATATTCAGTCTGCATACTCCACACCACAATTTGCTTACTTACTGTAAAGAAAAGACCACATCAGAAGCTGTATGTTGATGATCGACACACCTCCAGATGTAATACCCAACCATTTTACGGGTAACGACCCGATCACGAAAAAAAAATACCCAACCATTTCAACGAAATAACGTGCATTAGCACATAACGTATACCCTGACCGCTAATAACTCCATATATTCCAGGGAACACATCTACAGTCGTCTGTGAATAGAGCGCTTGATATGCATGCTCTTCCTGGCCAATACGCTTATCCACAAAACGATCTTGCAAAAGAGAAAATCAAACTAAACTGGGTGGCCCCCAGCACATTTTTGGCAACATTTAGTATCAGCCCCATACAGTGTTTTTGTGTTGAGGACTATGAATGAGTGTAAGACGATATGTGACGGGTAGCAGCCGCTCAAGGTCTCCGGTGTCTCTCCAGGGCCTCCCTGCAGGTTTTATAGCAATCAAAAGCCCAATAAGAGAGCCATTCACACACCACTAAAGCCGTACCCGTTTCACACAATCCCAGCCCCAATGGACGCCGACTCTTGCTTAGGGTAATCACTGGAAGACAAAAAAACATGTAACAAAGGATGGTGCCAAATGAGAGGGCCACTACCTACCTTAATGCTTTCTGGATCTCGTTGCTTGCAGGGTCAAGTCTCAGCGCTTGATCGAGTGCATCGACAGCTCCATCGTAGTTCTGAGGACGGAGATTGACAATACAGTGAGACCATTACAGGTGCAGAGACTTGATAGGTTCATTTAGAAGGCTGAATCCAGTGTAATGTGAGTTTGTACCTCGAGGAAGCTGAGAGCCATGCCCTCACGGTACCATGCCTTTGGCCAATCAGGACGCAACTCTTTGCATTGCTGAGCGTACGCCAAAGCCTCTTCCCCGTCTCTCAGCTGCAACCAGCACAGGCTCAGGTTGGAGAATACTGTGGCGTCATGCGGGTCAATCTCTTTTGCCTGCATGAACAATCATTGAGAACTCAAATGATCCCAGGGTTCGTTTGAATTGCAGTAAATTGATTCAGCAGCTTCTGTCAGCACTAGTTTGATTGCTCTGCCAATTCATTTCAAGGCAAGATGAAAACAGACTCCATGTTTCCTGAGAATTGTGATAATTCAGAACAACATATTTACAGTGCAACATATTGTACTATCCCAACAAGCAAATGATACATAATTTCGGTTCACAAGGATATACCTTCAGATAGTAGTAGGCGGCAGCATCATAGCACCCAGCTGCAAACGCTTCCTTTCCCTTTGACTTGACATCAGCTAATCGTTTTTCCACCAACTCCTAAACACGATGCCACATGTTCAGTTACAAGCACGACCCGTAAACCATCATACAAGCATGGTAAATAACACAATTAGCAAAATTTTGCTTGTGTACTCAAAATCACGGGATCATAAATTCATAATCATGCATGTATTTGTCTGTTAACTAAGAAACCTTTAGATAAGTGCACTAACATACTCGAGGCTCGGACGACTGTTCCAATTTCATAGCTCTGATAATCTCATCAACACTCCAGTCTGGCACAGATGATATTGGTTTTGTCTGAGGAAGTAAAATCTCGACAAGGTCACGTCTCTCACGAGTAGCTGCTGGCATGATTGGGAGTCTGCCATTCTGCATCAAAATGACAAAAACAGAAGTGGTAACATAGTCCAGCATGAAAAGTGATAAATGGATATCAACAGTACAACTTCTTTTTTCCCTCGTAACTTCTATTCTTGGGGAAAAAATAAGACATTCATGAATTCAAAGAAATGCCATTGGTAGTCGTATATATCGTTAAATACATACAGTAGAATTTGATGGAAAAAAACTAAAAATTACTCCCTCTTAAGATCCAGCCAGTGATCAAGTGCTGGAAATTATAGTACATGTGCCTAGACAAACATTTAAAATAGCAGAATAATTTCCGATATACTCTAGACCTACATACTGGCACCACTTATGCTTTCACGATCAGAAAACAAAAGCTAATGACTGATTGTTGAAAATACATGCGAACAACATGAAAGATTTTTAAAGGGGAGTCAAACTAGTTCGGAATCGGACATACGCAGTTTTATTCTACTGCCCAGCTATCAGATATGCAAAGGGCAATGAGATTGTACACCTAATGTTAAACCTACAAAAGCAAATAAACAGCAGAGAGAAAGAAAAAAAGAGCCATGATTACCACATCAGGAATATTAGGGTCAGCTCCAGCCTCCAACAAGAACTTGACAAAGTCAGCTGAGCCATCTTCAACTGCATCGAATAACAGAGTTCGCCCAGTTGCACTTACAAAATTCACATCAGCACCAGCCTACAGAGGATAGAATATAAGTAGCTTCAGTGAAACATAATTTACAAAATTTATAATGTTATCAAGAAGTTTAAGCCAACAAGTAACTGGACCTCGACTAATAGCTTGAAGCATTTGAAGGAGTGACCAAAGTATGACATAAAGAGCGGTGAAAATATACGATTGACAACTCTGTTGGGCTGCAATGAGAAATGAGTAACAGTTATAATAGCCAGTCAGACCACTGATATGTAAAATGCATGCGACCACTGAGAATATATGCTGCTAAAGCTACCAAAATTAACGATTATGTGTCGAATATATTTCCATGATCAATGGCCAATTATGTACTATATTCTGCTTAGACCAACCAAAGATTTAGCTGGCACAATATGCTTTTCTACTGTATTGTGTGCCGAACTGCCAGTGCAACAGGGGAACAAACAACGCAAAGGATACTCTGCAGATTACTTACATCAGCGCCATGATCTAGCAGGAGCTTCAGAGCCTGGTGATTATCAGACTGCGCGGCCAAGTGCAGCGGCGTGCCACGACGTTCGAGAGGATCCACGGGAACACCCTTGGACAGCAGCAGCCTTACAATCTCGAAGTACCCTGCAGGGTGCAGGCGCAGATTAAACAGATGCATGCAGAAACTTCAAAGTCCAAACCAAGCGCAACTGGACTAAAAGCACGAGATAATTTCGAGACATTGCAGAGAGATGCACTATGCATCAAAGGCGGCGAGGAATTGATCGACGCACCGAAATCCGCGGCGTTGTGCAGCGGAGTGCACCCTTTGGCGTCGGGCTTCGCGGGGTCGCCACCGCGCTCGATAAGGTACCTCACGACAGGGACGATTGAGGCGCCGCCGTCCTTCACGCCGGCCTCGGTGGCGGTGAGGATGGGCGTCTCGCCTGCAAGTGGAGAGGTCGGAGCAGGATTCTAGGTACGCCGCTGCGTACGGAGGTAAGAATCCGGCGAGGAGGCGTACGGAGCACGGGGGGAATGAATGGGGGTTACCTTCCGCCGAGACGGAGTTGGGATGGAAGCCCTCCTCCTCGACGAGGAACCTGCAGAGGTCCAGCACCCCCTTGGACGCCGCGATGTGGAGCACCCCCTTGGACGCCGCGATGAGGAACCTGCAGAGGTCCAGCACTCCAATACTATAGGTCCTGATTAGTTCAATCAGAAATCTAAAATTCAAAATCTGAACTATTTTGAATTTCAAAATTTAGAATACAAAATATTTCAATAGACTGTTTAGTTTCAATCAAAGTTTAGCTTATTTTAGATTTCAATGATGGGATTGCAAGAGTGACACACAAACTAATGTAAAGTTTGGCTCATTTCAGCCTCCTGAATCCAAAATCTAAAATAGAGACCATTTTACCAAAAAAAAAATGAAGTGGTGTTTTAGTTCCATTTTGGCCCTGTTTAGTTCCAAAATATTTTGTTTAATACCAAAATATTTTAGATTTCATGGAGAACTAAACAAGACCTTATTTTGGTCTCCTGAATCCAAAATCCAAAATCCAAAATGAAGAATGGACCACTTTTCATAAAAAAAAAATTAGGTGGTGTTTAGTTTCATTTTGCAAATGAAGAGCCAAAACCCAAATTTTTTGGATTTCATGGGAACTAAACATGACCAATGAAATACTCACTCCATCCCAAATTATAAGATATCCCAAAAATCTTGAAGAGTTAAAACATCTCAAGTTTGATCAAACTTATATAACAATATAATAACATTTATAACGTTAACTAAGTATCGTTAGATTCTTTATCAATTATATTTTCATAATATATTTATTAGATGTCATAAATTTTTATAATTTCCTCTATAATTATTTATCAAACTTGATATAGTTTAACTCTGCAAGATTCTTAAAATGTATTATAATTTGAAATAAAGGGACGCATAATACCGAACGTGATAGATATTTAGTCCGCAGCACCAGCTGCGTCTGTACATAACGTGATTTGAAAAAAGAAAAAAAAAACAAATGTCCTGAATGTTAACGCTTGGTTACATTTGAGCGATAGTAGCAAACGAAAAGATTCCGATTTGCCAGTATCACAACGACATTTGTTTTTGTTTTTTTATATAATAACACAATTGCCGGATTGTGTAAGGAAACCAAAAAAAAAAAAGAATGCAAATGCAAAAAGTGGTAAGAGACAATTTATTCATGAGAATCGCCAACACAACACACATACACATAATTTGGTGAGTAATATTTATGCAAGCATTGTTAGACATGCATGGCTGCTCAGACCATCGGAAGGCGTTTGTATCCCAGAAGCAGTTGTTGCTTAAGTGAGTCTGAATTTTCTAAAAAAAAAAAAAGCTGCTGAACATAGAAAAAGACACAACTGTTCTCCATGGCAAAATATCGTCAAATGCACTACCACAGTGTGCATACTCTACAAATTGCTTACACCAACGAAACGACATCATCAAAACTAAAGGCTCCATTGAAATACAGAAATTAGTTTATTTTTCACAGGAGAAAACACAGGAATAAGCACAAAAAGAACAATTTCAAAAGGAGGACCTCAAGCTTGGATAGTTGCATGGATCGTCAAGCTTGCAAGTGTGATACCCAACCATTTTCAACCAAATAACGTACATTAACATGTTGAGTAGAGCGCTTGATACGCATGCTTCCTGGCTAGCTAATACGCTGATCTTACGTACTAGAAGCCATACAACAATCTTGCAAAAGAGAAAATCAAACTCAACTAGGTGGTCCCCAGCACATTTTTCTCTAGAACTTATCCGCGAAGCTTGGTATAATATTTTTCTCTCACAACAACAGCCAACGTAACTTTTTTAGCCTGTTTTTTTCAGCAAAACGAAACATTGCCTTGGTATCAGCCCCATACAGTGTTTCTGTGTTGAGGAGGACTATGAATGCAAGACGATATGTGACGGGAAGCAGCCGCTCAAGGGCTCTCTTCATCGAACACGGTCCTCAAGTGGTCAAGCGTGCCTCCACGGCCTCCCTGCAGTTTTATAACAATCAAAAGGTCTAATAAGAGTGCCATTCACACATCACAGAAGCCGTACCCAAGGCCTGGGGTTCAAATGTCCCAGCCCCAATGGACGTAGACTCTTGCTTAGGGTAATCACTGGAAGAAAGAAAAAACATGTAACAAAGGATGGTGGCAAATGAGAGGGCCACTACCTACCTTAATGCTTTCTTGATCTCGTTGCTTGCAGGGTCAAGTTTCAGCGCTTGATTGAGTGCATCGACCGCTCCGTTGTAGTTCTGTGGATCGAGATTGACAATACAGTGAGATCATTACAGGTGCAGAGACTTGACAGGTTCATTGGAAGGCTGAATCCAGTGTAATGTGAGTTTGTACCTCGAGGAGGCTGAGAGCCATGCCCTCACGGTACCATGCCTTTGGCCAATCAGGACGCAACTCTTTGCATAGCTGAGCGAATGCCAAAGCCGCATCCCCGTCTCTCAGCCGAAACCAGCACAGGCTCAGGTTGGAGAATACGGTAGCGTCATGTGGGTCAATATCATTTGCCTGCATGCATGGACAATCGTTGAGAACTCAAATGATCCCAGGGTTCGTTTGAATTGCAGTAAATTGATTCAGCAGCTTCTGTCAGCACTAGTTTGATTGCTCTGCCATTTCATTTCAAGGCAAGATGAAAACAGACTCCATGTTTGTTTCCTGAGAATTGTGATTTTTCAGAACATATCTACAGTGCAACATATTGTACTATCCCAACAAGAAAATGATACATAATTTTGGTTCAAGGATATACCTTCATATAGTAGTAGACGGCAGCAACATAGCACCCATCTGCAAACGCTTCCTTTCCCTTTGACTTGGCATCAGCTAATCGTTTTTCCACCAACTCCTAAACACGATGCCACATGTTCAGTTACAAGCATGACCCATAAACCATCATACAAGCATGGTAAATAACATAATTAGCAAAATTTTGCTTGTGTACTCAAAATCATAATCACGCATGTATTTGTCTGTTAACTAAGAAAGCTTTAGATAAGTGCACTAACATACTCGAGGCTCGGATGACTGTTCCAATTTCATAGCTCTGATAATCCCATCAGCACTCCAGGCTGGCACAGATGGATTTGGTTTTGTCTGAGGAAGTAAAATCTCGACAAGGCCACGTCTCTCACGAGTAGCTGCTGGCATGATTGGGAGTCTGCCATTCTGCATCAAAATGACAAAAACAGAAGTGGTAACATAGTCCAGCATCAAAGGTGATAAATGGATATCAACAGTACAGCTTCTTTTTCCCTCGTAACTTCTATTCTTCAGAAAAAATAAGACATTCATGAATTATTTTTTTTGAAAGATCCGGAACTTAGCCGCATATATTAATAAGAAGAGAAGAAAGTTAATGCACAAGGAGCGCAAACAACTTCCCAAGTTTGACAGACTGACAAACTGGGCGAAAAGAATTGAGCGGACTACTCACATTCTTGGGGTACAACAAGAAGCCATAACAACTTGGCCTCTAACAAAAGCCATTCTATATCTTCTAACTCACCATACCAACTAGCAACTATTTTCTTCCAGCACCCAGAACTCGCTGACACCGAATTCAGAAGACATCCCTTCCAATACCAACTAGTTCTGAAACCACACATAGGGAAGGAAACTAACTTGCATATAACATCAACTGCTGCTCGAATAGTCGTGCACGTCATGGACACCATCCAAGACATTCATGAATTCAAAGTAATGCCATTGGTAGTCGTATATATCGTTAAATATATAGAGTAGAATTTGATGGAAAAAACTAAAAATTACTCCCTCTTAAGATCCATCCAGTGATCAAGTGCTGGAAATTATAGTACATGTGCATAGACAAGCATTTAAAATAGCAGAATAATTTCCGATATGCTCTAGACCTACATACTGGAACCACTTATGCTTTCACGATCAGAAAACAAAAGCTAATGACTGATTGTTGAAAATACATACGAACAACATGAAAGATTTTTAAAGGGGAGTCAAACTAGCTCGGAATCTGACAGACGCGGTTTTATTCTACTGCCCAGGTATCAGATATGAAAAGGGCAATGAGATTGTACACCTCATGTTAAACCTACAAAAGCAAATAAACAGCAGAGAGAAAGAAGGAGCCATGATTACCACATCAGGAACATTAGGGTCAGCTCCAGCCTCCAACAAGAACTTGACAAAGTCAGTTGAGCCATCTTCAACTGCATCGAATAACATAGTTCGCCCAGTTGTACTTACAAAATTCACATCAGCACCAGCCTACAGAGGATTGAATACAAGTAGCTTCAGTGAAACATAATTTATACAAAATTTATAATGTTATCAAGAAGTTTAAGCCAACAAGTAACTGGACCTCGACTAATAGCTTCAAGCATTTGAAGGAG
Source organism: Microstegium vimineum (assembly GCA_022036555.1). Taxonomy (NCBI): domain Eukaryota; kingdom Viridiplantae; phylum Streptophyta; class Magnoliopsida; order Poales; family Poaceae; genus Microstegium; species Microstegium vimineum. Next base: position 39,497,324 of record CM039129.1, on the reverse strand, counting down.
TGACCAAAGTATGACAAAAAGAGTGGTGAAAGTAAATGATTGACAACTCTGTTGGGCTGCAATGAGAGTATGCTCTTAAAAGTTTTTTTTACCTGTCACGAGTTCTACTGTATCATGAATACAAGAGGTTACTAAATTGGAACACACTTGAGCCCAGTCTAAGCAACAGTTGGGCAGAAGGAGCCTGAAGGCTAAAATTCAGCAGGGAAAGGACCTGAAGGCTAGAATTCTCGACCTTGCTGCTGTGGAGCAGACACTGCGAAGACAATCCTTTAGGATAGCTTGACTCAAGTACGGTGATGCTTGCACACCTCTGTGCAAATGAAAGGCGGCGGAGAAACTACATCCCTGCTTTGCACAAACCAGACCAGTCCCTGGTATATTATACAAGGGGGGAAGGAAACCATTATGGCTGATTACTTCAACAACATTATAGGGAAGAAGGAGCCCGAGCAACTAATTCAATTGGGACTTATTAAACCTGACAATCTGACATACTTGACAAATGCCGTGGTGGATCATATAGATAGGCCCGTCTCCGAGCTGGAAGTGCAGCAGGCCATACAACAATTACCTTCTGAAAAGGCGCCACAGCCGGAGAGTTTCACTGGTGTTTTCTATCGCTGCTGCTGGAATTTGATGAAGGGTGAAGTGTTGAATGCTTCCTGCACTTTCCACCATCTACACACGAGTGCATTGCCTCAGACTAATGGAGCTAACATCACCCTCATCCCAAAAACGGAGACGACTTATGAACCCAAGGATTTTAGACCAATAAGCTTAATACACTCCTTTGCAGAACTGGTCTCCAAAGTCATGTCCATCAGACTCTGCAAACATATAAAGAACTTGGTATCCATCTCCCAAAGCACTTTCATCAAGAAGAGGTGTATCCAAGATACGTGAGGAACTTAGCGGATACCAGCCTGTCATCTTAAACTGGATATCTCAAAAACTTTTGACATAGTTTCTTGGGATTGTCTGCTAGAACTGTTACAACACCGAGGTTTTAGTAATCGTTGGCAAACTGGCTTGCCGCTCTACTCACAACTTCTTCAGACGACCACGGCAGCCAAGAACGCATACGACAGTATCTTCGTTGACCAACTCAACCCCTCGTATACTGAGGCAATGCAACAGCTCTTCCCTGACTCACAAGGAGAGAGAAAACGGCAGGCAAGGCGCCGCGCAAGCCAGCGTGCCTGATCGTCGACGAAGGCTAGGTAGCATGATTAGCGAATAATAGCAATGATCTATTTCTGCTAGGGAGAGCAGAGTCAAGTGTATAACACTAAAGGGGTCTCCGTCAAGGAGACCCTCTAGCCATACTGGTGCATTTTGGCAATTGATACTTTGCAGCGAGTATTTGGGCTTGCTGTTTAGTTGGATGTTGTCATCACTAAGGGGACGCTGCATAACATTGCGCCTAACGCTCGCTAAGAGTGCAGTTGCCACTATCTGTTGTACTGATCTGGACTTAGAAGAGATCATGCGGGCCTTTCCTGGAAACATGGTAAATTTTCTGAGAAACTATTTGGGCTTGCCTCAAACACTTGGCTGGCTAAGGATGGTGCGCCTAGCCTATACAGGACAAAGCAAAGGCCAAGCTTGCTGTCTGGCAAGAAAAGCTGCTCAACCCAGCAGGACGGCATGAGTTGGTACCATCAGTGTTGTCTTCACAACCCGTTACCTGTGCCACCTAAGCAGATCATCAAGGACCTGGACAAAATGCACAGGTGCTTTAACAGGATTTAACAGGCGTTAAAAATGTAAGATGATTCATCTTCACCAAACCTACACAGTTTTGGCGACTTGTAATTCTGAATTTGGAGTGCTTCAGCAGGACCCTTCGGCTAAGATGGCTGTGTTTTGACTGGATTCTCCATAGAAGCCGATGGTATGGAGCTACCAGTTGATGAGATGGATATATCATTGTTCAATGCTTCAACTTGTGTCCTGGTTAAGAATAGCAGGAAGGTTTCTTTCTGGAATTCTAGTTCTAGCTGGATAAAAGGCACAGCTTTGTCCTCCCTATTCCTGCTGCTATACTCTCATAGCAAGCGCAAGAATCGAACAGTGGCTGCCGACATTGATCACAACCTGACAGCCCCTCTTATCGATGATTTTGTAAATGTGTTCACCATGCTGCGGGAGCCGCGAGGCAGAGCTCAACTTGAACATTGAAGACCCAGACTCCATAACTTGGAGACACAATGCAAACGGTGAATACTCCTCACGGTTGGCATACCTACTGCAGTTTGAAGGTGCAATGCGTTCGGATAAGGGATCATATGTTTGGAACACCAAATTCGTCCCACGCTGTAAGTTTTTTATGTGTCTACTGCTTCAAGACAGACTGTGGACTGCCTCTTGACTGCAATGATGTGGCTGGCCAAACTCGTGTTTTTGCCAGTTATGTTACAGCAATCTTGAAACTTTACAAAACCTTTTCTGTGAATGCCCAATTGCCCTGAAGGTCTGGGTCTCTGGGAGGGCTCAACAATTTGGGCAAAACAAGCAAGTCTACATCCTTGTAATTGGTCAGGTATGAGCAGTCTCTTGGACTGGTTCAAGAGTACCTTGGCAAGTGCAGCACCTGCTGCTGCTCCTGGGACCCTTGCACTTGCTATCCTGATAGCCTGGACAGTTTGGAACGAAAGGAATAGACATGTTTTCGAGAGAAAGGAACTGACAGTTCCACATATCATCTCAACGATACAAGATGAGGCTCGTTTGTGGGTGCAGGCAGGGAACAAACACCTATACATACTCTTGTCTTTTTCCTTTGTCGTTCAATTAGTAGCTAGTAATCACGTATTTCTAGGGTCAGCTGCGGGTTGTTTGACCTGCTACCTAAATTTTCCTGGCATACCGCTGGTAAGTTTTGTATTTGCTTCCCTCGTAATCAATAATATTAAACCGGTAACTGATCTTTCAAGAAAAAAGTCTAAGAAACAGTTAGCTAGAAAACAAGAGGCAAAAGCTATGACTACTAATATAAATGAGCAACTTAAAAGGTCTCAGTAGGGAACTGAACTAGCTTCAGAGCCTCTGAGACCTTGGTTTCGTTAAACTAGGATATGTAGATGATCATGAGACGGTAAACCAGACGGCATCAAAGTAAATAAACAGCAGGGACAAAGATAGTCATGAATGAGATTACCCTGTCAGGAATATTAGGGTCAGCTCCAACCTCCAGTAAGAACTTGACAATATCAGTTAAGCCCTTATTAACTGCTATCATTAAAACAGGTAGCTCAGGCTGACTTTTGGAGTTCACATCAGCACCAGCCTATAGAATGAAAAATATGTCAGATAGATTTAGAGCAGATTGCCATGTGTGATGAGGAAGACAAGGTCAATGGATGTAGCAAGATCAATCAGTTAGCCTACACTCT
>CM039129.1:39311113-39493826 GCA_022036555.1 Microstegium vimineum | reverse complement strand
GTCGGACGTCGACGCGGTCTCCCGGGACCGCGACGCGCTGATCGTCGCGGGGCAGGAGGCGCGGGCTCGCATCGCCGTCCTGGAGGAGGAGGTGGCTTCTAAAGCGAGGGCCCTCGAGGGCACAGGTCGGCTCATCGAGGACCTCCGGGCTGTGAAGAGCAACCAAGCCGCGGCCCTCGCGGACGCCAGCCACCGACTCCTAGAGGTCGAGTAGGCCTTCGTCGCGCTGGACACGCACGCCCGGGGTGAGTCTTCTAGAATTATTATTGAGCTTGCTCGGTCTCGACCCATCTCCTGTCTTTGGTTTTGACGAAGTTTCTTATTTGCTTTGACAGTCCTTCAGGAAGACAAGACCCGAGCCCACGAGGATCTGACCAGCATTCAGAACCTCTACTTTGCGGAGGTCGCCCTGAATGAGAGGCTCGAGGGCGCTGTCTCGGCCTTCTGTGATGACATGGGGGTCCAGGCAGAGCCGTCGACCGCGGGCGATATGCGAGGAGACTCTCTCCTATGCCGTTTCTACTCCATGGCCCGAGGGGTGACGGAGCAGGTCCGAGCTGCCTTTCATGTAGGCGTGAAGCGGGCGCTCGCGGTCGTCCGCTCGGGCTACTCCTACGACCTCAGCGTCGTCGCTCGTGGCTTCGTCGTCGACCCGGAGCTGAGTGACGAAGCCAACATGGCGAGGTGCCACGAGTTGATAGACGCCGCTAAGGTGCCGGGCGGGGAGTTGGCGAAGCTCTTCGAGCCTGAAGTGCTTCCCCCGGTGGATGGAGACGGTGCCAGAGACAATTGAGGCCTGCGAGCCAAATCTGGACAAGAAGGTCCATGTAATAGATTAGTTTTTGTAATATTTTGATGTCGAGCCCGTAGGGGCTTCAAATCTTTTAATACATTTTATTTGAGATGCATCTGACTGCTTTTATTTCTCGAGCCGTCCCTGTTTCTCTTTGCCTGAGTTTGTGCTTTTAGACTAAGTGTTCGACGCGCGCTTGTATCCCTCGAGGGGGTGGGGAGCGAGTGGGGTACCATAGCCCGGAGGCGTAGGAGAGCCCCCGGCTCGACGGCCCTCGACCCTTAGGGAGTTCGCGGCGTTCTTAGCCTAGTTACGGAGCGCACTCGGGGCGAATATGGAGAGGGAAGCGTCGAGTTTTGAAAAAACGTTTGGGTTTTTAAGGGACTTAGGGAGGGGGTCCCCCCCTGTCAGCCCCCGAGGGAGGCTTGACTTTGCAGCAGCGAAGTCGAGCCTACCTCAGAGTTATGAACAAATGTGAAATGTATTTCGAGAACATTTTATTCATTCATGATGCGGTAGATGTACATAATGCGGAAAATGTACGAGGCCTCGAGGCCCTAGGGGTAAAAGCGATGTAGTTGTTCGATGTTCAGGGGACCGACGTTATTCCTCGTCGCTGTCGTAGTGCCCACCTTGATGAGCACTGTAACCTCGAGCCTCGGCGTCACCGTGTCGGCGTCGTTTGTTGTCGTTGACGTTGTGTCGCGCGTTGCGCGGCTGTCGATTGTCGAGGACGCGGTCTCGAACCGGTGGTCGCCCTGCTTGGCCTCGGGGCGCCTTGTCCTAGTGGACAGATGCTTCTCGGTCTTGACGAGAGGGCATGTCCTGTCGCTAGGAAGCAGCTCCTCTGCGCCTTGAGGCCGAGCTCTCCACCTGTTGTACGGCCGCGGTCAGGAGGAGCCCCTGGATTTCATCTCTAATACGTTGCGCTTGGGGTGTCGAGGGTGCCAGCATGTCACGGAGTAGCATCGCGGCTGCCACGACATTCTGACTGGCATGGTTGTAGACATGGGGCTCGTTTGCTCCTTCCTTGATGATCCGCTGATGGACGTCATGGGCCCTGGCGCAGGCCCCTCCACCTTGTGGGCGCTCGCGATCTTGCTCGAGGGAACGCTCGAGCTGATGAAGTCGTAGGTGCTCCTCCTCAAGCTTGGCGAGTAGCTCTCGGACCTGCGCGATCCGGGCGTCCTGAGGTGGAGCGGCTTCGTTCGAAATCGGTGGACTGGCGCCTCGTGCTAGGGTAGCGTCGCCCCCTCCTCCTGTTCTCATGGCTGCGGTATCGGTGGTCTCATCCTGGGAGCCGACTGGTCCATCGAGGTGGAAGCACTCCCGCGTGGGATCGTAATCCTCATCAGGGGAGTCTGGATCAGGGCGGCTTTGATAAAAGTTGGGGGAAGATCCCCTGCGCTCCTCCTCCAGTCGCTGTCGTATCGCGTTCACAGTATAGTACCTGGGGGTCAGGGTTCGTCGCGACTCCAGGCACTCGGCTGGTGGAGGAGCGGCGCTGGGATTTATGATCGCACGTAGCAAGTCCCTTGGGGACCCGCGTTGTGCCCGCATTCGCGAGTCTACGAAGCCGGACAAGAGTCGGGCGTTGTTGTGGAGCGGCCGAGCGCGTCGGAGAGGCCTTGGGTACCCTCCGAGATGGTTGTATGACGAAGCCGGAGTCGGGCTCAATGAGGCGGTCTCCTCTGATCTCCGAGCATGGGTCAAACAGGCTCCTGAAGGGAGGAACTGTGTCGCCAGCTGAGACCGGGGGAGTGGCGTCAGGTGTCACGTCCTCTGCGCGGCGAAGGCTGCGGCGGCGCTGCTCGCGCCTCCTCCTGGCCGCAGTCGAAAGGCATGAGTGGTGGGACCGTCGTGAGGTCTTCCCTGGCCCCGATGTATTGGAGCCGCTGCTATCTGCACCACCTCCAGAAAGTAGAACCATATCGTGGCCGTGGCCCAGGGAAAGGAACTCTAGGCTCCCGAACCAAATGATGGTGGCGAACGAAAGTGGTGGAACGGTGGAATCCATCTGGAAGAGAAATTGGGAGTCGATGTTTCGACCCAGGGGGTCGATCACCAACTAGTAAATTTGTATATTGCGTGCTCCCTCTCCCAGATGTGATGCAAGAAGAACACTGTTAGGTACAAAGGTAAGGGGTACCCTAACCTGTGATAATCTAACGCATAAACATCCAGATGAAATCTGACAGTCGACCAAGCAATGAAAGAAGGACCGTCAGGCGAAGGCCTATCCCACCGACAGAAAAGGCAGGCCATGGGCCAGCCCATTACCAGGGGGATGGTAGGTGGAGTGACCTTCGACCTCGAATGACGGAGAATGGATCGAACGAACGACCCCCAAACAGGAGGCTCGATCATCCGATCGAGCCCCCCTCGACTCCGACCCCTCGAAGTGACGGATAGGGGGTCGAACGAATGACCCCCGAACAGGAGGCTCGATCAGTCGATCGATCCCCCCTCAACTCCGACCCCTCAAAGTGACGGACAGGGTGTCGAACGAACGACCCCCGAATAGGAGGCTCGATCAGCTCACCTGCTCCCGGTATGGGATAAAGGGAATCCTATGCTGAGGTCAGTCCCCGCCTAACACCATGGGCGCTCACTACCTTGGTCAAATCCGTCAAGTCTTCACCCATGGCCGGATTACCCGTCGACCGTACAACTACTGCAGCCACGCCTCGAGTACGGAGCACCCCCTCGAATTATGGGCGAGGCAGCCCTCGACCGCGTTCTCCGGAATGTGTCAGGGTCACGCAGGCCTCGATGCCCCTCGACCCGGGGGCTCGACCCTCATCCCCAACTGCTACGGCATGGGCCCGTCCGATCCGTCCCGCTTCAACTGTGGAGTTCGCAGGTTCCACGCCATGCCATCCGGCGACGACCAGTCCGCCATCACCAGGCCTCGGAACACCGGAAGTACAGAAGGAGCATGCCGCTACAGCGATCGACGTCTCGTCACAGACATGGCGCACGGACATGCCTCCCATACCGATACGTATTAGGTCCCTGTACTCCTAAGCCTCCCCTTGGCCTATAAAAGGGGACGCCGGGATAGTAGAGCGAGGGGGAGGCCGAGGACAACGGACATAGCAACACGACGACAACAAGACAAGAGATGAACTCTCACTAGAACCAAACACAACACCAGCCACTCACTTGCTTGATTAGCATCTCAAGCAATCAACCAATAAGCCTAGAGCAGCCCTGCTAGTTCTAGGTCTCCGCTCACTCTAAGCACCCCCATGTAAACCAGCTTGTATTGCCCCTCTATGCGAGCACTTCAGTGCAAGATAATACAGTACCCCCTCCTCTTGCTGGACGTAGGGCCTTCTGTGCCCGAACCAGGATAAACTCTGTGTTCTTCTTGCATCACATCTGGGAGAGGGAGCACGCAATATACAAATTTACTAGTTGGTGATCGACCCCCTGGGTCGAAACACCGACAGTTGGCGCGCCAGGTAGGGGGGCTTTGCGTGTCGATCAACTCCCAATTTCCCTTCCAGATGGAGTCCACCGTTCCGCCATTTCCGTTCGCCACCATCATTTGGTTCGGGAGCCTAGAGTTCCTTTCCCTGGGCCACGACCACGACATGGTTCTACTTTCAGGAGGTGGTGCAGATAGCAGCAGCTCCGATACCTCGGATCCATGGGAGACCTCACGACGCTCCCACCACTCACGCCTTCCGACTGCGGCCAGGAGGAGGCGCGAGCGACGCAGCCACAACCCTCGCCGCGCAGATGACGCGACACCTGACGCCACTCTCCCGGTCTTAGCTGGCAACGCAGTTCCTCGCTACGGGAGCCTGCTCGACCCATGCTCGGAGATCGGAGGAGACCGCCTCGCCGAGCCTAACTCCGGCTTTGTCATACAGCCACCTCGGAGGGTCCCCGAGGCCCCTCCGACGTGCTCGGCTGCTCCACCACGCAGCCTGTTTCCGCATGGGCTCTACAACAACGCCAGACTCTTCTCCGCCTTCGTAAACTCGCGAATACGGGCACAACGGGGGTTCCCAAGGGACTTGCTACGCACGACCATGAATCCCGCCGCCACTCCTCCACCAAGTGAGTACCCAGAGTCACGACGAACCCCGACCCCCGGGTACTACACCGTGGGCACAATACGGCAGCGACTGGAGGAGGAGCGCAGGGGATCTTTCCCCAACTTTTACCAAAGCTGCCCCGATCCGGACTCCCTGGATGAGGATTACAATGCCACGCGGGAGTGCTTCCACCTCGACGGAACGATCGGTTCCCAGGACGACACCACCGACGCTGCAGCTGCAAGGGCAGAAGAGGGAGACAGAGCTACCCTAGCACGGGGCGCCAGTCCACTTACTCCGAACGAGGTCGCTCCGCCTCAGGACGCCTAGATCACGCAGGTCCGAGAGCTGCTCGCCAAGCTCGAGGAGGAGCGCCTACGGCTTCAGTAGCTCGAGCGCGCTCTCAAGCAAGATCGCGAGCGCCCACAAGGTGGAGGGGCTCGCGCCAGGGTCCGTGTCGTCCATCAGCGGATCATCGAGGAAGGAGCGAACGAGCCCCGCGTCTACAACCGCGCCAGTCAGAATGTCGTGGCAGCCGCAATGCTGCTCCCCGACATGCCGACACCCTCGACACCCCAAGTGCAACGCATTAAAGATGAAATCCAGGGGCTCCTCCAGACCGTAGCTGTACAACAGGCGGAGAGCTCGGCCTCAAGGCGTAGAGGAGCTGCTTCCGAGCGACAGGACATGCCCTCTCGTCAAGACCGAGAAGCGTCTATCCACCAGGACAAGGCGCCCCGAGGCCAAGCAGGGCGACAACCGGTTCGAGACCACGTCCTCGACAATCGATAGCCGCGCAACGCGCGACACAACGTCAACGACAACAAATGACGCCAACACGGTGACGCCGAGGCTCGAGGTTACAGTGCTCATCAAGGTGGGCGCTACTACATCGACGAGGATTAACGCCGGTCCCCTGAACATGGAACAACTACGTCGCTTTTACCCCTAGGGCCTCGAGGCCTCGTACATTTTCCGCATTATGTACATCTATCGCATCATGAATGAATAAAATGTTCTCGAAATACATTTCACATTCGTTCATAACCCTGAGGTAGGTTCGACTTCGCTCCTACAAAGTCAAGCCTCCCTCGGGGGCTGACAAGGGGGGGACCCCCTCCCTATGTCCCTTAAAAACCCGAATAATTTTTCAAAACTTGACGCTTCCATCTCCATCTTCGCCTCGAGTGCGCTCCGTAACTAGGCTAAGAACGCCGCGAACTCCCTAAGGGTCGAGGGCCGTCGAGCCGGTGGTTCTCCTACGCCTCCGGGCTATGGTACCCCCACTCGCTCTCCCCTCGAGGGACTCCCTAAGGGTCGAGGGCCGTCGAGCCGGGGGCTCTCCTACGCCTCCGGGCTATGGTACCCCCACTCGCTCCCCCCCGAGGGATACAAGCGCGCGTCGAACACTTAGTCTAAAAGCACAAACTCAAGCAAAGAGAAACAGAGACGACTCGAGAAATAAAAGCACCCAGATGCATCTCAGATAAAACACTTTAAAGGTTCTGAAGCCCCTAGGGGCTCGACATCAAAGTTTTACAAAAACTAACCTATTACATGGACCTTCTTGTCCAAATTTGGTTCGCAGGCCTCAATTATCTCCATCGCCGTCTCCATCCACCGGGGAAGCACTTCAGGCTCGAAGAGCTTCGCCAACTCTCCGCCCGTCACCTCTGCGACGTCAATCAGCTCGTGGCACCTCGCGACGTTAGCTTCGTCACTCAGCTCCGGGTCGACGACGAAGCCACGAGCGACGACGCTGAGGTCGTAGGAGTAGCCCGAGCGGATGACCGCGAGCGCCCGCTTCACGCCTACGTGAAGGGCAGCATGGACATGCTCCGTCACCCCTCGGGTCATGGAGTAGAAACGGCATAGGAGGGAGTCTCCTCGCACGTCGCCCGCAACCGACGGCTCCGGCTCGACCCCCACGTCATCGCAGAAGGTGGAGATGACGCCCTCGAGCCTCTCGTTCAGATGGAGCCACAGCTCCCAGTGGGGCTCCATCCACAGGTACCCCTCGCACATGGCGGTGAAGACCGCCGCGTGAGAGACGCCGTTGGGGGAGAGGTGCTGGAGCTCCACGGCATAGTGGTTGAGGATCCCCCACAAGAGACGGTTGGGGGGGGGACCCCAGTCCCGCCCGGTGGAAGGCCTCGAAGCTGACCACGTAGCCCTCCGGTGGGTTGGGCTCGTGATCCGACTCCGGCGACGCCATCCACTCCGGACGGTCCGCCAAAGTGACGGGCCGAAGAAGGCCGCTCCCCACCAGCTCTCCCAACCGCTCCGCGGTCGCCGTCGAAGGGAGCCAAGCTTCGGGACTGTGCAGGGTGTAGTTGGCCATCGCAGCGGGGAAGCGGGTGCGCTCGGAGGCAGGTGTTGAAGGTGCGTTCCGGATTTTTTCTCTCCTCACTCACGCACGCAGATGCAAAGCTCAGGGGACGACGAAGGCCAGGGCGGGAAGGAGGAGGCAAGGAAGGCAATGACAAACGTGAGAAAGCCGAAGCCCTGTCCCCATATATATAAATGGAAACGCAATGGGCAGATCCGTCGAAAAGGCAGGTAAATCTCTGCATTAAACGCGCCCACCTAACTCTCCTCAAGGATCCGTAGGGTAAGGGACACCTGTCACGACGTCGAGGTTCTCGTCGCCCTCCACGCCCGCCGCACGCAGACGAGAGGAGAAAAGCAACGGACATCGACTTGTCCCTGGAAGGCTCGGGGGTTGATGGCTGGCCCCACGATCGCGGGTTCGACAGTCACCCTCGAACGGACCTTCCCAGAGAAGTAAAACGGACTCCGGTCCACCCCTAAAATCTCGAGGGGGCGAAGGCTGGCCCTCGAACAGGGTTCGACAGCCACCCTCGAGTACCCGAGTCAGGGATGACCCAGGGGGAGCCAACACGAGGCCCCGCTCGAGAACGAACTCTCGAGACCCCTCGGGACATATCCAAGGCAAAACCCAGTAGTACCGAAGGATCCCCACGACGGGAGGCATCGAGCCACTGACTCCCAGCGAACGGAGTCGACACCTTGGTAAACCGTACGGTTTCGCTTAAAGAGGACACCTCAGGGCTTCTATCGACCCCTATCGAACGGGGCACGAGTTCTCACTTGGATCTCCCCGTTACCAGCTCACAGAGGACTTCGAGGCTCGTCCTAACGAGGATAGCTCGACGCTCTTCACCCCACAATCCGATCGCAAGGATCCGTGGGAAGGACGCTAAGAGGTAGCAATGCCCAGCCACACGAGGCTCGGGGGCTCGACTACGCACGTCACCCCTCGACGAAATAGGGTAAAAAACGTCCAAAACCTGGCAAGTTAGAGTTCACCCCCCGATGGGGCACTATGACTCCAGTTAACCTCATTCCCCCAAGGGAAGCCGTAAATCAAAGCCCCCAGAGGAGTCCTTAATCACTCCTCAGGGGCCTCGGGGGCAACCCCCGCGAGGTGCGCTCGTGCGCACCCCGCGGAGAATCAAATCATATTGTCGGGTACAAAGGTAAGGGGTACCCTAACCTGTGATAATCTAACGCATAAATGTAACACCCTAAAATTTGAATTAGTAAATTAGGGTTGAATTTGAATTTAATTTGCTTTAATTTTATTTAATTCAAGCATTTGTTGTGAAGCATAGAAATAAATAAATAAAACTAAAACAAATACCAAATGCTAGGGTTACAATTGTGCATTGCATGCCTCTGCATATTTCTTTGTATTGTTGGTTTTTGCAAAGCTCAAAAATATTTCAAAATCAGTTTGGAAAATGTTTGGAAAAGCAAATGAAAAGAAAAGAAATGGGGAAACCCTTTTTCTCTCTCTCTCCCCTCTTTTTTTTCCTCCTTTCGGCCTGTTGACACCGTTTTTCAACACGTGTCAAATGGGCTGAGGCTTGACTGGTCAGTGGCCGTTCTCCATCGGCATCGGGAAAATTTTGATCCGATATTGCCGATGGAAGAGTGCTGCGGGAAGACCAAATGCGTTGCCGATGGAGGCTGGATGAGCTTTGCCGACAAAGGTTAATTGGTGAAGTCTTGCTGAAGCTGATTGCCAATGAAGAGTCATTGCCGATGGCCGATGAAGAGTCATTGCCGATTGCCGATGAGGGGTCATTGCCAATTGCCGATGAAGGGTGGTTGCCGATTGCCGATAGGGGATTGGTGAAGAGTTACCAGCACAATCGGAAATGTTGCCGATTGCCGATCGGGAAAATGTTGCCGATGCCGATGGGCGTAACTTAGCGCTTGGTGGCAGCAGAGGGTTATCGGTGGTCAAAAGGAAGGAAGGAAGGCACGGATTAAAGGGATCTGCCGATGGAAAGTTTTCATCGAAGAGAAGAACAAGGAAACTGGTGTTTTGTACCAGTATTATTATAGTAGTTTGAGTCCGACTCTTGCATGAGTCGTTTATTTTCCTTTAAAATAGGTGTGTTTGTTTAGGAAATAAATATTGTTATCCGGCTCCTGCGCGAGTCGGTTTCCTTTAAAGTAGGAGTTTGTTTTAGGAAGGATATGTGTCGTGTCTTTGTACAACTCTCCATGTGGGAGTATAAATATGTGCCCGAGGGCTATGGAATAAAAAAAAACCCAATCCAATTCAAAACAAACCAATTTTATCTTATTCTACTTTTTATCGCAATTTACCCTTTTACTGCATTAGCTGTAGTTTTCAACGAGTTCTTCAAGCTTTTGACGGGCTGCATCATCCTGATCTCCGTCAAATCCTTGCTAGTTCCGCGTGGGAGTACCTCTGAGCTTTGGCAATCCGGGCGCATCGCTGTTTGCCTCGTTCAGCTCTGCTCTAGTTATCCTTGATCAATCTGAGCCTTGACGTCCGGGCGCATCGCTGTCGTCTCGTTCAGTTTGTTCTAGTTATCATCCTTGTCGATTGGTTGGTCAAATCGACTGGCACGCCTCCGGAATACCGAGCTTTGGGTAATAGCCCGAGGTGTTCACAGATCTGACGCTTTTTGTGTCAACACCTCTTTTGGCACGCTCGGTGGGACACGATTATATAAATATATTTATCATGACTAATCCAAGGAGTGTCATTGAAGTCTCCACAGCAGATCTGACAAATCATCAGAAGCAGGCTATGGAGCAGGCAATGGAGGAATACAGGCGCTCATATCTTAGATCCTTCAGCCTGAACGGGATCGGCAAAGCAGTACAGAAGCAAGATCCGCCGTCGCCACGGCAGACTATTTTCTACGCCGATCCTGGTAAAGTACAATATATGGTTAATTATGCATTAAATAATGTATTAATTAGCCAATCCAATGTGCTGTCCGATACCGTGTGCAATGCTGTCAAGCAAGCTTTCAAGGGACAAACACCATATTATGTTGGTCCAGAGTATCGTCAGCTCGGATCGGCATCTGTTGCGGCCCCATCGGCGGTTTCAAGGGTGTTTACACCAATTATGAGCCAATCTGCCGATGAGATCGCGCCACCAAGATTAAGCCCAACAAGCGCTACTCAGGTGAACACAGATCTGGTGGCTTCGACGATGTCTGGACCTATGATCCAGAATCAGCCTACTTCTGCCAACTGGTGGGGATACGGTATGTCTCCAAATCCATCTGCTGACTCCAGATTGGTTCAAGATAACCATGCAGGGTGGAAGGTTCCTGTGACGGAACCGCCCAGATTATAAGAGATCAAGTGCTAATGTAGCTGACTTAACTACCATTTAAAACACTTGAGCCCATATAAACCCGGTAGTCCGGAAATCTCGAAGGATTTCTTACATCAACTCAGGATCGCGTACATTCAGGGATACACATTCGAATGAGTCACGAATCAAAGGAAAAACTTAAAGTATGAAATAAAGTTATTACAACACCTTGTTCCAAATAAAAGTAGTACTTACGCCACTACACATGTGGCCAAATAAAACATTGTTTGAAACTGAACTTGAGGTTTTTAAAAGACAGGGGTGCCCACAACGTCAGGTCCGGCAACAGCAAAAGGTGAGCTTGTAGAAGACCTTGCCCAAGGCCTACTCATCTTCTCCGTAGAAAGGATAAAGACAGTGCTTACAATAGCCAATGTATACTTGGCCATCTGCAACAAAAGGGATAAACCCTGAGTACGGGAATGTACTCAGCTAGACTTACCCGTCTAACTGAAAATAAAGACTCCAAGGATATGCATGGCTGTATCTGGGGTTGGGTAAGCTTTACTTTGCGGAAATGCTTAAAATTAAAGGAGTTTACTTTAATGATGCGGTGAGCAGTCATCTTTTATCCTACTAATTATTTCTAGGTTATTGCATCTATACTAGAGCACACACTTGATTCTACCCAAATAGTATAGTAACATATATCCAGTTCCTTCATCAATATTTTAGTAGAACCATTAAGATGTCGCATGGAGTTGTACCGTGGTGAAGCTCAGCATAATCCCCCATATCCAGTGGGGGGCGGCAATTCGAATCGATATACACCAGCTGGTAAGATTACCTTTAACACACGCCCATACTTTACCCCGTCGGGTCAGCATTAGGTTACCGCTCAACAAAGTCCAGGTGGTAAACGACGCGGGCTTGCATTGGTCCACCCCAATTGTAGAAAATAGATGGCCACCACGGGGCAGATCATGCCTACAGTCTAGAGGGGTGCTCACAGCAGAGCGAGCTCCGGCCCGGACAGTGTTTACTCGGCTTCGGGGTCGATACTCACAACGGCCCCTATGCGAAAGGGCGCATTCAAAGATGTAAGAGGGCCACCATCGTGCACAAACCTACACGATCCAACGGACGGACTGCCCCCAAGTCTAAACCACTTGGTGCACTTGCCTTCCAGTTGACCGTATTTCATTACTACCATAGGTTCTTTCCACGATAGCGAAATATAGCCAACCGTGATAGTATTACCCACAAGGGATAATATAAAACATAAAAGAAAGGTAACCATTATTTCTAAGCATGCTAAGCGGTTGCTTTTACTTCTTATTAACAGGGTAACAAGGTAGGTAAAAAAAATATCAAGGAAGGTAATGCATCAATTTGGGATTCAAAACAACTCCTATTACCTAATGCATCACAGTATAAAATACTCAAGTAGATTAAGTTGTAAAAACTGGGAGGCTTAAGAATGCTCCGGGGCTTGCCTTGAGAGAAGGTGGAGGGTTGGTGGTCAGGGCACTCAGGAAGGTTAGTGTCGAGCTCTTGGTACTCCTCGTACAACTCCTGTACTTCCTGGACTTCTGTCTCTGTGGGCTCCTGATGTTCCTCCACGGATCCTAAATGATTGCAATGCATAAATAAATAACTGAATGGTGCAGGGATGATGCTTGAACAAGATTTAACACACTAACAGAGATTCTAAGCATACACCCAAAAGAACTACCACAAAGCTACTAAGGCTCGAGCTACTAGCTAGCAGGACAAAACAGGCTATAACTTAAACTGAACAGAAACTAGCAACAAGATTCTACCAACTCTAGATAAAAACAAACAAGCAAGGCATACAACTGAAAACAGAGTAGGAAATCATTTCGGGAACGGGCTCGAGACACACAGAGGCACTCGAGGCGACTGTCGAGCAAGACCCTCGGTTACTCGAGGATGACCCTCGGTTACTCGAGGATGACCCTCGGTTATTCGAGGTCCAGCGACCATCGATCGAAAGCAGAGAACGGCTGATCGATGTTTTCTCGCCGAGGGTGAAATCTTCGGCGGTAGGATTGGCTGTGCTAGGCTCGGGATGACTTACGCGCATCCACTGGTGGTGTTGGTTGAATTGGCGCGACCATGAAGAGGGGTCGACGGTGTGCAGTGGTGGTGCAGCTCGGCGGTGTGATCATCGGCAAGGCGATCATCGGCAAATCGATCATCGACAAACGATCATCGGCAAAGCAATGCTCGGTGCTGTGGTGCGTGAGCATCGTGGTGAAGTGGCGAGTGCGGCTCGAGGGCTAACTGAGCCAGAAAGGCTCTGTGGAAACCTGGCCACGTGCAAGCTCCGCGGCGGCGGCAATGGCGCACGGCCAACGGGCTGTGATGACACGGGTTGAACTGGAGCTAGGGGGAACGGTGTTCTCACCTCGGTTAACTCCGGCGAAGCTTCCACGAAGATGGAGGCGTCGGAGACGAGACGGCGAACGGTGAACGCTGGTTGATCGGTGCGGTGGGCGACTCGAGAGCGAAAAGCGGCGAAAGATGTTCCGGTGACTGGAGTCCACGGCTGGGGAAGAAAAGGCGAGCAGCGTGGGTGCGGATGAGTGCGGGAGGTGGTGGAGGTATAGGCGCTCCTCCTTGCTTGGTCATGGCCGACCGGCGCTGCTAGAGGGGACGTGACGCGATGTGCGATGGTGGCAGCGGCGCTGGCGTGCTTGTGGCGACGAAATAGAGCGGGACTTGGTCGACGCGCCGTTAGCGCGGATTCACGCTTGACTGCGAAAGATACAAGGCGGGGCGCTGATCGGACGCGGCACTGCGGCGATGTTATTGCGAAACGACGGTGCGGCGCGTGGCAGGGCGGCTGGCAGGTCTGCGGCGGCGAAGCAGGACGTCAGCGGCGAAAAGCGAAGCCGACTTGGTCCTAGCGCCGTTAACTCGGATTCGAGTGAGACAGTGCGAGCGGCGACAGCGATGTCGGCGCAGAGCCGAAGCGGCGGCGATGGCGTGTTCCACTTCCGTGGTCAGGCATCGGCGGCCACGCGGCGGATGACTCCGACGTACGGCTCAGCTGTGGTCGGGTGAGTGCGCGCGGGCGTGCGCGACACGTGCGTGCGGTCGAGCGTGCGAGCGAGGGTCGATATCGAGGGTAGGGTCGATCGGCGGATCGAGCCTCCGACTCGGTCGAGCCTCTGGCCTGGGGTCGTTCGCTCAAACCTCAGTCCGTCATCGAGGGTAGACGTCGAGGGTTAGAACTCGAGGGTGGGGCGTCGATAGACTGACTGGTCAATCGAGCCTCGGGTTCGGTCGAGCCTCTGGCCTGGGGTCGTTCGCTCGGACCCTCAGTCCGTCATCGAGCCTTCCGAGCGGCGGGGTCGAGATCGAGGGGTGGTGCTCGGCCTGCCTCGATTCTGATTTCCTTCTCCATTTTCTTTTATTTGGTAAACTAAGCAGGGTAACTAAACAAAAACAAACCACACTTTTACTCTAAGCAAAACAAAGGCTAACTAAACAGGTTAAGCACAAGATTAAGCACAAAACACCTATTCAATTCTAGTTTCAAAGCACATAAACACACACATGAGATGATAGCATATGCAAACATGAATGCAATGAAATGATGTGCTTAGTGGCTAATGATGCTCCTAATGCAATCTTGACACAGGGTGTCACAGCCCTTCCCCCCTTAACGAAATCTCGTCCCGAGATTTGAGTTTTAGTACCATTGATTATAAAAGGTGGGGTAGTTTGCGATTAGGTAGGCTTCTGTCTCCCAGGTTGCATCATGGGGACCATGATGACTCCAAAGAACTTTGAACGTCTTCACTTCTCAATTCTTGGTGACTCTTGTCTTTGTATCCAAGATCCTTTCTGGTTCTTCGATGTATTCCAAGTCTGAGCTGATCACGATGTCTGAACTTGGAACAGATTCTTCTTCTGGAACTCGAAGACACTTCTTGAACTGAGATACATGGAACACTGGAAAGATAGAACTCATCTCTGGGGGTAACTGTACTTGATAAGCCACTTTACCTTTCCTTGCGATGATCTGATAAGGTCCAACATATCGGGGTGCTAACTTCTTCTTAACTCCAAAGCGATGAACGCCTCTCATTGGTGATACCTTAAGATACACATAATCACCAACTTGAAACTCCAAAGGTCTCCTTCTTTGATCTGCATAACCTTTTTGTCGCGATTGAGCTGCCTTGATATGTTGTTGAACAGTGCGGACTATCTCTTCTGCCTCTTTCACATAGTCCGTACCATAGAATCCCTTATCTCCTGATTCAATCCAATTAATGGGGGTTCTACACTTGCGTCCATACAAAGCATCGAACGGTGCCATCTTAATGCTTTCTTGGTAACTGTTGTTATAAGAGAACTCAGCCAAAGGTAACCATTTCTCCCATGATCCTTCTGCTGATACAACACATGCTCTCAACATGTCTTCCAACACTTGATTCACTCGTTCTGTTTGTCCATCTGTTTGAGGGTGATAAGCGGAACTCCGAATCAACTTTGTTCCCAACTCTTTATGTAACTGCTCCCAAAAACGAGCGACAAACTGTGATCCTCTATCGGATACGATGGTCTTAGGAATACCATGCAACCTTAAGACATTCTGAACATAAAGCTCTGCATACTGATGTGGTCGATGTGTAACTTTGACTGGTATGAAGTGAGCGACTTTTGTTAACCGATCAACGATAACCCATATCGAGTCGTTTCCTTTCTGAGTAGCAGGCAAACCTGTGACAAAGTCCATACTGATATCTTCCCACTTCCACTCAGGTATAGAAAGAGGTTGTAACAACCCGGCAGGTTTCATGTGCACTGCCTTGATGCGACAACACGTATCACACTTTGCGACATATTCAGCGAGATCCAACTTCATCTTAGACCACCAAAACCTTGTCCTCAGGTCTTGATACATCTTACTGCTACCAGGGTGGATTGATAACCTTGAGTTGTGTGCTTCATTGAGAATCCTTTCTCTCAAGACTTGATCCTTAGGTACTACCAAACGTTGATTGAACCATAGGACTCCTTTCTGATCCACTTTGAAATTCAGAGATTCACTGGTTTCCAACCTTTGTTTGATTTGCACAAGCTCTTTATCCGATTTCTGTCCTTCAATAATATCACTATCCAAGGTGCACTGGATAACAATATTATTTATGACCGAAGGGTGCATTAGATCAAAACCATCTTCTAACAAGGGTTGCAACAAGTTGCAATGAGATTTGCGGCTCAAAGCATCTGCTACAACATTTGCTTTTCCAGGATGATAATGCACTTCCAAGTTATAATCCTTGATTAACTCCAACCATCTTCTCTGCCTCATATTCAATTCAGACTGGGTAAACAAGTACTTCAAACTTTTATGATCCGTGAAGATGTGGCACAGATTACCCATCAAGTAATGTCTCCATATCTTCAAAGCGTGCACAACTGCTGCTAACTCCAAGTCATGCGTCGGGTAATTCTCTTCATGAGATCGGAGTTGTCGTGAGGCATATGCAATGACTCTTCCATTCTGCATTAGCACACATCCTAATCCAATAGTTGATGCATCACAAAACACATCAAAAGGTTCCTCCAAATTTGGTTGTGCTAAAACTGGTGCAGTCGTCAATAGTGTCCGCAAGGTACGGAACGCTATTTCACAATCTGCACTCCATTCAAACTTCTTGTTTTTCTGTGTTAACCTTGTCATAGGTTTAGCTATCTTAGAAAAGTCCGGGATAAAACGACGGTAGTATCCGGCCAATCCTAAAAAGCTGCGAACCTCATGCACGTTAACGGGTGCTTTCCAATTCATAACTTCTTGCACCTTTGAGGGATCCACTGAGATACCCTCAGCTGATAAGATATGACCTAGAAAAGGTACTTTGGTCAACCAAAACTCACACTTGCTAAACTTGGCATAAAGCTTATGCTCTCTTAACCGTTTCAGCACTACTCACAGGTGTTCTGCGTGATCCTTCTCATTCTCCGAATATACCAGGATGTCATCGATGAAAACTACCACGAACTTATCCAACTCTTGCATGAACACGGAGTTCATCAAGTACATGAAATGCGCGGGCGCATTTGTCAATCCAAAAGACATCACTAGATATTCAAAGAGACCGTATCTTGTGGAGAAAGCGGTCTTGGGTACATCTTCCTTTCTGATCTTAATCTGATGGTAACCAGATCGTAGATCTATCTTGGAGAACACTTTAGCTTTAGACAACTGATCAAACAACAAATCAATCCGCGGCAACGGATATTTGTTTTTGATGGTAACTGCATTGAGAGGGCGATAATCCACGCACATTCTTAAGGTTTTATCCTTCTTTTTCACAAAGATGGCGGGACATCCCCAAGGTGAACAACTCGGTCGGATCAAACCTTTTTCCAGCAACTCCTGGAGTTGTTTCTTGAGTTCGGCTAACTCGTTGGGTGGCATCCTATATGGTCTCCTAGATATAGGTGTTGTTCCTGGAGCTAGCTCTATAGCAAACTCGACATCTCGATCTAGAGGTAACCCTGGAAGATCATCAGGAAACACATCTAGAAACTCACACACTACAGGAATCTTATCCAACAACTCTACAGTGATAGCAAACATGACTCCAAGTTGATTTGGGTTCTTAGGTAAGATGATTCCAAAGGTAACTCCATTCCATGGGTTGGTGATAGATACTGCTCGTTGGGCGATATCTAGATGCACTTTCCAAGCTTTCATCCATTCCATACCAAGGATTACATCTAGACCTAGCTCAGGTATTACGATGAGGTTGACATGTATCGATGTCGTCCCCATGGTAATCTTTACATCCTTTACCATTTTATGAGTATATAGTACAGCTCCTGCTGCACTAATCTGATACTCCTTTTCCAACTCTACCACCTTCTGTTGACTCCGCAACACGAAGTTCCCACTAACGAAAGAATGCGATGCTCCAGAATCAAACAAGATAACTGCAGGACATTGATTAACAAGAAACGTACCAGCTGTGACGGGCTCACCTTCTGGTACTTCCTCCAAGGTTGTATGATGAACATTTCCGGTGCGAGGCTGTTGAGGATAGCTGAACTGCCTTCTGGGCTTCGTACAGAAGCGAGATAGGTGACCTGTTTGTCCGCAATTGAAGCACGGTCCTACCACGGATGGCGTCTTCTGACTTCCAGCTGCAGGTGCTGCGGCTTTACCCTTATTCTGCTGTAGAGGTACAGTGAAGGGTCTCTGATATGCGGGACGAGTACGAGCATTGGTCATCTTCCCTTGAGGTGGTCGGAAACGTGCACCAACTTGTGGTGGACGAAACACTGGCCTTGAAGCACTGGGACCTCTACTCTGGTGAGATCCTCCTTCTGGGATGCGACGACGCGTTTCTGCAAACAACCGGTTGTCATTGGTCTCTTGATTCAAGCAGTCGCTGATGAAGTCACTGAAGGTGATTCGGTGACTGTTCCCCATCTTGGACAAAAGAGCGGCGTTCATACCCCTCTTGAAGCTAGCGATCTTCTTGGCGTCCGTGTTGACAAAGTCACTGGCATAACGAGCTAACTTGTTAAAACTGCTGAGGTACTCTGTCACTGTTCTAGTCCCTTAGGACAGCCTCATGAACTCGGTAAGCTTCATCTCCATCACACCGTCTGGGATGTAGTGACGGCGCATAGCTGTGGAGAACAACTCCCATGTAACTGCAGTACCGGCAGGTAGATTATCACGGTACTGTGACCACCAGATACTCGCTGGTCCTTCCAGCCTGTGCGCGGCATACTCCGCCTTCAACTCCTCCGTTAGATGTAGAAGCCTAAACTTCTGTGTCATGGAGTGCAGCCATTCATCTGCCTCCAGCGGTTCAGAAGCTTCCTTGAAGATAAGAGGGCGAGTGTCCATAAAATCCTTATAAGAACTGTACTGGTTAGGTGCGGCCCCCTGCTGTTGTCTGTGCTGCTGAGCTGTGTCGGCAGCGATGTTGCGCAGAGTTTCATTCATCTGCCTCTGCATCTCTTCGACACTTCTTTGGCTACCCAAGAACTGGCCAAAGAACGCTTCTGGTGTCATAGCAGGTGGTGGTGGTGGTGGCAAGTCCTCTCTCTGGGATGCCTCTCCATCACCCCGGTTGGTGCGACGAGTGTTAGCCGTCATCTGTATAGCCCATTAACAAGCAACAATCAGATGATGATATATTGAATGATGAATAAATACTGTGCTATACAAAATGTAACATTAAGCACACGACCAGATATAGTTATTCATCTTTCCACATAACATCACAGAATTAATTGCTCATCATAAACATACAAATAACATTCCAAATTCGTCGCTAGAACAACGCCTGGACTTAAATTCCATATTTGGCTTACACATAACGAAGATCCAAATTTAACAGAGTCTTAAACAACACCAAGATACAAAAGCTCCTTGTGCGGAAGATCAACTCCTAAACTAGCGCTCAGTAACCGTCGGAGTAGTTGTGCTCTCCGATGTTGTCGTCGAGGTTGTCGTCATAGAAGGGCTCGTCGGCGAAGTCCTCATTCGGTGAGTCAGGACCAAGGATCACTCCATCCTGTGGCTCTGGCTCCTCAGGTACAGGTGCTTCGATGACTTCAGCTGCTGCTGCTGCCTGCTGCTGATGGAGGACGTGGAAAGCTTCGTGCAGGTTATTGATGTACTCCTGCTGTCCATTGAGGGTTCCCTCCAACTCTGCAACTCTAGCCTGTAGATCTTCTGACTCGGTCCAAGCTTCATTCCTGGAGTTGGTGGCCTCAAGAAGCAACTGCTCACTGACCACACGAGCGGTGATCTCCTCCTCCAACTTAGCCTGAGCCTGATTGCATTCCAGAGTTATCTGAGCTAACTCTGCCTGAAGGGTATCGACTGCTATCTCGAACTCCTGCTGCAACTGGCGCTTGCTCTCCATCGTGGCGTTGTCGGTTTCTGCAACATCTGCCAGACTGCGCTCCAAACTCTCACAAGTGCTTAGAAGAGCTCCAGTGGCACCCATGGCGGGGGTCTCACAAAAGAAAAGCTTCTCTTCGCCTCCTGTCAGAGCTGTCTCCTCAGTCTGCATCCAATCCACAGGAAAAGCTGATCCACGTGGGAACACTCCTGGCCATGCGTCTGCAAGATCTGCTGGAAAACGAGCGATGATGTCCTTTAGCACCAGGTATGCTGCTCTGTTGGCTCCATCCTTAGCACAAGCTCCCTTGGTAACGATCGTCCATCCTGACCAGTCGGGCCTTCCTTCCAAAGCTTTTACTCTGACCTCAACCTGGACCAACGAATCTTGACCATACTGCTGCTTCTGCCAAGAGTACTTGGGTTCACTGCCCTCAGAATACCCAATGGCGTGCAAAACTCGCCAAAGGATAGTTGGCAGCCCAAAGTACGTCAAAAACTTTCCCCTGGTCATCTTCCTTGCCAAAGGGTGACGAGGGACTCCTGCTCCTCCGGTTGCTTTCCTGGCGGTCAGACGGGTACGAGGCATCTGAAGAAAAAGGGGTTTCGACTCTCGTGAGACAGGTATAAGTTGGTCATTTTTATCAAAAGGGGATGATTACAATTTAAGGGGAGGGATGACATGATACAAGAATATAAACATGATGCATGATCGTAACTACGTTCTCACTCAACTAGAATGACTCGTAAGTCCTAACGTTCTAGTCGGTGGCAAGACGATCTCTCATTACGCAGTTATTCGTTCTACACGGTTGCGTAGTTAGTGTACCTGCAGAAAATTCATTTCAGCCCAAGAACAAAACCCAATGCAGAAAAATCACCGGGCACTTCCTGATATGTACCAAGTACGTACCAGTTAGATACCAAAACCTTATGCACTAAGCTCGGAAAACCCACCCAGCATTTCATACTTCTCAGACATGTCCGCGTGAAAGCTCGCATATCCTTAAGCATCAAGATATCTCTTCCCTTGACCAACGGTTGGAAGGTCTACTCTCACATCTCACAAATAGTTTTAATGCAAGTTTTCGAACCTAGTATCATTCTTCCCAAGAATGATAGCCCGGCAAATTACAAAGATCCAGCATGAGCAAAACCCGGAACCAAGTTAGTATAACTAAGCCACCTGATTTCCTAGCATAGGGCTTAAGGACTAGACTCTGGCACCCAAGTTTTCGAAAGTAGTTTATAAAAATAGTTTTGAAAATACCAGTTTAGTTGAAAACTTGCTCAAACGAAAGAGGATACCTGAACAATGCTCCGATATCAGCTGTGACGGAACCGCCCAGATTATAAGAGATCAAGTGCTAATGTAGCTGACTTAACTACCATTTAAAACACTTGAGCCCATATAAACCCGGTAGTCCGGAAATCTCGAAGGATTTCTTACATCAACTCAGGATCGCGTACATTCAGGGATACACATTCGAATGAGTCACGAATCAAAGGAAAAACTTAAAGTATGAAATAAAGTTATTACAACACCTTGTTCCAAATAAAAGTAGTACTTACGCCACTACACATGTGGCCAAATAAAACATTGTTTGAAACTGAACTTGAGGTTTTTAAAAGACAGGGGTGCCCACAACGTCAGGTCCGGCAACAGCAAAAGGTGAGCTTGTAGAAGACCTTGCCCAAGGCCTACTCATCTTCTCCGTAGAAAGGATAAAGACAGTGCTTACAATAGCCAATGTATACTTGGCCATCTGCAACAAAAGGGATAAACCCTGAGTACGGGAATGTACTCAGCTAGACTTACCCGTCTAACTGAAAATAAAGACTCCAAGGATATGCATGGCTGTATCTGGGGTTGGGTAAGCTTTACTTTGCGGAAATGCTTAAAATTAAAGGAGTTTACTTTAATGATGCGGTGAGCAGTCATCTTTTATCCTACTAATTATTTCTAGGTTATTGCATCTATACTAGAGCACACACTTGATTCTACCCAAATAGTATAGTAACATATATCCAGTTCCTTCATCAATATTTTAGTAGAACCATTAAGATGTCGCATGGAGTTGTACCGTGGTGAAGCTCAGCATAATCCCCCATATCCAGTGGGGGGCGGCAATTCGAATCGATATACACCAGCTGGTAAGATTACCTTTAACACACGCCCATACTTTACCCCGTCGGGTCAGCATTAGGTTACCGCTCAACAAAGTCCAGGTGGTAAACGACGCGGGCTTGCATTGGTCCACCCCAATTGTAGAAAATAGATGGCCACCACGGGGCAGATCATGCCTACAGTCTAGAGGGGTGCTCACAGCAGAGCGAGCTCCGGCCCGGACAGTGTTTACTCGGCTTCGGGGTCGATACTCACAACGGCCCCTATGCGAAAGGGCGCATTCAAAGATGTAAGAGGGCCACCATCGTGCACAAACCTACACGATCCAACGGACGGACTGCCCCCAAGTCTAAACCACTTGGTGCACTTGCCTTCCAGTTGACCGTATTTCATTACTACCATAGGTTCTTTCCACGATAGCGAAATATAGCCAACCGTGATAGTATTACCCACAAGGGATAATATAAAACATAAAAGAAAGGTAACCATTATTTCTAAGCATGCTAAGCGGTTGCTTTTACTTCTTATTAACAGGGTAACAAGGTAGGTAAAAAAAATATCAAGGAAGGTAATGCATCAATTTGGGATTCAAAACAACTCCTATTACCTAATGCATCACAGTATAAAATACTCAAGTAGATTAAGTTGTAAAAACTGGGAGGCTTAAGAATGCTCCGGGGCTTGCCTTGAGAGAAGGTGGAGGGTTGGTGGTCAGGGCACTCAGGAAGGTTAGTGTCGAGCTCTTGGTACTCCTCGTACAACTCCTGTACTTCCTGGACTTCTGTCTCTGTGGGCTCCTGATGTTCCTCCACGGATCCTAAATGATTGCAATGCATAAATAAATAACTGAATGGTGCAGGGATGATGCTTGAACAAGATTTAACACACTAACAGAGATTCTAAGCATACACCCAAAAGAACTACCACAAAGCTACTAAGGCTCGAGCTACTAGCTAGCAGGACAAAACAGGCTATAACTTAAACTGAACAGAAACTAGCAACAAGATTCTACCAACTCTAGATAAAAACAAACAAGCAAGGCATACAACTGAAAACAGAGTAGGAAATCATTTCGGGAACGGGCTCGAGACACACAGAGGCACTCGAGGCGACTGTCGAGCAAGACCCTCGGTTACTCGAGGATGAGGGTCGATATCGAGGGTAGGGTCGATCGGCGGATCGAGCCTCCGACTCGGTCGAGCCTCTGGCCTGGGGTCGTTCGCTCAAACCTCAGTCCGTCATCGAGGGTAGACGTCGAGGGTTAGAACTCGAGGGTGGGGCATCGATAGACTGACTGGTCGATCGAGCCTCGGGTTCGGTCGAGCCTCTGGCCTGGGGTCGTTCGCTCGGACCCTCAGTCCGTCATCGAGCCTTCCGAGCGGCGGGGTCGAGATCGAGGGGTGGTGCTCGGCCTGCCTCGATTCTGATTTCCTTCTCCATTTTCTTTTATTTGGTAAACTAAGCAGGGTAACTAAACAAAAACAAACCACACTTTTACTCTAAGCAAAACAAAGGCTAACTAAACAGGTTAAGCACAAGATTAAGCACAAAACACCTATTCAATTCTAGTTTCAAAGCACATAAACACACACATGAGATGATAGCATATGCAAACATGAATGCAATGAAATGATGTGCTTAGTGGCTAATGATGCTCCTAATGCAAGCTTGACACAGGGTGTCACAGTTCCCATGGCATCGGCAACATCAGTATAGCCGATGATGCATTTGTCAACAGGGAATCTGCAAGCGTACACCCAACCATCGGCAAATCACTTGTCGATACAACAAGGCCCAACGGTTGCAGGTCAACCCATGGCGGCAATGGTTCTCCAAACTAGAGCACTGGCCAATCAAGGTAGCTGTGCTATCAATTATCCGGCGCCACAAGAACGACAGGCGTCAGCTGGCTATCAGTTATCAGCAACTTCTTGGCCGAGGCAACAAGGTATGCCGATTGTCAATCAACCTGTATCGGCAATAGCTACTCAAGCTACGGTACCCGTGAGTCCAAGCGGTCAATCAAGGGTACAACAAGAACAAACACCCGCCGGTTATCGGTTATCGGCGAATGCTTGGCCGATGCAACAAGACGCGCCGATAGTTAATCAGCCTACATCGGTAAATTCTTGGTCGATGTGATCAACCATGTCGAGCGTCAGTCAGCCTGCATCGGCCGTAGCTCTTCAACCCACAGTGGCTACAAATCAAATCTATCATCCCAGGATACAAGAGTTGCAAGCCTCAGCTGGCTATCAGTCACCGGCAACTGCTTGGCCGATGCAACAAGGTGTGCCGATTCAAAATGTATAACTAGAATGGAAATTGTGCTTCAATGAAAACCCTCCTAGAGGTGTAGGGAACCACTAGTACCACTTGGAATATGTAGGAGCTGCACCACCAAGTAGATCGGGACCAAACCCTAGAAATCACCTTTAGGACAAATGCAAGTAAAGCAAACGACACAAACACAAGTGACACAATATTTATCCCGTGGTTCGGCGTCACCACCAAAGCTGGCCTAAGTCCACGTTGTTGAGGTTTGCCACACAAGGCTTAGGCTCGCCACACAAGGCTTGTCCTTCCCTCGTTCTCAAATCAAGAGAGTGAACTCTTAAAGTGAGGGGTGATTTCTTAGCTGCAATGAGATGGTTACAAACCTCCCGGGGCTGCCACACAAGTTGGAAAGCTCCACGGGCGACGCTCTAGCCGGCTAGGAGCAAGCTCCAAGAGTAACGAATGCAATCCACCGGCTTGAACGTGAACCAAGTGCTCTAGTCAATGAAGAACAGTTTGGGTTGCTCTCTAATGGAGTTTGGAGGCTCAATCTCTCAAAGGATTGGAGAGGAATCAAAGAGAGAAGCTTGAGGGGCTACAATGGAGTTAGAGAGAGAGAGCTGCTGCTGTGAGCACTAGGAAGAGAATGGTCGAGATGACCGTTGGGGGCAGCAGGGAGGGAATAGAAATACTTCCTGCTGTCCAACGGTAACTTTAAGTCGTGGCACTGCCGCTCAGGTCCGGCACTGCTGGACTTAAGCTCGGCACTGCTAGATCCCCAGCACTGGCGCTCTGCCCAAAAATGCTCCGAATGAAAAACTATTTTGCAGGGAGTCTGGGCAAGGTATGAGAGTATGTTTGGTGGAATTTGAGCACTTGGTTGCACATTTAAGCATGCACATTGCATCCCCCTTTGTAGTACGGCCTTTCCTAAACTCAAATTGAAAACATCAAATAATTTAAATGCTTTTGAGTTGGTCACCGCATCCTTTGATAATTTGGGGCTGCACCATTGAATGTGTTGTCCTCATTCTTATAATACCTTGAGCATGTGTTTGCAATCATCATTATCTCATCTCTTTGAGCAAACACACCTTAGAGCTTGTGACTTGAATCTTTGCAACACATATGAATTCAGCCCATGGCTTCAAGTCACTTCCACTAATAAATTGATCCTCAACATAATATGAATCCTCATAGCTCGATTAGTACTTCGACTCAATGCAAGTACTCTCTTCTTCACCTTAGCCATAGTACCTCGGTCTCCTTGACCTTCACCTTTGCTTAGTACCTCGAAGTCTTTTCCTTGCTATCTTCACCCTATCAAGTCATACTCAAGTCACATCATATTAAGCACCGATTGAAAATCATTTCTTCAATATTGTGATCCTTGCTTGAATATCTTATAGATATGAATGTTGAGATCAATCAAGCTTTGATATATGAGACTCCATATCAATATGGTCAAGCCAATTCACAATTCCTTAGATCTTTCTTATTTTGGTTTGACACTCCTATCACTCACTTCAATCTCTATCTTCAAACTTCTAGCTTGATCATATTAATGCAAAGTGATTCTCCAAATCTTTGTCCATACAAGCAAACTAAAGTAGAGACCATATTATATCCAATATACATTGTCTCCTTTGTCATTTGACCTTTGCTTGGTGTTTTCTCACTAATGCACTATTGATTCATTATTCAATCCTTGATCAACACTAGTTTACTATCTAACTCTTCTTGTTTATGTAAAGCAATCCAATATAGAGACCAATCCATAACTATCAACTCATGTCTCATTTTCCATTTGCCAATTTGCCAAACATGCTTGCTTTCACATGATACTATGATATCCCACAACATAGAAGCCATTTCATTGATTCCATTTGCATTGTTGTCTTTTGGTTGAACTAGATTATTCCCATGATCTTTCAATACAACAATACAGAAATTGACCTTCATTCAACATTGTGTGGAATACCATCAAGTTTGCTTTTCTTGTTAAACGTTTGATACACTTAGCAAACTTGTTAGACCTTTAATTGTATTGTCATTCATTTCACCAAAACCCACTAAATGGATAGATGTACTTTCAATCTCCCCCTTTTTGGTGATTGATGACAATACAATTAAAGCTTAGAAGAGATTGATAAACATTTAGATTTTTGATCCTATGATATAGTGAGCTCCCCCTAAATGTGTGCATTGAAGGGAATTCAAATTTGGCCTCAAATGCCAAATGCACATATTAAGGAACAAGTGTGAGAACTCTCCTATATCATAGCATCTGTGGGGTGCAAGGTGTCATCAAGATAAACGTGATGCTCATGACAGTTATACAAATCAGAGATAATAAATACTGAAATTACACTGGGCGGCATTGCCACTCTGAGAGCGGCACTGCCGCACCTGTGACAGTCAGCACAACTATCCTTGCACACACAACAGATTTCTCCCCTTTACATATCAATCTTTTTTTATACCCCTTACACTTTTAATATTTCTCACCCTTTGGCATTAATCTTCAAAAAGGATCTCTCTACCAAAGGAAGAAATCAGGTAGAAGTGAGGTCAAGAGGTAGGATTTAGTTTTTATATTTGCTACCAAACAAAGTATACAACAAATTAAGTCAAGATTCTTGAGAAGATAGCATATTTGACTCATACCTCACTTAGATGACAGTTTTATCATAAGACAAACTCATGCTATCACCACAAGAGGTATCAACCAAATATCTAACTCATTCTCTAATCGTCACCACAAGAACAAACTTATGGTGTGACTCAAATTATTGCATACACATGCACACACTAGCATGTAAGGGCCTAGATGCACAAAGGTAGTACAAGAGTTCATGGAGTGATATACCTTTGTTCTAAGCCTCATAGTCTCCATCATGATGATTATTTTGAATTTAGTGCTTTGATGGGCTTGGAACTTGTTCAAGCAAAAAGATCTTATTTGTGCCCATCTCTCATCATCATCATCTTCAAGGAGATATCACAAACTTGGGGGCTTGATATCAATTGAAAGTCCATAGCTAGCTCTTGTTGTAATTTTGAGATACCAATTGAAGACATATTTCTTGATATACCAAATTGGAAGATTGTCCAACAATATCAATTGAAATATGATCTTCATAGTATGACACCAATTGAAGGAATCTTCCCAAGTTGATGCCAATTGGAATACATGCTTGTATCTCATAATGTCACAAAGATAATGCCTGGTAAATGCTTACAAAAACAAGAGATAACATTAAACTACACAAGCTAGAGTTTCACAACTAGTGACCATTTTGGATGTGGAAGGCATGTAGATCACTAATTGCAAAACCTCATAGCATAGACTAAGTTCCCCCTTTTTGATAGTGCATACATATATATGTGGAAGACAAGAACATATGCACTTTTGGCCATTTTAAGTCCAAATAAGGGAATTTAAGCTATATTATGGAGAGTAGCAACTAACAAGATAAGATTGCAATCCAAATGAATATGAGAGACAACTTGTCGGTGTCTAAAATGGCGGGGTCTAGACGGCCAACAAGTAAATTTCTAAGCGTGTCGGAGTTCGGATGGTTGCGCTCGGAGAACACGGAGGTTTATACTGGTTCGAGCACGAACGCCCTACGTCCAGTGTGTTGCGGGGTTGTATTACCGAGCGCGGAGAGCTCGTAGAGGGGAGCTACAAGCTTTTGGTGAGAGAGGGAAGGCGGTTCCCAGGTCTCTTGCGTATGAGGTTCTTGGTTCTGGTGAGTGCTCGTGTGTGTGCGAGTTTGAGTGTGTGTGAATGAGAGTTGGAATGTCGAGTCCCCCTGAGATTGGGGTCCATTCCCTCCCTTTATACGTAGGGAGAGATGGAGGAGTATAGTAGAGAGAGAGGGAGTGAACGTGGGCCCGGCTTGGGCTGCTGCCGAAGGAAGCCTTTGTCTTCATCCTATCTTCCTTCTTGAAGAAGATTGCGCCAGTGGACACATGTCCGAGTCCTGTTCGCCCCTGATGAGCTGTAGCCATGCACCCTGTGACCGAAAACCCTGTTGTTCCCCGTTTCCAGGCATGGGCGGTGGTTGGTCGCACAGGACCAGACACCCCCGCGTTCCGTCGTACAGTGCTTGATAACGCCCTAATCCTTATTGGAGTGTCCTTCGGAGCCATGGCGTGGATATCACACACAGAAGTCGTCGGTTAGGCAACACAGGACCCTGTACCGCAGGGTGAACAGGGGTCAGCATGGTGGCTCATGCTCTGAACCCCATCCCTGAGGACGGAGTGTACTGTGGACCTTTTGACTTTGTGGGCTAGAGTGCCTTGGGTTGCAGCATGGCGATGAAGTCTCCGAGGGCGAGGGTCGTCACGAATGACGTTTGCCGGGCTCGGACGGGGCGGAAGGGCCCTCGAGGGTAGATGACGTTACGGGCGACACCATCTAGGCTCGGACGAGGCGAAAGAGCCCCCAAGGGTTGATGACGTCTTAGGCGACGCCACCTTGGCTCGGGCGAGGCGGAAGAGCCCCCGAGGGTCGATGACATCACGGGCGACGCCATCTTGGCTCGGGCGAGGCGGAAGAGCCCCCGAGGGTTGATGACATCACGGGCGACGCCATCTTGGCTCGGGCGAGGTGGAACAGCCCTCGAGGGTCGATGACGTCACGGGCGACGCCATCTTGGCTCGGGCGAGGCGGAAGAGCCCCCGACGGTTGATGACGTCTTGGGTGACGTCACCTTAGCTCGGGCGAGGCGGAAGAGCCCCTGATGGTGATTTTTGTTTTTGTGGAGTCTGGTAATTTGGGTACCCTATTTCTAGGCATCCGACACAACTTTTACCAATTTGGATTGAGTCAATGTAGCATACTCATGAGAAACCCATTCTCATCGAGAGACTATACAAATTCACTAGAAGAAAAGGTTAGTCTCAAAGACACAAGACATAGAATGAGCTCCCCCTTAATATGTGCATCAAGTATTCAAATTACTTGTGAAATGCACTTAAATCGGTTTAAGAGTCTAGAGGAGTTCATCCTATATCTTGGTCAAGGCATTATAAAATTGTAACAATTGAAATTATGTCAAAGAGAACATACCACCTCCAAGGTAGATATATCACCATATTAATATGACCATCATAAGTGAAAATTGATGATTTGGATAGCCATAGTTATCACTCGAAGAAATGTGGTGAAATAGAGCTTTCATGATCATCCAAGATCCATATTAGGTTCCTAGTTCTTTCTTTACCTAAAGAAACTCACATAGAGAGCAAAAAGGTAAAATTCATAAAAACTTGCAAATTTTGAACTAGGAGTTACCACTTTTGTTGATAAGATCCTGGGTAATCAATGGGATGGATCATGAGCACTTGAAGAGCTATAGAGTGGAGAACTAACAATGAAAGTCCACAAATCAATTATTGCTCTCCAACTCATTCACAATATGTTCCACTATGGGAGTGGGGCATCCAACACTAAACCAGAAGCTCTTGATTTATAAAGACCAAGACATCCAAGTATAAATGTGAGGCAGCCAAAGAATCTAAAGGAACCATCCATCCATATTTCTCGAATGTGTGAGACAACATAATCATGAATTTGAAAGAAACCATTTGTCCCACAAGATATTTGCTAAACTCCCCCTCAATGTGTGCATACAAGGGTACACAAAGTACACTCATGCATATCAACGAACCTGGGTGAAGGGTCAGAAGTTCATACTATATACCAACTGATTCCAAACTCCTTCAAGCAACTTGCAATTCAATTCCAAGGAGTCAGTTTTCAGATTTTCTCTTCATTGAAAATAATTCATATCTCTCAGACCACTAGACCAATATGCATGAAATTTTGTGGAGATGTTCATACATGAGTCCTCTAACTTATGTCAAAATTTCAGCTCATTTGGACTCCATTTTATCAGTCAAATTAACTTTCCACTAACTGCTAAAGTCTGAAATACACTGAATTTTCCGATTTGCCTTTCTTGAAGAAAAATCCATATATCTCAGATTACTAATACACTATGCATAAAATTTGGTAGATATGTGTATTTATGTGTCCTCTAACTGTTGTGAGAGTTTCAGCTCATTTAGACATCATTTGGTCAGTCAAAACAATTTTCTACCAAGACTGCTAGGTCTGAAAAACACTCAGTTTTCAGCTTTTGTCCACCTCAGAGAAAACTTCATATCTCTCAAAATACTAGTCCAGTATTGATGAAACTTGGTAGAGGTATGAATGTACATGTCCTTTAACTTCTGTAGAAGTTTTAGCCCATTTGGATATCATTTGAGAAGTCAAACCAATTTTCTACCAAAACTGCTCAAGTCTGAAACTACACTGCTGAGACTGACATAAATCAACTCAAAACTGATTTTATTCTAAACCAATCTTCATGTCAACTCTACATCAACAAGTACTAGATGTGTATAGCATGTTCACAAAGTTTCAAGACAATCTAATAGTGTTTGAACTTCCAAATCAATGCTTGAAGGCAGCCAACTCAGATTTCTAATTTTTCCTGGACAGATTTGATATTTCACAATTTTTCTCTTCTTGTCCAATCTTGAGGTGAATTTAGATGAGAATACTTCACAAGATATTATTTCCATTCATTCATCTTATAAATTCTTGTAATCTTGTGAATTCTTCAAATATAGTTTGTCTAAATCAATCTCTTCTTACTTTAGGTGAAGAGCAACCTTTAGGCTTGTGATTCATCCAATTCAAGCACAACCTCTTCTTGATTTTTTATAAACAAGCTCAAATACAAGAGGTCATTAGTAACACAAGAACTAGTTTCTCATTTAGTAACCCTTTATATGTGGATGGCAAGTAGTCTACCAAAATAGAGAAACCTCATAACATGGATTAAATCTCCCTCAAAGCCTCATGCACACCCTTTTAGTGGAATAGAAATGTGAATGTGCATGGTTGGTCAATTAAGTCCAAAGGGTAGGTTTAATCCATATTATGATGAGTGTCTAACATAGACAAATCAACTCCAAATTAACTAGAGAGAGAGTACATCACATAGTTTTGGATTGATGACCTTCCTATGATAGCACACTCCACTTAAGAAACACATTCTCAATTAGCTAGTGAGACCACAAATATCACTTAGATAGAAAGGTTAGTCTCACAACACTAGTCATAGAGTGAGGTCCATTTTTATAAGTGCTCTAAGTATTTGAATTTCTCATATAGCACTTTATTCAATTAAGAACTTAGGATTTCACTCTATGTCTAGGTCATGGCAACAAAAGGATAATCAAATTGAAATATGCCAAGAAATACTTACAGCCATTAGAGCATGTAGATGGCCATAATATGAGAATGAGATTTTGCCAATCTACCATATGACAAGAATCCATCAAGTAGAGAGTTCTTGAATTGTGAGTGATAAGTGTCTCTACTTGACTTGAGATTGATTCTTCATTCTTGACCTTCTTGAAATTTACTTGTATTCTTCAATGTGAGCCAAGTATTTGAATCCCTCAAACCAACTCAAAGTATGCTTTCTTCATCTTGAAATTCTTGGTTTGAAGTCCACAAAGGAAACTCAAGTCATCTATGTTACTTAGTGTGGATGATCAATTCAATTCTAATCATATTCTTCTTCTATGACCAGCAACCAATATATATAACCTCAAGTGCTTTATTTCCCTAAGTAGCTACATAAGACACAAAGGAGTAAAATGTGAAAATAACATGCACTTGAGATTTAGTTGTTACCACCCTTATGAATGTAATGGATGAGGTGGTCTCTTCATCTTCACTTTTCTTATGAACATGTTGTAGGCTTCATCCATAGCTTGGACTGATTTTAGCTGCTACTGAGGTAGGAGGTGCGGCACTGCCGCCCTGCTGATTTCCAGCAGGTGCGTGTGCTATACTTCTTCATAGAGTATGTCAACAGAAATTTGGTGCAGCGGCAACTTAATGATCTCCTGTCTCTATACTTCATAACCTACAACATAATCAGAACATGCTCTACTAGAGAGCCATTAAAAGCATCATATGGAAGATGATTCATTTAAATTTGAAGTACTCTAACTACTCTTAACAAGTCACAAACACATACATATTTGTGAATTGCTAGAGACTACACAAGTCAAGTGGCTAGCTAGCAAGGGTTATATACTAGTTACCAAGGTGAATATGAAGTTTGAAATATTTCCATAAATCCATCTTCCGGTCAACCATATAAGAAAGGAAAATATGTATGGGTTGATAGCTTGAGTGAAAATTTTCAATCAACTTGCTCAAGCACCCCGAAGCTTCATATCACCTTCAAGTACCTACAACACTTCAAGCACAATTTGGTACCCATACCAAGATGGGTCCATCAAGGTTAGTCATAAGAGACTTAGGCACCCAAATGGCCTTTGTGCTAGCATGTGGTGATGTGGTGAACCAATCACCTTTCTAGCACAAGTGTCATTTTTGGGTCTCCTAAGCAAATTTTCATCAATTGAAGAGTTTGGCTTATGAGTGTTACCCATGGGACAATACTTACCAAAATGTCCCTTTGTTCTACAAGTGTAGCATAGGCGGCTCTTGTTCTTGTTGGCCTTCTTTTCTTGCCTTTTGCTTGCTACCTTGCTAGTGAGCCTCTTTCTTGATGATGCCAAGCCTTCATCATTCATATAGGGGCATGATGCAATTTCATGTCCCTTCTCATTGCATCCATAACACTTCCTATTGCTTATTCTTGTGTTTTTCTTTGAAATTGTTGCTTGGTCATCAACCTTATTGGAACACATAGAGGCATTGTGTCCCAAGTTGCAGCACTTAACATGAGCCATCTTTTTCTTCTCTTGAATCTTGCTCATGCCCTTCTCTTCTTTCTTCATAGTGCAATCTCTCACATGGTGACCCTCTTTCTTGCACTTGAAGCAAGTGATGAAAACCTTCTTTGGTTTTCTGAGGTTCTTGCTTTAGCTTGGAGACCTTCTTCTTGATATTGACTTGAGCAGGGGTAGAAGTGGTAGCCTTCCCTTTTCTGTGGGGAGCGGCACTGCCGCCCTTAGGTAGTTGTGCTGCTCGAGGCTGTTGTTGTGCCACAATCTGTGCAGGCTGATCTATACCAACTTTACCCTTGTAATGAATCAAGTCTCTTCTTAGCCTCTCAATCTCTTCCTTGAGCTATTCATTTTCTTTTGTGATGGAGTCATCACAAATTTCTACATTTACATGCTCAACGGAAGGTTGGCTTACTTGAGAGCAACAATTGTTAGGACATGATAAAATAGATTGAACTTGTGTACATGTGCATTTGTGGGTGTGAGGTTGATGTGATTTCACCGCTGTTATCATAACCTCATGAGAAATATCTAGCATGATATGAGAATCCATAATCTTCTCATGAGAGCACAATAACCCATCATGACTTTCTTGCAAAGTCTCATTCTTGCTAGTGAACCTTTCCACTTTCTCCTTGAGCATATAATTCTCATCTTCTAATTGAGCAACACAAGATAGAGAGTTAATAGTATGAGTTTGCTCAATTGATAAGTTTTCATACCTTTCGACCAAACTAGCATGAGAGCACTTAAGCTTTTCATGCTTTTTGGTCAACTTCTCCAAACATTTGATCTTTTTAATGCAAAAGTCATCTTGCTTGTGAAGTGTTTCTTCTTGCTCATTTATTTTCTTCATGAGCTTCATCACCATCAACTTGTCTTTCTTGCTTAGCCGAGCAAGGTGTTGAGTGATCTCATCATCATCACTTTCATATTCACTCTCACCATCACTCTCACTCTCACTTGTCACATTTTTCTCTTTCTTTGCCATAAGACTCACATGAGAAGTGACATAGAGAGTTGAGCTTCTTGGTGAGGTGGATTCATCATTTGGCCTCCACCGATCATGAGCTTCTTCTTCCTTCAAAATGTTAGTCTCACAAGAACTAGAGGAAGTAGAAGTGCCACATGTACAAATATTGTTCTCACCAACAATTTCATTATCATTCATTAAGTCATATGTTGGTGAGGAGATGGATGTGGCATGATCACTTAGGCCTTTTGAAAGAATCACTTGAGGCTCATCATTTGTTGGTGAAGTTGAGCACTCCTCAAGTGAATTCTCCAATGTGAGCAACTTCTCATCACATTTAGATTTACCATATCTTTCTTTGAGAATAGTCCAAATGATATGAGCATCCTCAAGTGGTTCACCATCTCCAAATATGACAGCATCAAGTACATCTTCACTCAAAGCACTAAATAGGACATTAGTAGCTTGAGCATTGTATTGTAAGAATT
Organism: Microstegium vimineum; assembly: GCA_022036555.1. Taxonomy (NCBI): domain Eukaryota; kingdom Viridiplantae; phylum Streptophyta; class Magnoliopsida; order Poales; family Poaceae; genus Microstegium; species Microstegium vimineum. The sequence continues at coordinate 39,459,800 of CM039129.1, read as the reverse complement.
TCACTTCCTCTCTAGATAGATAGTCCAAATCATCACTAGGAGGTGAAATGCTCACATCTACAATCTGCTCTATATGAGGACCCATGGTCCTAAAAACATCAAGTACATGAGAAGGCCAAGATGCATAATTTGAGCCATCTAAAAGTAGAAGTTCTAGAGATATCTCCCCACTTGTCGACATCATTCTCTCAAGGTGGTTGTTGACACCATTTTTTGTACGGGTCAATATTGAACCAAATGCGTTGATCGGTAAGAGGATAAATGTTGTTCCTCATCGACATTAAAGTATCACCAGTCAGGTTGCCGATGAAGTTTGATTGAAGAAACATCAAGGGTGAAAGAGGTGTTTGCCAATAAGGGAGAATTGCCGATGGAAATAGGAAGACATTGCCGATCAAGGATGTTGCCGATGGAAAACATTGCCGATCAGGAATGTTGCCGATGGATGTGAGATGACGTAACTGATGTCAGCAGGAAGATGTCGATTGTAATAGAAGGAAGGTACGGATTAAAGGGATCTGCCGATGGAAAGACCATCGTAAGGAGAATAGATAAGGAAACTGGTGATTATGTACCAGTATTATTATGTTAGTTTGAGTCTGACTCTTGCACGAGTCATTTTATTTCCTTAAAAATAGGAGTTTTGTTTAGGAAAGTTAGAGTCATGATTGTTTACAACTCCTTTTACCGGAGTATAAATATGTACCCAGGGGCGGTGTAAAATACATCCACGATCAATCAAACAAATCTATTGTTTGCATCTACTTTTCAGTATCTACTTTTATCACATTAGTTGCTAGTTATTTACGAGTTCTTCAAGTTTCGACGGGCTGCATCTCCCTGATCTCCGTCAACCCTTGTAAGTTCCGCGTGGGAGCAATCTGAGCTTTGACATCCGGGCGCATCGCTGTTGTCTCGTTCAGCTCTACTCTGGTTATCCTAATCAAGGTCGAACCTCGTTCAATCTTGTTCTAGTTATCGTCCTTGTCGATTAACTGGTCAAATCGACTAGCACACCTTTGGATATCGAATTTGGGTATAAGCCCGAGGTGTTTATAGATCTGACACTTTTTGTGTCAACACCTCTTTTGGCACACCCGGTGGGACCCTAGATACATTGCTTGATCAAATCATGGGTGGTTCTACTGACGTTGATCCAAGGAATGTCATCAAAATCTCCGAAGCAGATCTGGAAGATGATCAGAAGCAGACTCTGGAGCAGGCTATGGAGGAGTACAAGCGGTTGTATCTGAAATCCTTCAGCCTAAGCAAAAGTGGCGAAACAATTCGGAAGCAAGATCCGTCGTCGCCACGGCAGGTCATCTCTGACGCCAATCCGGGTAAATTACAAGAGATGGTTAATTCTGCAGTAAGTCACACATTAATTAGCCATTCCAATGTGCTGTCCAATACCGTATACAATGCTGTTACGCAATCGTTTAAAGGATAGGCACCCCGTTATGTTGGTTCAGCATATCATCAACCTGGATCGGCATCTATCATAAACCCATCGGCGGCTCCGACGATATCTTCCCAACCAGTAGATCCGCCTGCCGATGCGGTTACGCCGCCAAGATCGAACCCTGCAAGCGTCACTCAGTTGAGTACAGATCTGACGGCATCGACGACGTCAGGACCAGCAACTAAGGGTCAGCCAAATTCCTCCAATTGGTGGGGATGCAATATGCCTCCAAATCCATCTGATGACTCTAAACTGATCCAGGGTAATAATACGGCATGGAAGGACCCCATGACATCGGCAATGCCTGCACAGCCGATGATCCCGATAACGTATTATGCTGCGTCCTCCCCAAATGTGCAGTCGCCATCAGAAGATCTTCAGATAGTGATACCTAAAATGCCGTATATGCCACCATCGGTAAGTCCTTTGCCGATACAACAAGGCCCATCGACTGCAAGTCAGCCCACGGCGGTGGTGAACCCTCAAACTGGAGTACCAGCACACCAAGGTAGTCAGTTTGTCGACTACTCCGGAGTGCAGGAGCGACATGCATTGGTTAGTTATCAGCCATTGGCAAATTCCATGTCGTTGACTTGTAATCCTGGATGGACTGGTCAAGTGTCGATCCAACAACAGGTGGTACAACCTGGGGGAAACGCCCAGAGTAGAGCATCGGTGCATCAACCGATGAATATGACGCCACAGTATTTCCCAATGGGCGTTCAAAGTGACCCATCGGCAAATCAGCCGATGCACAATATTCAGCGGGCTAATGCTGCGCCTGCACCAGCTGCCCCTGTTTATTTATTACAAAGGTGCGAAGAAGCATATCAACCAGCTCAAACACATCCTTGGGATAAAAAGGTGTCCTTCGTTGGACAAGAAGAAGATTCTGAATCGGATGAGGAGCTAAGTACTGCTGAATGGGTAAAAGATAAGGAACCGGTGTCCTGTCCGTTTGGCTAGAAAGAAGTTGAGAGGTTCACCTTTGATATCACCAAGGCCGATAGGATATTTGATATATTGCTTCAGGAAGGGCGGATTAAGTTGGCGCCTAACCAGGTAATTCCATCGGCCGAAGAACTTAGAAGGATCAGGTATTGCAAATGGCATAATGCAACTTCGCACAGTACCAATGATTGCAAAGTCTTTAGGCAGTAGTTGTAGTCAGAAATTGAGTTTGGACGGATTAGGTTTGAAAATTCTAAAGCCCAGAAGTTGATGAAGATTGACCAGCACCCGTTCCCGAACAATATGGTGGAAGCGAGTGGAAAGATTAAAGTCCTGACATCGGAAGCCGCTAAGAAAAATACGTCGGTAGACCCCAAGCATCGGATAGTGCATGATGTGAAGGGAAAGAAGCGTGTCGATGATGAACAAGCCAAGGAGGTGGCTGACGAGAGTAACGACATCGGGAGATCTCGGGGATACGGCGTCGTGATCACGCACAGGCAACCACGACGGGAATATCGGCGCTCTCAAGAGGAGCGATATCAGCAGCAGGAGGAAGAAAGGAAACAGGGATGGCGGTGACATAAAGATCATTGGAATTGCCCTTTCTTCATCCATTGTTGGGAAGAAGGCATCAAGCTGCCTACTGTCGATAATTGTCCTGAATGCAATAGATACTATCCCGCTGATCGGTCAGAAAAAAGGACCCGCTTCAAAGGCTACAGACCGGGTTACGTTTGGCCGATCAGGGGAAAGGAATCTGTACATGATCGGCTAGGGGGCAAGCTCAGCGTGCACGATAGGCTTGGCAAACATGGCCGTCAGGGAGGAGTTGAAGAGATGACCGATGCAAGAGTACCCGATGAGGAAATATTCTCTCAAGATCAAAATAGTAGAAAGCAGTATCAGCCTGTTTGGAAAACCAGGTTTCCTCAGTGGTGCCCCAAGGGTCTGACGAAGACTCAGAAGAGAAGGATCCAGCGTGAACATCAGATGGATCTACATGTGGGGAAGGAGCAGGTATCAGTGTTGTCTTGATTTCATCCTGAAGACAGGAGCATGGAGTCCCGTTGCCGATTGTCGCTGCGTCGACGAATAATCAGGCTGAGTACCGAACTTTACTAAAAGGGCTGAAATTATTTAGAGAAATGTACGCCGATGCCGGTGAAGTTTTTGGTGACTCCATGTTGCGTAATGAAGAAGCCAATCGGTCGGCGCGATATACTTCGGGGTATCAGCCGATTCAAGAAGTAATGACATTGGTAATAGTTACCGATGACTGGATTACTGAGAGATCCATCTAAGAAGGTAGGGAGACGTTTGAAGTTTCAGGCCACCAAGTATGTGCTCCTTGATGGTGATTTGGTATGGAAATTGATTCTACCGATTGGGACTAAGAGTTCAAAGTTTGGAAAGTGGTCTCCTAATTGGGAAGGTCCTTTTCGGATAAATCAATCTGTTCCTGGCAACACTTATATTTTGTAAATCCTCGAAGGGGTTACATTTTCCAGAGCAATCAACGGTAAATATTTGAAGAAGTATTATCCTAGTATCTGGAGGGATGCATGAAAATGATACATATATGCCGATGACAATGTTATCATACAAGAAACATCGGAAGGAAAGCATTAATGTTATATTACATGGGGATGACTTGTTAAGCTCAAATCAACGAGTTACAATAGAGTTTGAATACATGAGATCGCACGAAGGCGAACTTGGTCGGCTTCCTCTATTTCCCTGGTGTCGTCGTCGGCAGTGCCTTCAACTGTCTTGACCTTTCTCCTCAGTAGAAGAGCTTCGCGTGCGTTGGCGTCCCTCTCTTGTTGCAAAGCTTTCGCTATTGTAGGGAGCTGGATTTTCTTCTGGGTGACCGAGTTTAAAGCTTCATCCACTTTCTTCAGCTCGGCTAGCAATTCTTCTTTTTGTGTCGACAGACGGTTGATCTCCTGATCAAGTTTGGTGCCAGAGGCTTCTAGGCAACCGATGTCCTTATGCTTTTCATCTGTGGTCTGCTTGAACTTGGATATTTCTTCTTCAAGTTTGGTTTGAGGAACTCTGTCGGCAATGTGACTTAAAGCTTTTTTTGTATTGGAGTTGCCGACTCTCAAGGAAAGCCGCCTGGAAGAGTAGTTCTTCGATATCGGCAGGCAGTTGATCTTGGATTTCCTTGAAAGCCGCTCTTACAGCACTGGAATCTTGGACTAATTGGGGTGTACTTTGTTGCAGCAGGAGCAGCAGGGCTTCAAGCTTGGATTTTAGTTCTGTCGATACAACAGTTGAAGCTTGGGTAGAATCTGCCTCTTCATCGGCATCTTCTGGAATGTTGACGGCAAAGGAAAACAGACTATTGGGAGAGTCTTGGGCCTGAAAAGAAGGAAATTAGAGTCTGCCAATCATAGGTTTTGCAAGGTTTATGATAGTTAGTTTACCATCTTTAGGCGGATCTCTCGCCTCGGGCTCGGTGGAGCAGATGGTGCAGCAACATCTTGGAAATTGGCAGCCGTTGCCGATACACTTGTTTCAGTAGGAGAAGTTGGCATCGGTACTAGTGCTGGTGTTGATGTTGGTGCTGCTTCTGCTGTTGCTGACCTCTGTGGTGATACTGCTGTTCCCTGGTCGGGGACTTCATCTGGTACTAGTGCTGATGCCGAGACTGGCGCCGTTTCGGTTGCTTCAGTCATAGTTTGCGGCAATGATGTTGTCCCTAGGTCAAGGATTTCGGCCTATGGTTGCTCAAGAATAGATGCCGATGATGGCCCCGTTATTGGTACATCGGCAGGGGCTTGAGAAGATACAGCTAGAGCTGATGGCTTTGGGTGCTTCGGGTTGGAAGCAACACTTGATGAGCTTCGGCGCTTTGGCTGTTGAGTTTGGGCCGTGAAAGGTTGTGCGTCTGGAGTGGTTGCCGATGAACTTGTCCTCTGCAGAAGGAAGTTTGGTGCAAAATGAGTAAAAATTGTCAACTGAGTGCGTTGTGGTTGACATAAATAAATGAAGATTTGTTACCTTGAAAGCTTGTGCTAATGCAGCAGCAACAGAAGTGATGGTGGCGCCATCGGTTGACAGTACTCTAGGTCTGATGGTGACTCTAGGAACTGTCTTATGGTGTGTAAGAGCAGACAATGAAGGAGCCCTGTCGCCGATTGACGATGTGGGGTTCATCGGTCGCAGATTGAAATGTTTACCACTCTTGCTCAAAAGAGGGATTACATCATCGACCTGTTGATAGAGAGTTATTGAAACTTTCGAAAAGTTAAACAAAAAGGAAATATTGGAAGTGATACTCACCGCATCATCGGGCACGATATGATCGGCATCAATCAAGTGTCGATAATAATGGGATGATGGAGCAAATAACTGTTCCTTCCATTCTTGCCACCAAAACTTGAAGGATTCGGTGATGAAAGATGTTGGTGCCCAAGAAGATAAGTGGATGCTAGATACATCAGCATGAGGAGAGAGGGTAACTATCTTATTCCAATCCATGGCGCTGGAGATGGTCTCTCTTGGTTTGATTACATTGACGTAGCTGAGCTTAATCGGCAACTGGCCGAATGCTAGCTGTCTGGCTGCCACTGATGGATAGTAAAATTCATAAGATGGAATGGAGTTCTTTCCAGTCCCTACAACGTTTACCAGAATAGCTCGAGGGATGAGTATAGCCTCCATGATTGCTTCATTCTCTGGTGTGTTCGCATCGGTAAGATTGAAAGAGAGTGGGAACTGGTTGTCTTCATCAATATAAGGCCACCAGGCTCGTTCTGCAGCGGGGATTCCACGGTAGAGTCTCTGAAAGAACATGCCAAATTGGTTGATGTTGGCATCGGTTCCTGTCAGTACTATCATGGCTTCCTCGAAATTGAGAGGGGCGCGAGTTGCCGATTCATCTTCACCATAAACATAGTTTTCCGATATGTCCCGTGGGAATCGTTGGTTGAACAGGTCAAACTGTAGGCATTTGTGCATATGGGCGTTCAGCCATATATTAATGAACCACCAAGGGCCTCCGAGGTTGCCGATGGGCTCGCTTAACAGTAACTTCTTCGACACTTGGTGTAAGAGGCGGTAGACCGAGCCAAGGAGATATCGTCCAAGAGGGAGTCCTGCATCGGTCAAAAGCTCTGCTGCAGGGAGGTACATGTTGGTAGGACCAACTGTTCTGCCACAGAAGATGAACTTTTCGAGCCACATATTAAGGAAGGTAGTATGCTCTCTTGGGGTTACCGATCCTCTCTTCTGGTATTCTTGGATGTACCCAGTCCAACTGCCGATGTTGCAGGTACTTACCCGACGCTCAGATTTCCTGCGGAACAGAGTGGCAGGATCAGCAGAAAAATTGTCCAAGCCGGTGAGCACGTGTACATCGGCAAGCGTAGGAGTAGCTGGTCCATGTCTAAACAAGAAAGCATTTATTGTATTGGACCAGAAGTAGGAAGCAGCGATCATCATGTTTTCATTCTTGGCCATATCGGCAATGGATAGCCTGATACATTGCTCAATGCTGCGCTCCAACCAGTAAACCCTCTGTGACCTAGCTATCATGAGATACCAATCTTTCCATCCCTTAGTGGGTTTAGGCCAAGATCAGAAGGTATCGGTCAACAACCCTAAGTCAAAATGTTCAGATCTGAAGGGAATACGGTTGGTTTCTGCATTAATCAAATTGATTGGGTCGGGATTGCCCATTGGACCTAGGCAGCAAAGATGTTCTTGGTCGGTTGGGATCACTATCCTATTGCGCATCTCCTAGATCCAGAAAGGGAAGAGAGACGAAGAGAAGTTATGAATCGGCATAGAAAAGGAAAATCACAGGGGATAAAGTGAAGAAAGAAGGGATAACCGTGGGAACATTGAAGTTGATCGCCATTGGATTGAAAAGGTCCTTGCAGGTTGCACTTCGTTGGAGAGGAAGAGTCGTTGACTTGAAATCGCCGGAGTGTTCTTTAGGGGCGCCGGAGGAATGAGGATGAAGATGTGAGCTTAGGGTAAAAGAGAAAGCGGATGATAATCTTTATAGGCCTAGTCAAAAGGGCATTTTCGAGTTTTCTTTTTACTGGGCAGAGATATGAAGAATTTCGCGGCGGATTTACACGGAAATCGAGGGATTTGTGGCTGTTGGCGCTTCAGTTACAGGAGTTATTGGTAATTTGCGGAGATAGGGCGCGATGATCAAGATGATGACATAAACGTTGTTGGAGGGAAAGATTACAACAGAGCAAATTTCGGCGCATAAGATATTTTATACTCCGAAATTGGGGGGCATGTGTTGACACCGTTTTTTGTACGGGTCAATATTGAACCAAATGCGTTGATCGGTAAGAGGATAAATGTTGTTCCTCATCGGCATTAAAGTATCACCAGTTAGGTTGTCGATGAAGTTTTATTGAAGAAACGTCAAGGGTGAAAGAGGTGTTTGCCGATAAGGGAGAATTGCCGATGGAAATAGGAAGACATTGCCGATCAAGGATGTTGCCGATGGAAAACATTGCCGATCAGGAATGTTGCCGATGGATGTGAGATGACGTAACTGATGTCAGCAGGAAGATGTCGATTGTAATAGAAGGAAGGTGCGGATTAAAGGGATCTGCCGATGGAAAGACCATCGTAAGGAGAATAGATAAGGAAACTGGTGATTATGTACCAGTATTATTATGTTAGTTTGAGTCTGACTCTTGCACGAGTCATTTTATTTCCTTAAAAATAGGAGTTTTGTTTAGGAAAGTTAGAGTCATGATTGTTTACAACTCCTTTTACCGGAGTATAAATATGTACCCAGGGGCGGTGTAAAATACATCCACGATCAATCAAACAAATCTATTGTTTGCATCTACTTTTATCGCATTAGTTGCTAGTTATTTACGAGTTCTTCAAGTTTCGACGGGCTGCATCTCCCTGATCTCCGTCAACCCTTGTAAGTTCCGCGTGGGAGCAATCTGAGCTTTGACATCCGGGCGCATCGCTGTTGTCTCGTGCAGCTCTACTCTAGTTATCTTGATCAAGGTCGAACCTCGTTCAATCTTATTCTAGTTATCGTCCTTGTCGATTAACTGGTCAAATCGACTGGCACACCTTCGGATATCGAATTCAGGTATAATCCTGAGGTGTTCATAGATCTGACGCTTTTTGTGTCAACACCTCTTAAGCCCGAAATAGAGAGCCTAGCTTCGATACCAATTGAAAGGACCTTGATGTCGCCTAGGAGGAATAGAGGGGGGGTGAATAGGCATGTTTAAAACAACTCTACACTTTTCTGTTAGCACAGGTCCGACACTGTTGGCCTTGGGTCCGGGACTGCTGGACCCCCAGGACAGAACTGAGCACAATTCAAAATGTATAACTAGAATGGAAATTGTGCTTCAATGAAAACCCTCCTAGAGGTGTAGGGAACCTCTAGTACCACTTGGAATAGGTAGGAGCTGCACCACCAAGTAGATCGGGACCAAACCCTAGAAATCACCTTGAGGACAAATGCAAGTAAAGCAAACAACACAAACACAAGTGACACAATATTTATCCATGGTTCAGCGTCGCCACCAAGGCTGGCCTAAGTCCACGTTGTTGAGGTTTGCCACACAAGGCTTGCCCTTCCCTCGTTCTCAAATCAAGAGAGTGAACTCTTGAAGTGAGGGGTGATTTCTTAGCTGCAATGAGATGGTTACAAACCTCCCGGGGCTGCCACACAAGTTGGCAAGCTCCACGGGCGACGCTCTAGCCGGCTAGGAGCAAGCTCCAAGAGTAACAAATGCAATCCACCGGCTTGAACGCGAACCAAGTGCTCTAGTCAATGAAGAACAATTTGGGCTGCTCTCTAATGGAGTTTGGAGGCTCAATCTCTCAAAGGATTAGAGAGGAATCAAAGAGAGAAGCTTGAGGGGCTCCAATGGAGTTAGAGAGAGGGAGAGAGCTGCTGCTGTGAGCACTGGGAAGAGAGTGGTCGATATGACCGTTGGGGCAGCAGGGAGGGGATAGAAATACTTCCTGCTGTCCAACGGTAACTTTAAGTCGTGGCACTGCCGCTCAGGTCTGGCACTGCTGGACTTAAGCCCGGCACTGCTAGACCCCCAACAGTGCCGCTCTGCCCAAAAATCCTCCGAATGAAAAACTATTTTGCAGGGAGTCTGGGCAAGGTATGAGAGTATGTTTGGTGGAATTTGAGCACTTGGTTGCACATTTAAGCATGCACATTGCATCCCCCTTTGTAGTACGGCCTTTCCTAAACTAAAATTGAAAACATCAAATAATTTAAATGCTTTTTAGTTGGTCACCGCATCCTTTGATAATTTGGGGTTGCACCATTGAATGTATTGTCCTCATTCTTATAATACCTTGAGCATGTGTTTGCAATCATCATTATCTCATCTCTTTGAGCACACACACCTTAGAGCTTGTGACTTGAATCTTTCCAACACATATGAATTCAGCCCATGGCTTCAAGTCACTTCCACTAATAAATTGATCCTCAACATAATATGAATCCTCATAGCTCGATTAGTACTTCGACTCAATGCAAGTACTCTCTTCTTCACCTTAGCCATAGTACCTCGGTCTCCTTGACCTTCACCTTTGCTTAGTACCTCGAAGTCCTTTCCTTGTTGTCTTCACCCTATCAAGCCATACTCAAGTCACATCATATTAAGCACCGATTGAAAATCATTTCTTCAATATTCTGATCCTTGCTTGAATATCTTATATATATGAATGTTGAGATCAATCAAGCTTTGATATATGAGACTCCATATCAATATGGTCAAGCCAATTCACAATTCCTTAGATCTTCCTTATTTTGGCTTGACACTCCTATCACTCACTTCAATCTATATCTTCAAACTTCTAGCTTGATCATATTAATGCAAAGTGATTCTCCAAATCTTTGTCCATACAAGCAAACTAAAGTAGAGAACATATTATATCCAATATACATTGTCTCCTTTGTCATTTGACCTTTACTTGGTGTTTTCTCACTAATGCACTATTAATTCATTATTCAATCCTTGATCAACACTAGTTTACTATCTAACTTTTCTTGTTTATGTAAAACAATCCAATATAGAGACCAATCCATAACTATCAACTCATGTCTCATTTGCCATTTGCCAAACATGCTTGCTTTCACATGATACTATGATATTCCACAACATAGAAGCCATTTCATTGATTCCATTTGCATTGTTGTCTTTTGGTTGAACTAGATTATTCCCATGATCTTTCAATACAACAATACATAAATTGACCTTCATTCAACATTGTGTGGAATACCATCAAGTTTGCTTTTCTTGTTAAACCTTTGATACACTTATCAAACTTGTTAGACCTTTAATTGTATTGTCATTTATTTCACCAAAACCCACTAAAGGGCTAGATGCACTTTCAATATGGTCATTATCACCAAAACCCACATATGTCTTGATTGCACTTACATATTGGCACAATAAAAAAAAGAGATGATGGGTCATGGTGGTTTTCCATTTGTGTCTTTAATTTTATTTTGTAGGTAATATTGAATAAACTGATCGCATGTGTAACTTTTTATATCTTGTTCTGGTGACTTGCATATAACACTACTTGACCTTTTCTTTTTTTTCCTGGTGTAACAAACTGTCAAAGAATCTTTTAACACCGCTCTTCGCGTCCCTCTATGGTTCTTCGTTGAATTGCTTGGAGATACTGATTGAGGTGCAATATTTTGTCACTTTGGAGATGTTGCTTGCCCCCAAACTATTTTTGGCAATTTGGTTCAACAAATTTGATTATGTAATTACATAGATGAACACAATTGCAGGCTAGTGCTGATGTGAATGGACTGGTTGTTCTATACATCCAGTAGGGCTAGCTGCTTATAAAGGCTTTGATGGCCGCATCCAGTGTTTGTTGAGAAACAGTGCTAATCCTAACATGCTTAATCAAGTGAGTTCTACCTTGCTATTTTTCAATTTCAGCATTAGGTGTCAACGTTTGGGTACCACACTATGATCTTTACAATTTTTAGAGTAATTATTATGACTCTATTTGATACTCTAACAAATTTAGGGTAATTAGCAAAGGTCCTTAAATGAGTCAATTTGTTGTTTGAGATTTAATGTTGATTTCAAAAATACATTTGTGTTTCTAGCCTATTTAGGTCTTGATATTCAGATATTGATTGTTCGAACTTGAAAGAATTGTGATACCTGACACTGATGGAATTACTCCTTCATAACTAGAAGTTTACGATAAAATACCCACATTAGGATTTAATTCTGACGAACTTATCTTGGGAATATTGGATACATTGCTAGTGCTGAAGTTAACATGTTAACTCCCTGCCAGACCGCGTGCGCAACCTAGCTGGGGGTGGGGGGTCTATATTTTTTTAAAAAAATATGTATTCACTCTTTTCACATCCCCTAGTGAGCAACGGGACCCTGAATCCACTTGCACAGTCTAGTACCATTTTTAATTTGCGCTGCATAATTATATGTGTACTTCTTGAAATTACAATGTCTTTGCCACATTGTTTGCAAATCTCAATGTATTTGCACAATCTTTGTAACTGATTTGCAGAGCCTAATTTTTTTATTGCTTAAGCTCTCACGTGTTTATTTCTAAAGTTCATTTTTGTGGCTTCTTATAATAGGATAATAACATCCGAGTACAAATTGTTGCATTCAAAGGATGGGAAAATGCTTATAGATTCCTTAGGTGAACTTTTCTCTATCTATATGGGCGTAGGCAGTCATAGTGGGTCTGTGAAAGTCAACAATATGGATGGCATAATAGGCAATGGTTGCGTACTAGATTGGTGGTCTTATACTTAAAAGCTGTTTGCTCTGATTCAAAGCAGGCGAAGTAGTTTCAGTGGTCTCATACTTGTGGTAACTCTCTTCATTTGTTGGTGCTCGGTGGTTGGCAAAAGCGCCTTTTGAAGAGTCGTACCCACGACCCATCACCCTTTGGAATAGATCCTCAGGCCCATCGCACGGCGAACTACCTAAAGCTTAGAGAGTTAGCAAGGAAAGGAGATAGACTTACTATCAGCGACTAGCTACAGGAAAGAGATTCGGGTTGTTAGGCAAAGTTTGGAGAGAAGTAAGAAATCGGTGATAGAAGTAGTGCTCGAGATATAAGGATAGGTGTTGACACCGTTTTTCAACGTGTCAAATGGGCTGAGGCTTGACTGGTCAGTGACCGTTCTCCATCGGCATCAGGAAAATTTTGAGCAGATATTGCCGATGGAAGAGTGTTGCGGGAAGACCAAATGCGTTGCCGATGGAGGCTGGATGAGCTTTGCCGACAAAGGTTAATTGGTGAAGTCTTGCTGAAGCTGATTGCCAATGAAGAGTCATTGCCGATGGCCGATGAAGAGTCATTGCCGATTGCCGATGAAGGGTCATTACCGATTGCCGATGAAGGGTGGTTGCCGATTGCCGATAGGGGATTGGAGAAGAGTTACCAGCACAATCGGAAATGTTGTCGATTGCCGATCGGGAAAATGTTGCCGATGCCGATGGACGTAACTTAGCGCTTGGTGGCAGCAGAGGGTTATCGGTGGTCAAAAGGAAGGAAGGCGCGGATTAAAGGGATCTGCCGATGGAAAGTTTTCATCGAAGAGAAGAACAAGGAAACTGGTGTTTTGTACCAGTATTATTATAGTAGTTTGAGTCCGACTCTTGCATGAGTCGTTTATTTTTCTTTAAAATAGGTGTGTTTGTTTAGGAAATAAATATTGTTATCCGGCTCCTGCGCGAGTCAGTTTCCTAAGTAGGAGTTTGTTTTAGGAAGGATATGTGTCGTGTCTTTGTACAACTCTCCATGCGGGAGTATAAATATGTGCCCGAGGGCTATGGAATAAAAAAACCCAATCCAATTCAAAACAAACCAATTTTATCTTATTCTACTTTTTATCGCAATTTACCCTTTTACTGCGTTAGCTGTAGTTTTCAACGAGTTCTTCAAGCTTTCGACGGGCTGCATCATCCTGATCTCCGTCAAATCCTTGCTAGTTCCACGTGGGAGTACCTCTGAGCTTTGGCAATCCGGGTGCATCGCTGTTTGCCTCGTTCAGCTCTGCTCTAGTTATCCTTGATCAATATGAGCCTTGACGTCCGGGCGCATCGCTGTCGTCTCGTTCGGTTTGTTCTAGTTATCATCCTTGTCGATTGGTTGGTCAAATCGACTGGCACGCCTCCGGAATACCGAGCTTTGGGTAATAGCCCGAGGTGTTCACAGATCTGACGCTTTTTGTGTCAATACCTCTTTTGGCACGCCCAGTGGGACCCGATTATACAAATCTACGCATTCGGCATGGGTGATCACGCCGATGTCAACCAGAGGAATGTCATTGAAGTCTCTGAGGCCGATCTGAAAGATGATCAGAAGTAGGCCATGGCGGCTATGGAGGAATACAAGCAGTTGTATCTCAAGTCCTTCAGCCTCAGCAGGAGCGGCGAAGCAATTCAGAAGCAAGATCTGCCGTTGCCACGGCAGGTCATGTACGACGCCAATCCTGGTAAACTGCAGGAGATGGTTAATGCTGTTGTAAGTCAAGCGTTAATTAGCCACTCCAACGTGCTGTCCAATACTGTTTACAATGCTGTTACGCAATCATTCAAAGAAGGGCATGCACCGCGATATGTCGGTCCAGCATACCATCAACTTGGATTGGCATCCACGAGCCCATCGGTAGCCCCAATGGCGTCTTCCACCCCTGTGGAACCGTCTGCCGATGTGGCTACATCACCAAGACCGAACGCTGGCGGCATCACCAAGCTCAATCCAGATCCAGCCGCGTCGGCAACTTCAGGACCAGCCCCCGCTAACTGGTGGGGATACGGTATGCCTCCGAATCTATATACTGGTTCTAATCTGGTGCGGGGAGATGGTTCAGCCTGGAGGGACTCTACGACATCGGCAACGCAGTCACAGCCGATGGCCCATATGATGCACAACTCTGCGCCTGCTCCAACCATACAAGTGCCATCAGATGATCTCCAAGTAATCCCCAAGATACCCCTGATGCCACCATCGGCAAGCTCTGTGCCGATGCAACACATTATAACCACCGGCAGTCAATCTCTGGTGGCGAATTCTCAAGCTGGAGTGCCGGTCCCCTAGGGTAATCTAGTGGTTGATTGCTCCAGGATTCGAGAGCCGCATGCTCCGGTTAGCTATCAGTCATCGGTAAGTCATATGCCGATGCTTTATAATCCTGGATGGGTCAACCATCCGCCGGCTCAGCAGCCTGGCGTGTCAATGTATCATTATGGAGGCCCAACTTACACTCAGAGCGGACTATCGGTACAGCAACCGATGAATGTGACAGTTCAGCCAAATCCGCCAAGTATGCAGAATTATCCATCGGTAAGTCAACCGATGCATAGTGTTCGGATGACTGGTGCTGCGCCCGTAACTACTACACATCTTCAAGAGGCGCATCAGCCGACTCCACCAGTCGACAACCAACCAATGAGTCGGCAAGAACAGGATGCATACTGGGTCGGTAAGATTGCCGAAGTCATGAAAGAGCAATTCGGCATCAAACCCAAGGTCAACACGTACTCTTATCGGACTCCATATCCTCCTGCATATGACTTGATTCCTCTTCCAAATCGGTACAAGGTGCCCGATTTTACTAAGTTCTCCGGCCAAGACGACACGTCAACAATGGAGCACGTCAACCGCTTCATTATCCAGTGCGGAGAAGCTGCCAGCAGGGAGGAATTAAGGGTGAGATTGTTCTCTTCATCGTTGTCTGGATCAACATTCACATGGTTCATATCGTTGCCCCCAATTTTTATAATTACATGGGCCGATCTAGAGAGGCAATTTCACAAGTACTTCTTCGCTGGCATACATGAGAAGAAGCTTACCGATTTGGTCAAGATGAGGCAACGCAACGACGAATCGGTAGAAAGCTTTGTGCAAAGGTTACGGGACATGAAGAACAAGTGCTACAGTCTGGTGTTTGATGATCGGCAACTGGTAGATTTGGCCTTCCAAGGATTGCTGCCGCACATCAAGGACAAGTATGCGTGTAATATATTACCTGAGCAGAAGATTGGTGGATGCTGAAACCAGGTATTCGGCCATAGAAAGGTTGTGCTTATGCTTATATTTCTCTTGCATTAAATTAAGGCATTATTTACTGTCGGCCGAATGCACTGTTGTCTGCAAAGATGATGTGGTCAAGTATATGCTCTCAATGCTGATTTTGAGTGGACGAATTGGTAAGTGGATTTTGGCACTGTCAGAGTTTGACCTAAGGTATGAATCGGCTAAGGCTGTTAAGGGTCAGGTGATGGCCGATTTTGTTACTCAGCACTGCAATATGGTGAGCTTTGTTGAGATTGCTCCTTGGGCTTTATTCTTTGATGGGTCTACATGCAAGGATGGAGCGGGTATAGGTATTCTCTTGATTTCACCCCGAGGACAGAGGTACGAGATTTCGTTGCCGATTGTTGCTACTTCAACAAACAATCAGGCTGAATACCAGGCTTTATTTAAGGGGTTGGAGTTACTCAGAGAAGTGTGTGCCGATGCTGTTGAAATCTTCGGTGATTCTATGTTGGTGATTAACCAATTGATCGGGACGTATGAGTGTCGAAGTGAAGTTTTGATTGCTGTTCATGAGCGGTGTTTGCAGTTGTTAAAGGAGTTCAAAGAATACCGCCTTGAGCACATTCCAAGGTTGCATAATGAAGAGGCCAATCGGTTAGCACAGAATGCCTCAGGATATCAACCGATTCAAGAAGTCACGACATCGGTAATAGTTGCCGATGACTGGAAAAAGGAGATTGCCGATTACTTGAGAGATCCATCCAGGAAAGTTGAAAGGCGTCTAAGGTTCCAAGCTACTAAGTATGTGCTCCTCGATAATGAGTTGTATTATTGGACGATTGATGTAGTCTTGCTTAGATGTCTCGGCAAAGAGGAATCGAAAGAGTTGATGGGTGAAATCCATGAAGGTGTATGTGGAGCGCATCAATCGGCATTCAAGATGAAGTGGATGATTAGGCGGAATGGATATTATTGGTCGACAATCCTTGAAGATTGCTTCAATTATTTCAAAGGGTGCCAGGACTGTCAGAAGTTTGGTAATGTGCAAAGGGCACCTGCATCGGCAATGAATCCTATAATCAAGCCTTGGCCGTTCAGAGGATGGGCTATTGATCTCATCGGCCAAATTTATCCGCCGTCGAGCAAGGGACACAAGTTCATACTTGTTGCTACCGATTACTTCACCAAATGGGTTGAGGCAATCCCCTTGAAGAAGGTGACATCGGCAAACATGGTGGATTTCGTTAAGGAGCACATCGTTTACCGATTCGGTATTCCTCAGACTATTACAACCGATCAAGGGACCATGTTCACATCGGGAGAGTTTGATGACTTTGCTGCTAGCATGGGTTTCAAGGTGTTAAATTCTTCTCCTTATTATGCTCAAGCTAATGGTCAAGCTGAAGCGACTAATAAAGGAGTCATTAAGCTTATAAAGCGCAAGATTGAGGAAAACCCTAGAAGGTGGCACGTGGTATTAAACGAAGCTTTGTGGTCATATCGGATGGCTTGTCATGGTGCAACTAAGGTCTCGCCGTATCAATTGGTTTATGGGCACGATGCTGTCCTACCTTGGGAAATCAAAACTGGTTCTAGGCGATTATCTTTTCAGGATCAATTGACGACCGATGATTATATTACTCTGATGAAAGATGAGTTAGAAGATTTGGCAGGTCATCGGTTGAGGGCATTGATTAGCATTGAAGAGAATAAGAAGAGGGTTGCCCGATGGTATGACAAAAAGTAAAAGTGAAGGAATTTGCCGATGGCGATTTGGTTTGGAAGTTGATTTTACGATTGGGACTAAGAGCTCTAAATTTGGAAAGTGGTCCCCTAATTGGGAGGGTCCTTATCGGGTAAAACAGTCTGCTCCTGGTAATTCTTACATTTTGGAAACTCTCGAACGAGTTGCGTTTTCTAGAGCGATCAATGGAAAATACTTAAAGAGATACTACCCTAGCATATGGGTAGATGTGTAGTGCTCCGTTGAATGCCGATGCACGAAAGTTATATAAACATCGGTAAAAACAAACTGGGATCATATTACAAGTCAAAATCAAGTATCAGGTTACAATTCTTGCCGATACAACAGACATTACAGTAAGGAGTGGATAGCTGATATCGCACGTAGGCGAATTTGCTCTATTTCGTCCATCTCCTTGGCGTCGGCATCGGCAGAGCCCTCGACCGGCTTGATTTTCTTCTTCCATAGTATGGCCTGTCGTGCATTCTGGTCTCTTTCTTGCCGCAAGACCTTGATGGAGTCAGATAGTTGGGTTCTCTGCTGGTTGGCTGCAGTCAGATCCCCCTCAACCTTCTGTAACTCCGCAAGTAACTCCTCCTTTGTCGACAGTCGGGAGATTTCTTGATCAAGGTTGCCGATGGAGACTTCTGCTTGACCGATGCCTTTGTGCTTCTCATCGGCAATGTGTTTGAATTTGAGCTTCTCTTCCTTTCTCTTGGCTTGAGCGGTCCTATCGGCAATGCGATGGGTAAGCTTCTGGTACTAGATCTGCTTAATGTCTAGGAAGGTTGCCTGGAGAAGGACTTCTGCTACGTCGACGGAAAGATGGCTTTGGATGTCCTTGAATGCAATCCTTGCTGCCGATGAATCCTGGATGAGTTGAGACGTGTCATGTAGCAGCAAGGAAAGCAACTCTTCCAGCTTAGATTTGACCTCTGCCGACAAGGTTGGGACGGAGCTCTCCTCTTCATCGTCATCGGGGACGTCGACGGCAAAGGAAAATAGGCTGTCCGCTTGAATGCGGCCTTGACGTTCATCTTCGTTCTGAAGGTTCAAGCTGTAGGAGAAGAGACTGTCCGGAGAATCTTGAGCCTGAAAACAGAGGTTAGAATTTGCCGATCGGAAGATTGTACTATGAGTTTTAGGATGATTAACTTACCATCTTGAAGCGGATCTCCTGCCTGGGACTTGGTATGCTGGATGGCCCAGCTTCATCATGGACATCGGCCGCAGATGCCGATGATTGGGCCGGAGAAGCAGTCGGTACCATCGGTGCTGGTGGTGTTATTATCGGCGCTGCTTCAGACGTGGCGGCTGGTGCACATGGTGGCGATGCTACCCTCTCGTTGGGAACCTCGGCTGACGGTGCCGATGCCGATGCTACCTCTGCTGCTACGGCGGGTGTTGTCTCGTCATTGAGCCCAGCCGGTACCGATGCTGATGCCACTTCAGTTATCGCAGCAGCTGCTGTCTCCTGGTCAGGGACGTTGTCCATCGGTTGATCAGGCACAGAAGCCGATAGAGGTTCTATCGATGACCCGCCGGCGGGTGGTGCGACTGGGACCGGAGGCAGTCCTGCTGGTGGCGCATCGGCAGTTGATGGCACGGTTGGAGCCGATGGCGAAGGAGAAGCCAGCCTCAGACGCCTCTTTTTCGTCGGCGCAGCAGCAGGGGAGCCGACCCGCTTTGACGAAGACCGGGGAGCATCGGCAGCCAGGCGGGAAGGTGTTTGCCTGCTGGAAGCAGATGCCGATGACCATAGTGCCTGAAAATACAAAGCAAGTTATACAAGATAAATGTTGCCGATAAAACAGTATGTAATCGGTACGGGTAAAAGCGAGTTTACTGCATAAACCCGTGTCAGGGCAACAGCAGCGGCCGATGTAGCCTGGGCTTTTGTGGGTGTCGGCGTAGGTACCTGTTGAGGCGTGAAGGCGGCCAGCGTCGGAGCTTTGTTGCCGATGATCGATATGGGGCCCATTATCCGAAGATTAAAGGGCCTACCACTGTTACTCGTTGTGGGGACTGGATCATCGGCCTGTCAGGTGCAAAGGAGTTAGGTGCTGATACCGATGACAGAAAATAAAGTAATAAAATACATCAGATGGCAGACTTACTGGGTCATCAGGGATGATGTAATCGGCGTCAATCAAATGCCGATAGTAATGCGAAGACTTGGCGAGTAGCTGGCACTTCCACTCTTGCCACCAAGACTTGAACTCGTTGGTGATGAAGGAGGTTGGCGACCAGGAAGACAAGTCGAGGTCTGACATATCGGCATCGGCAGGAAGGTTGATGACTTTGTTCCAGTCTAGATTACTGGAGATTATCTGCCTGGGTCTTACTACCTTAGAGTAGCAGAGTTTGATTGGCAGTTGGCCAAATGCCAGTTGTCTCGCTGCTGCCGATGGGTAGTCGAACTCGTAGGATGGTGGGGCATTCTTTCCAGATCCAAAGATATTTACTGGAATAGCTCGGGGAGTAATGCTGGCCCTCATGATTGCTTGGTTCTCGGGCAGGCTCACATCGGTCAAATTGAACAGCAGCGGGAACTGGTTGTGTTCATCAATATATGGCCACCAGGTCCGTTCTGAGGAGGGAAGTCCGTTGTAAAACTTCTGGAAATAATAGCCGAAGTGCTCTACATCGGCATCGGTACCTGGCAGCACTATGACAGCCTCTCCAAAATTAAGCGGAGGGCGAGTTGCCAATTCATCGTCCCTGTATCGGTAATCCTCTAATATGTCCCTTGGGAACTGTTGGGCAAATAAATCAAACTGGAGGGTCTTGTGCATGTGTGCATTCAACCACAGATTAACAAACCACCAGGGGCCTCCGAGATTGCCGATGGGTTCTCCTAGCAGTAGCTTCTGGGACACTTGATGCAGCAATCGGTATACTGATCCCAGAAGATACCTGCCTAGAGGAAGTCTTGTTCCATCGGCAAGTAGTTCAGCCGCTGGAAGGTGCATGGTGGTCGGACCGATGGTTTTGCCACAGAAGACGAACTTTTCCAACCACATGTTTAAGAAAATGGCGTGCTCCCGTTGGGTTACCGATCCGGTCTTCTGGTTCTCTTTGATGTAGCCTGTCCAACCGCCGATATTCCGGTGTTCACCTTGTACTCGGATTTTCTGTTGAAAAGGCTAAACGTATCGGCAGAGGTGATGTCCAAGCCGGTCAGCATGTAGACATCGGCAAGGGTTGGGGTAGCTGGTCCATGCCTGAAGAGGAAAGCGTTCATGCTATCGGACCAGAAGTATGAGGCTGCCATCATTAAGTTTTTGTTCTTCTCCATGTCGGCAATTGAAAGCCTAATACACCGATCCAGGTTACGTTCTTGCCAGTACACTTGCTATGATCTGACTACTCTCAGGTACTAGTTCTTCCATCCCTTAGTAGGCTTGGGCCATGAGCGGAATGTGTCTTTCCACAATCCTAGATCAAAACGCTCAGATCTGAACGGTACCCGGTTGGTTTCTGCGTTGATGATGAAGGTGGGGTCTGGATTGCCCATTGGGCCTAGGCAGCTGAGGTTGGAACTGGCGAGTGGTATCACTACCTTATTGTACAGTTCCTAGGGTTCGAGGAAAAAGGGATGAATCAGAAAAAGAATGAAGATAAATCTAGATTTTTGCGAGGAGAAGAACCGTACAGGAGGCGGGGAATAAGCCTTACCTTTGGAATGTCGACTTGGATCGCCATTGGTCAGAGGAATGCTTGCAGTTCATCCTTGGATTGTGGAGGAGTACTGTTGCTCGAGCTTGTGTTCTTTAGAGCGGCTGGAGGTTGAAGACGAAGGAAGGAAGGTGAAAGTGAAAATGGGCTCGGGTAAAAAGGCGGTGTGGATCCCGGTAACTTTTATAATCCTATTCAGGGGCATTTTGGGGTTCCAATTCACACTGTGCAGGAATGTGGAGAGGCCCGCGGTAGATACGTGCGGTGATCGAGGTGGTCTACAACTGTTTGTGCTACAATCGAGGGATTTTATTATTAAATTACAGTTCCACACGCGGGGATCGAGGAAACCGTACTTCTATCTCGGAGGTAACGGCTACAGCAACGGCTACAGTGGAGAGAATTTCGGCACGTAAAGTATTATACGCTCCGAAACTGGGGGGCATGTGTTGACACCATTTTTCAACGTGTCAAATGGGCTGAGGCTTGACTGGTCAGTGGCCGTTCTCCATCGGCATCGGGAAAATTTTGAGCCGATATTGCCGATGGAAGAGTGCTGCGGGAAGACCAAATGCGTTGCCGATGGAGGCTGGATGAGCTTTGCCGACAAAGGTTAATTAGTGAAGTCTTGCTGAAGCTGATTGCCAATGAAGAGTCATTGCCGATGGCCGATGAGGAGTCATTGCCGATTGCCGATGAAGGGTCATTGCCGATTGCCGATGAAGGGTGGTTGCCGATTGCCGATAGGGGATTGGAGAAGAGTTACCAGCACAATCGGAAATGTTGCCGATTGCCGATCGGGAAAATGTTGCCGATGCCGATGGGCGTAACTTAGCGCTTGGTGGCAGCAGAGGGTTATCGGTGGTCAAAAGGAAGGAAGGCGCGGATTAAAGGGATCTGCCGATGGAAAGTTTTCATCGAAGAGAAGAACAAGGAAACTGGTGTTTTGTACCAGTATTATTATAGTAGTTTGAGTCCGACTCTTGCATGAGTCGTTTATTTTCCTTTAAAATAGGTGTGTTTGTTTAGGAAATAAATATTGTTATCCGGCTCCTGCGCGAGTCAGTTTCCTAAGTAGGAGTTTGTTTTAGGAAGGATATGTGTCGTGTCTTTGTACAACTCTCCATGCGGGAGTATAAATATGTGCCCGAGGGCTATGGAATAAAAAAAACCCAATCCAATTCAAAACAAACCAATTTTATCTTATTCTACTTTTTATCGCAATTTACCCTTTTACTGCGTTAGCTGTAGTTTTCAACGAGTTCTTCAAGCTTTCGACAGGCTGCATCATCCTGATCTCCGTCAAATCCTTGCTAGTTCCGCGTGGGAGTACTCTGAGCTTTGGCAATCCGGGTGCATCGCTGTTTGCCTCGTTCAGCTCTGCTCTAGTTATCCTTGATCAATATGAGCCTTGACGTCCGGGCGCATCGCTGTCGTCTCGTTCGGTTTGTTCTAGTTATCATCCTTGTCGATTGGTTGGTCAAATCGACTGGCACGCCTCCGGAATACCGAGCTTTGGGTAATAGCCCGAGGTGTTCACAGATCTGACGCTTTTTGTGTCAACAATAGGTCACAGGAATAGGAATATGGATAGCTCTCTCTCAAGTTTTAAGAAGGATAGCTGGCTGGGAGAGTAGAACTAGTTAAAGCGCTGGCTGGTCAGAAGAAAGAACTTACTGTTGTACTGTAGTATAAGCTAAAAGGCAGGATGCAGGTACTGTTATAGAAACTAGGCATGAAACAGGAACTAGGGACAAAGAAGAGAGCCAAATAACTAGTTTAGCAAAAGACCTTGCACCCGCAGGAAAGAGACACAGAGGAAAATGGCATTCATGCAAAGCCAAAAGGTGTAGCTAAACTCCAAACCTAAAGTAGAGGGGACAGATCCTGATGAGTGGGTGATTCAATGTAACCATTACTTTTCTCTCTGCCCAGTTCCTGATACAAACAAGACCCATATGGTAGTGTTGCAGTTTAGTGGGAAAGCCAGTTCATGGTATAGAGGCTAGAATCTGACCCATGATCACCCCTGATCTAATTGAACTGGTTCAGAGGGTATTCCCAGATGCTAGCAGCCTCACCTCACTGCTGCTGAGGAATGGAAGAGATTGTACCAAGTCCATAATGGTCAAGATTCCACACAGAAGGGTCAAATCAAGGGCCTTATCTTGGAATCTCCTGACTTACCTGAGCACTATTTTCTCACTGCCTGCTTGAGTTGAGGGAAGACATCAAAGACCTTGTCATGGCAATGAAGGCAGTAAGCTTGATGCATTTTATCCAAAGACATGGAGAATTTCTTATCAAAAGAAAAGAAAGAAAAGCAGTTTCAAGCCTAACAACCTTCTGACATACCCTAGCCAAAATAAGGGAATTATGGTCAAGGGAAAAATGAAAGAGCATAAGCCAGAAAATGGAAACTCTCAGAATAGGGATGAAGTATGGGAAGAAATAAGAGCCTTAGGCCTGTGCTTGACATGTGTTGAGCTACCCTGGTCATCAGTGCAAGGTGAAGATGAACATAGTAATAGGTGACAGTGAAGAGAAGGAAGATGAGAGATACGTTCCTTAGAAGCCGTCTTCAACTTTCTTCCAGGAAAGCCTTTCACCGAGCGAGCAGCTAAGCCTATGCCCTCAGACATTGATTGCTATACAGAATTTAGCATAAAGTACTTGAATATTTCTTATTATTCTGAGGCTGAGAGAGCAAGTAACTTAATGAAGCAAGACTTCGAAGAAAAGGAGAGAATAAGTGAGCGAGGAACTACTAATGTTTCGAGCAAGCAATTTGTAGTAGTTGATAAAGTATCAAGTAGAGAAGTTCTTCCTAGCTTCTTTTCCAGCAAGAAAACGTATTGTTCATACGAAAAGCAAAGTACTTTCTCCAACAGAAGAGGAATTCAGTCAGTCAGTGCCGAGTGCCCGTAGTTTCCCCGAGTGCATGAGAAGGGCGGGTGGTCCACACCATCAAGCGACTACCTAAAGAGAAGATGGGCTTTTTCTCATCTTTTCCAAAACTTTGTAAGACCAAAGGGTGAGTAAGGAAATTCAAGGTTGTCGGGTGTGTATGCTACGTGTTAGTGCCTTACCATCTCCGAACCAAATAGATTAAGGGTAGGTGGTTCGGTTATGAGGAGAAAAGGCAATAGGTGTTGTGATCCTGGCTCAAGAAAGGTGGTATTTGAGGCTAGGAAGCAAGAGTGGTTTTTAAGGCAAGTAAGCTATAGAGATTTTACAAAGCACATCAACATTGAAGCTCTGGTGCGAGTGCACTAAGCAAAGGAAGAGGCAATACGGGTACACATACAGGCAGTATTTAGCTAGATGTAGCACCTTAATTGGCTTTGTTCCCAACCTTAGCGGCCTCCATCCAGATAAAGAAAGGATCCATGATGTGCATATGTGCCTTTTCAAAGAGCTAATGTCATACATAACACAAGACTTTAGTAGGCCCTACTACTAACCAAGGATTGCAATTTTTACTGTTTCTGGATTTCTCTATCAATTAAAGCACTGGGCGGGTGGCTTAACAAAAGTAACGAAACTGGGATTACTTTTCATTTCAAAAGCTAACATAAAATAAGATCTGCCCAATCGAAGATGCAAGAATAAAAGAGCTTGATGCTCATTCAAGAGAATGCTTTTTCACCTTACTAACTTTATTTTTCAACAATAGCCAACCAACGTGGATGTTACAACCCAACCCGATAAAGGGACCGAAATCTTATCTATAGTCATTTCGATTGGTTTTCCACCCCATCGCTTCCGGAGCTCAAAATATCTGATTTCTGCATTGAACAAGGTAGGGAAAGAAAGGCTCGTACATGAGATCTTAGAAAAAATGACGGCTAATGGATGCAAGCCGAATCAGTGCACGTACAATATACTAACTAATTCAGATATATGGTGCCAAGGCAGGTAGAAGGATTCTTCGAAAGTACTTTCTCGCTTTTCCTAACAATGCGAGTGTTATCATGATTTCTAGTCACCATGGGATGAATAGGAGGTGGAGAAGGGGAAGTTGAAGAGAAGTCCCACTTACCCCACTTCTTCTCCCCTCAAACCCTGAAAGTAGTAGGTTGAGGGGCCTCGGTATACCATACTGTAAGCCTCAGATAATCACTAGCTTATTCAAGAATAATATAGTAAAGTTGTAGAGGAGGAAAAGAAAGAAAAGAAGGAATTTTAGCACAAGGTTCGCCAGACTTGCTTCTCGTTGCGCTCGATCAAAGAAAGAGAAATCGAACAAGAGCTGCGCTCGACCAAGAAGTCATGGGGCTAGCTTGAACGATATAAAGATGGAATCAGCAGTGTCAGAAGGTACTTCAACCAAAACAGAGTAGCATGGCCGGGCAGTAAGCTTTCGAAGCCTCAACAATAGAATAGCAATAAAATATTTTCTGACGGTATTTTCATTTTTTCAAGTGCTATTGCCTTTCTCGGTATCGTTTTCTTCAAGAAGGGAAGGAATCGGGGGATAGAGTTCTGGGCTGTTTGGCTCTATGTTCAGGAAAGGAATGCCCTCAGGGAAGAAAGAGGAAAGTAGCATAGCAGAGAAAAGAATCTTTGTTCTCAGTCTAAGTAAGCCCGTCCTAGCAATAGTGGCTGAAGTTGGTCTCGATCTCGAACTCAAACTGATGCCTAGCTGCCTCCATCTCTGCTTCCTTCTACTACCAGCGTGTGCTCATCCCTTGCTTGTTCTTTCAGGACTGAGTATGATGAAATATTTTGAGATCTGACTTACTTTAGTCCGTATCGTCGGTCTACTTCTAACAAGCAAAAGGCATAATATCCCCAATGAGTTAGGAATAGAAGATGCCAACGTGTTGAGACCGACCTAAAGATCTTGTCAAACAATACAGGCTTTCTTCCAAAGAATATCCCTCTAACTATGGACAACCCTGAACTAGGAAAGATAGGGGTGGGACATCCCGTCACTCGAATAGTTCTTCTGGTTCAATTCAATTCAATAAAGGAAATGGCAATAGCCGGTCGTACAGTCGTAATGACAATGAATAGAAGTAAGGACAACCCTCATTGAAGAAGGAAGGAAATCAGGTAATTTAGAGTTTCCTTTGGCTCAAGGGAAATTGCCAAGTAGGGATTTTGCAGCTATATGTTCATAACTTTATTGATGAATGGTTGTGTGCTTTCTGAACTCCACCGGGGTTAGGAATAGAGGGTAGCGGCATATCGTACTAGATCCGTAACCTATAGAAAATAAAGAAAGGACCAGTACATAACTTGTATGTAGGTTGGCGAGGCTACCTTCTGATCCTTCAATGAAAGATTCTATCAGCACCTCTGATTCGGATAAGCAGTGTAGAAGATCTAGGAGCAAGCTGCCTTTCTCACTGGAAAAGGGGCACACTAGAGAAAACCAAGGACAAGTAGCTAGTTGACTAACGCTTTCGAGCACGTACGCTGGCGCTCTTTGATAGAGCATTATCTACAACCCTGAAGCGAACTATTCAAAATAAATCTAGCAGTCTCTTCCAGCAATGAATTGTAGCAGGGCTTGGTCTCGAAAGGTATAGATACCACCAGAAGCTTGGAAAGAAGAAGGAATGTTGACCTACCGCTCCGTGGGCTTTGAACCTTGCTTTTCTATCAAATTCACAGACGCTATAGCTGTGTAAAAACAGTACTCGATTTCTCACTAGAAAAAACAACTGTCTTTATTGTTGTGTGCATATTAGTCACTAATTATAGCTTTGAATAGGACAAACTACTTTAGTAACTCTTGACTATTGCTTGAAACAAGCGTTGAAGCAATGGAAAGAAGCGAACAGTTAAGCGATAGGGTTAGAATGCAGCAAGTGTCCAAAATAAGATATGCCCGGTGAAAATTAGAAACAAGCTGAAGAGAACAGCATATATTTCTGGAATGAAATGATTCTTCCTTATCAAGAATATAGTTCTGGGTTGTTATGTTTACATGCTTATAGGGCAAGAAACCCTTTTAAGTTTATGGCAGCTTGCTCCTTGGATGCTTTGTTCGTTCAAGCGAACAATTCATCGATGTTCGACAACCCCATCATTCAAATGAGAAAATAAAAGGATGTCGTTCGAGGCAGCTTTCTCATATCATTGATAGTGACGGGTGTGGCCAAACACTAGGAATACCAGTTCCTTGTTTTACAACCCAATCCTAGCTTTCCTATATTTAGGAATTACGCCGAAACTAGAATATGTATTTTTTCTTCGGTAGGTGCCCCCGACTCTTCCAGTTTTTGGGTGGGATCTTATGGCTCTGATTGCGCAGGATTCATCTTTGTTTGCTCAGACCCTGAACCAGGAGTTGGAAGCGCATTTGCCAGACTTTCCAATTGAACACGATGCGGGCGATGCAACTCGGCAAGGAGAAGGCTGAACCCTGGTGCTACACTACAGCAGAAGCTTTGGCAGTTTACCATGGCTTGATGTTATAGTTGTCATGCTAAAGCCGTTGATAGCTACTTCGCTTGACGAGCTAAGTAGAAAGACTTTGTGGATTCATCCACAACTGATGGTGCTTTAGGTTGATCTGATCCCTAGAAGGAAGAGTTTTGGGCTTAAGGCATAATTGCTCTATTGCGGCTACCCTTGCTATGTTATCCGATGCTGTTCACAAAGCGGCTCTTACTATAGACCCGGCTATCTCCGAGTTTCAATTGAACCCAGCCCCGGGTTTTCGTCCATCAATCCAGAGCTCAAGACAACCGCGATACTTAAATCGCTCAAATAGCCACCTTAGACGGATATAGCCATTATAAGAAGAAACTGAAACTCGATGGAGTACCAGAGATCCTCGACAAAGAAAGTATCGATTCGAGGAACGGAATATAGGTCCATGATAGAACACAGACCGGTAAGAGAAAAGAAAGTAAGCATAGTCTTCATTGAACCAGAAGAACAATTTGATTTTCCGTCAACAAAGTAACGTTGTGCAAACTCATCTGATCCCTGTTTGGGACTTCTTCTTCATGTCACGAGCCGGAATCGAACCGGCGCTTTCCAGATGATTCTATATGCTGAAACTAACCTTGCACATTTTGCTCGAAACATTAGTAGTTCCTCGCTTGGTAGGCATATAAGATGATTCGCTAGTTATGAGAAGGCTCGAAGAGGCACCATACTTCCGACTGCTCTAAACCGATGGTAAGGAACTCGATGCACCAAAGGTAGAGGCATAGGTAGATTGGACTGTATTTGACTTCGCATGGACTCTGGGTAGGCAACTGACTCTCCAGGTATAACCGCGATTATGCAGGTGGTTAGCACATTCCAATTGGTTTGCTCGTATCTTTCGGGGTACTCAAGGTAGCCACTGGTTTCGTCATAGCTGATAGCCGCTTTCCGATTGATTCCTAGTCACCTCTGCCCCCGGGTGAGGATTCTGCCCTTGCTTCTCGCAATGGTCCACCGGATATACCTAAAGACATAACAATATTCTTGAAACTCTTACTATAGAGGCCCTGCCATTGAAACTAGATTCATACTCTAGTATAGTCTAGTACTTTATCAAAGGTTCCTTTCATCTTATCTGTTTTTGCATGACATTTCTTTTATAAAAGAGATCATATAATGACGAAGCAAAGGTTCTACGCCTCTGCTGTCGATTGGTAGTAGTCGTAGCATACCTATTCTTACTTTGAGTTGCCTTCATGCATGAATCAATTGTTCGAGGTTTGTTTATGAAATGCTCGAAATAGCTCAGTTCGAGAGAGGTGGAAAGTGTCAAATCGAGATTGTGTGGGTGTTCAATGGACCCTGTATTAATGGTTCTTGCAAGGCTGTGGGCGTGGGACTGTAAATCCTCTTTCGTTCGCTAGGCCTGGGCCCTTTGAACTGTAAATCCAAACGGAGTGAGTGGTTCGATTCCACTTTAGAACGAGACGAGAATCAAATTGTAGGCTTATGGGAACATGCATATGAACCTTCCAAAAAAAATATTGAACTGTGTTCAGTGACATACAGAGGGAATTTCATGAGCAGATTAAAGCTACCCAAGCCTTGTCTTTGAATGCCAGCTTTTTCTTATGAAATGCAAATTCAATAAATACCATTCCTACTATTTAGCGCCAAAGAAGGGAAATCACTGGTCAAGCAGATGTAGGAGTCACAGTCAGAGAAGCCTTAGTCCCCTCACCAAAAGATTGTGAGTAGGATCTACAGAGATCGAAGTAAATGGAATGGGATGGGGCGTAGGAGCTACTTCCAGCTTGAAAGACAAGGTCCTTATTCAAAACTGGCTCCTTCGAGTTAGTCTTTATTGTTTCATAGAAAGGCTTCCTTCTACGACTGGAGTGAAATCCTCTATGCTGACATAAGCGGAGAGGCAAGCAACAACCATTATATTGAACCTGCCCTGAAGGCTCTGTTTGCCTAAGTGCATAAGTCAAAGAAGGGTTTTCTTGCCGAAAGCAGTGTTCAAACCTCAATCTATAGCGGCGCACTTCCCTCTTATGATTGCTTTTCAAGGACATCCGGATAACGGGACTGAGAGAGTAGATATGGGACTTTTCCTCATAAAAGCCTATATAGGTGGGTGGTATGATAGTAAGTCTTTTCCTACTGATGTGTTCAGTCGATGGCTTGATTCTCCTCCGGGGCTAAGGGAATGGAAGAATCCAACTTTCATTGCATACGTTTTTGTTCTTCTCCAGATTCCGTTTCATGGCTTTGAGCTTCCGGACTACAAGGATTTCTCTTTTCACTCTTTCAGGTGGAAATCAGAGGCTTAAGGGCGGATAATCTCATAGTAAGGGTCCCCTTCATCCCTCCCTTCCTTGCAAATGCTTTTTTATTAAGCGTCAAACTATACCAAATCAAAAAGTGGAATAGAGTATCCCCCCTGAGGAGAGATATTCTTAACCTCCTAGCGTTGGGCTCACTAGGTTGGCTTCGGCTTCCTCTCGTGAATAGGCATAGAATAGATTCCTTATCCTTCTCCTCCGGGCCTAGGCGGACCTAACTTAGTACAATTTTCTCGATCTCACGCTGCTGGGAAAATGTTCTTCTTTATCAGAACTTTCCATATCAAGTCCTATGGAAGAGGTGTGATCTTACTTTGTCGGATGGCGCCAAGAAGCAAAAGATGAATCTTAGATACTAGCGTCTGATACTTTAGCTGACAAAGAGGCACCGTCAGTTGAAGAAATGCAGAGTCCTGAAGGTGATGATGGTGTCATACCCCGACAGTTTCCACATCTCCTCATGAGGTCAGTTGACGAAAATGAATTAGTCGAGTCCGGGCTACGCCCTCTACTGAAAGAATACTTCTTTCATTACGTAAAGCAGCCAAGAGCTGATCTGATTTGTTGCTTCTTCAATAACCATGGTTGGCGATCTACATCAGAAAATGGGATTGAAAGATCTAAAATAAAAGGTCTTGCGGGCGGCTGTGAGGAAGGAGAATGAGAATGTTAGTCAAGGAAAATGGTAACACAAGTGCTTCTAAGTGTCTGGTGCTTTCCCCGACAAAAGATGAGATAGATGAGCCACTTCATAAAGTTTATTAGGGTATTTTTGATTCTTTTAAAAAGATCAATCATATTACGATAGCTATTTTTCTAGGGATGTCTTAGTCAGAGTGTAGTAGTGGAGTCGGTAGACTAGGATTGCTTCTCTCAATTGGATTGGGATGGGAGCTCTTGTTGCGAATGCAGTCTTCTTCGCACGTACCCATGCTTTCCCTTTCAACCAATGAGTGGAATGAATCCGTGACTGAAGAACTGTGTCTCTAAAGCAGGAGGAAAGACCAAGACATCCTTTTTCTGCCCTATGCATTGTTTTCGACCCAGCACCATCACGGCAGCATCATGTCCGGCACCACCACATTGAATTCATGCCAGCTGCCCGGCAGCTGAGAATATTACCTGTAGTTTTTGGGTGCATTTCCTAGTCTGATAGACTTTTGGGCACTAAAATAAAAAACATCTGGTAAAAGATTGATTTACCTCTGTTCATAGGTCATCCGGTGTTCATAGGTCATTTTCATACCTTTTGTTAATTTCTTTATTTTCCTACTCCTTTGTTTCACATTTGCTCAGAGGGAGAAAAACTCTTACCTGACTTAGTGGAGTAAGTGGGGATTAACGACTTGACCATTTACTCCAATTGTATATGAAAATGACTCTTTGACATTTATGAAAAAATAGTGGATTGAGTTCTTTTACTTGCTCATTGGAATCCCTTTTAATAGCTTTGTTTTGACTCCAGGATATGAAAATGACTTACTAGAATTACCTAGTTCAGATGCTCTTCATTTCCTATCACAGTCAGTGATAGAATTACCTGTGAGCTAATCTCCTTGCCTTTTAATTTACATATTGGACTGCTGCTTGAATTACCACTCATTTCCTGCCAACTTAGCAGTTTAGAAAAAAAAACGTAGGGGTTGAAAGCCTTTAGCAAGTAATCCCTTTTTCCTTCCCCTGCTTTCCGTGAACTTCTCCCTTCCTATTCTTCTTCGTAGTCCAGCCCCAAGGGAGGGGTTTAAGGGGAGAGCACAGCGATAGCAGAGTGATTGATGCTCCCACCCAGGTAAATTTGCCTTCCCTTTGGTAGACATGCTCCGGGAGAAACCATCTTTGGTTTCTGTAGCTTCTGCTCGGCACATCTCTTCTTCCTTTAGATAGAACAGAAGAGTCTGGGCAGCGTGCACTCTATTCAGCAAAGCAATCATTCGTCTTCTTCTTTCCTAACCTCTTATACATACTACCGCCTATTTCATTATACTACGGGTGCAAGCTATTCGCATTATTCTATTTGTACGTACCCCCAAAAAGTCTTAATGCTAACATGCGTGCCTATGACTTGAAAAACGTATTTTTTTTCTTGGCCGCGGATGTTCAACATAATATTAAGAAGAAAAGTCCGTTCATCCACTTAGTTAGATAGAAAGAAAGACTTTGGTAAACAGAGAAAGGAATCCTTAGCCTAAGGAAAGGAATACTGTGTGTGCCGGCCTAAGGTATTAGGCGAGGAGGTAGTGTATGAAGGAGCTTTCTAAAAGAGTGAGCCGCCAACCAAGGTCCTACCTCACTGTGAGTCCCCCTGAGTGAGACTATATTATTTATATAGATAGTCTATTATTAAGAATTGTAGCAGCAGAAGAGTTAACACTTTGATTGATGTTAAGAAGGTCGGTCTCAGCTCCACTTATTAGATATCTATCAAAGCAATATGAGGAGGTTAAATGTTCGTTCAAGCCCTGCCCGTACTTTTTAATTTGTAGCTTTCATCGCCTATGTCTTTTTTCTAGGGCATCGATCTGGAATAAGAAGTTGCAAGAATATTCCAAATTCATGATCTGTATCAGTACTCCCTCCAGGAGAAAGAAGATCGGTTGAGACAGGTCTTGCTTTTTTCAATCCTGCTTGCCTTTGGAGTCAGAGTCGTGCTTTGTGAGTCAGAGCCCTTTGGCTATGAGCCTTAGTAGTAAGTATAGATAGTAGGGTGGCGGGCAGTGGTCAGTTCCAGATGCTATTGCTTCACTACTTGTATTAATAGCTTTTCCATGAGCTGATAAATCTATTTGGTAAACCATCCTATTAAGGTCCATGGTCTCCTGAGATAAGGAACTGGAAGTGGAAGCTCATTCAAAGTCTCCCTTTTCCACCCTATTCACCAACACTAGACCCTCCGGCACTCTCTATACCGAAAGGCAGTACCTATATATAAAGAAAGTCTAAAGCGCTTTCACTAGGTTAGAGTTTAGGTAGGTCGGCCCCAATCCTAGACAAATATATTATTAAAGCATCCTTCTCCTGGCTGTTTAGTTAGAAGTCCCCATAAGAAAGAGGATTTGGGATCTGGTTTCTTCTCTTCCTAAGGCAGTTACTTACACTTTAGGTCCTGCTATTCAATTAACGGATGCAGATGGGAATCCTTTTCCATCTTAGAAGACTTTTCTATTGCAAATGTTGGAGCAGAGAATGAAGTCCGATAATTCACGTCAAGCTATGGTTAAAAGAATTCCCATGTAGGTTTATCTGGACAAAAGGATTCTGGAGGGAGGTTTCATGAAGTGATCTAAGAAACTTAGGCAGCAAGAAAGGCCGAAGGGTGATCTTGCTATGTTAGATTAAGGTGAGATTCTTATTGATGAGAGTAAAGTTCCACCTCTTAAGACCAAACCAATTGAAGAGAATGCTAAACTATAAAAAATCGCAAAGAAAGTATCATGTTGCTCCTCTGAAAACTCGTAGAATAGTCTCATTGGCCCTCGTCGATGGGACAAACGCTCTAGTGTATGCGTGACAGGGCCACTAGCATTTTGTCATGGAAGTTCGTGTTCGAATTAGTTTTTCATTGGAAAAACCAACGCCCACCCCTATCCTATCTCAAAGTCTCCCTTTCTCTTTTCGGGATTGGGAGCAGATCTTCCAAATCTTACTGTATTGCGCTATGATGATGACTAGATTGAGTTCCACTGATATTGATATGAAGAGAAGAAATCGAATATTGGCTAATATGAAAATCAAACCCACTCGTAGGTGTTTCAGTTTCACGCGGCTCCTGGCGCTGGAACTAGAACCAGTAGCAACTCATGAAGAGAATTGTGGGGTCCTAATTTTGTTGAAAATTAGTCGTTATTTGAACGAATCCCAGAGGATTCTGCCGGATTACGAAGCTCACCGGGTTTTCCGACGTGAAGTACTCTTGCCCCGATTACGGAATGGCGAAAGCTATAGCGGCATGCTTGCTGATATTAATGCGAACGGGATTGAAAATACTAATTTAGGGCAAGGTATACGTGATCTGTACGATGTGTGGGAAAGGACCGGCGAGCTCTTAATTACCGGCCCATTGGATCAATTTTTGATTGACCCAATAATTCCACTTAATATGCTATTTGCTGCTATTATTCCATCTATTTGTGCATCAAGTCCTAAGAAGATCTCAATCTATAATGAAGAAATGATAGTAGCTCGTTGTTTTATAGGCTTTCTCATATTCAGTCAGAAGAGTTTAGGTAAGACTTTCAAAGAAACTCTCGACGGGAGAATCGAGTCTATTCAGGAAGAATTGCAGCAATTCTTCAATCCTAACGAAGTCATTCCGGAGGAACCCAATGAACAACAACGGTTACTTAGGGTCAGCTTGCTAATTTGCAGCACCGTAGTAGAATCATTACCAACGGCACGCTGTGCGCCTAAGTGCGAAAAGACAGTGCAAGCTTTGTTATGCCGAAACCTAAATGTAAAGTCAGCAACACTTCTAAATGCCACTTCTTCCCGTCGCATCCGTCTTCAGGAAGATATAATCACAGGTTTTCACTTTTCAGTGAGTGAAAGATTTGTATCTGGGTCTATGGTAGAAGCTTCTACCATAGAACAAATTCAAGGAGAGGCCTTCGTACCCATAGACCTAATTCGAGAAGGCTTGATAGTCCTAAGAGAGGTGAGGGTGGGGGGTTCTATTTCTGAAGAATAAGGAAGAGGAATAGAATCTCATTCATGCTAACAGAAGAGCAGATCCAATACACATACATACCAGTTATCAGAGGTAAGATAGTGAAGTGACAGAGATTCTGAATATCCTCTAGTCAAGAATTCCATCCACTTAATAGCCGATACTTTGACTACTTTACCTAGCCCAAGCCAGACTTCAAACTTACTTTCTCTATTTAGCTATTAAGCCTTTTTCTACCGACCGAACATGAAGAAGCTCACGGAAGAAGTAAGTCATTACGATTGGCAGGGATTTACTTTCCGTTGAAGTATTTTCTTACCAGTTGTATATAAGTCTATGTTGTATAGAAGTCTTCGTTTCAGTCCTCCTAGTGGCCATTGCTCCTAGTATGAGTAGTTGTGATGGGCAGCGAGTTCCCCTTGAGGGGGTGACGAGCCTTTAGCATCCAGATTGGGCAATACGAGATAGATTGATATTCTTCTTGCTTGATTTGCTAGATTGGCTGAGAGCTATGTTTGGCTTTCTGGTCTACTAGTTTAATTTCATTTTGGCCATTCTTTATACCAAAGACCAGAACTTTAGTCCTGATTTATTAAGAAAACAAATGGGTTCATTCTATTCCTAGTAAAGCTTTGTTATATTTTCTTCTAATAGAATCTTTCTTCTTATGTGCGGCGAGATAGCATCAGGAATCAAAGAGAGCATTTGATTCTCCTCCCTGCTAATGTCCACATCAGACTAGAGCCAAAGCCTGATCCACTTAGCAAGGTTTGCTCTTTTGTCATAATTCAATTTGACCATTATGAAGTGAAAAGTATGAGATCTGTATCTTACTATGCTTTCCTTGTCAGACTCTTAAGTTTCCTAAAGGTGGCTAGGTGCTTTTATAAGAAATGTATTGTGGTATGGTAAGGTAGCCTTCGAACCGTTATGTTAGTTTACGTCCATGTGAACAACATGTGTGCTATTTGTAGCTTTATATCCGTGATATGCTATTTTCATTGATACATACAGCTCACCGTGCAAACTATAATATTCAAAGGACGAGCAGAAAACTTGGAAGAAAAGTACTGTACCAAACACAGTAGCGGTGTATTTAGCTACCTTAGAACCGTTACTCCACCGAGGAGCCGTTTATCCGACGCAAGACTAGCGCAATCCTTTTTTCCAATGGCAACTATAAAATCCGAAACAATAGGTGTCTTCCCAATCTTCTTCCGATCAATGTGAGTTCCTCCGACTAAGCCACTTAACGTTCAACCATACACTATTGACAGACTTATGACATAAACTATTGACTTACGAGACGTCACTTTGACTTGCTTCTACTGTAACGTACTGGCTTCTTTCTACTTTGACTTGCTTCTATGGTAGGTAACGTACTGGTTGGTAACGAAGGTTTTGAACAACTTTCTTTCTTGCTTTGATGCTTGATACACTAACTGTTCCTATTTGTGCCTATTAAATGATGTTTTTGCCTCAGGTAGACTATTAAGAATTTGTTTGTTATCGTGCTGAAGATCCTGGGTCAGTTAGGGACTCAGTCCAGAAACTTAATGTATTGGGTCTCATCAAAGCTATCTTCGCTCACCCCGGTCCTTCCTTACTCTTCCCATTCGGTACCTAACTATTTCCTTCCATATTGAATAGCTTTTATCGGCACTTCTTCTTTTCCTCTCCTTTCTTCTTCCATTCCTTCCTTCCATATCACACAGAAAGGCGTGACTCTACCTATTGTGGCAGAACCGTCCAAATTATAAGAGATCAAGTACCAAAGTAGCTGATTTAACTGCCACTTAAAGCACTTGAGCCCATATAATCCCGGTAGTCCGGAAATCTCGAAGGATTTCTAACAATCATATATCCAACCAAGATCGCGCAAACTCAGGTATGCACATTCGAACGAGCCACAATTAAACCGAAAATACTTGAAGTATGAATAAAGTTATTACAACACTTTATTCCAAATAAAAGTAGTACTTACGCCACGACACCTGTGGCTGAATAAAACAGTGTTTGAAATTGAACCCAAAGATTTACTCCACACTAAAATCATTAAAGGATAGGGGTGCCCACGAGGTCATGTCCGACAACAGCAAAAGGTGAGCTCGTAGAAGACCTTGCCCAAGGCCTACTCCTCTTCTCCTTCGACAGGATAGAGACAGTGCTTACAATAGCCAAAGTATACTTGACCATCTGCAACAAACGGGATAAACCCTGAGTACGGGAATGTACTCAGCTAGACTTACCCGTCTAACTGAAAATAAAGACTCCAAGGGTATGCAAAGCTATTCCTGTGGATCTGGGTAAACTTGCTTTTGCGGAACGCGAACAAGATGAAACTAAAGATTAGAGAGCAGCCATTTTTCCATCCTATTATTGTCTCTAAGTTTGCACCTGTACAAGAGCACTCACTTGAACTACTCAAACAATATAATAACATATATCCAGATTCCTTTATCAATATTTTAGTAGAACCATTACGATGTCACATGGAGTTGTATCGTGGTGAAGCTCAGCATAATCCCCCATATCCAGTGGGGGTGGCAATTCGAATCGATATACAACCAGCTGGCAAGATTACCTTTAACACACGTCCACACTTTCCCCGTCGGGTCCATGCATTGGGTTACCGCTCAACAAAGTCCAGGTAGTATCGCCGCAGGCTCGCATTGGTCCACCCAATTGTAGAAATCAGTTGGCCACCACGGGGCAGATCGTATCTACAAACTAGAGGGTGCTCACAGCAGATTGAGCGCCGGCCCGGACAGTGTTTACTCGGCTTCGGGGTCGATACTCGCAACAGCCCCTATGTGAAAGGGCGCATTCAAAGATGTAAGAGGGCCACCATCGTATACAAACCTATACGATCCAACGGACGGACTGCCCCCAAGTCTAAACCACTTGGTGCCCTTGCCTTCCAGTTGACCGCACTTCATTACTACCATTGGTTCTTTCCACGATAGCAAAAATATAGCCAACCATGATAGTATTACCCCCATAGGATAACACGAAACATAAATATAAAAGTGACCATTTATTCTAAGCAGGCTAAGCGGTTACTTTTACTTTTATTAACAGGGTAACAAGGTAGGTAAAACAATAATCAAGGAAGGTAATGCATCAATTTGGGATTCAAACAACTCCTGTCACCTAATTCATCACAGTATAAAATACTCAAGTAGATTAATTGTAAATATTGGGAGGCTTAAGAATGCTCCGGGGCTTGCCTTGAGTGAAGGTGGAGGGCTGGTGGTCAGGGCACTCCGGGAGGTTAGTGTCGAGCTCGTGGTACTCCTCGTTTAGCTCCTGCACCTCCTGGACTTCTGTCTCTGGGGTTGGCTCCTGGTGTTCCTCCACTGATCCTAAATGATTGCAATACATATATAAGTAACTTGATGGTGCAAGGATGATGCATAAACAGGGATTAAACACTCAAAGATGGCTTTTAGAAGTGCTCTAAGTGTTTTATTCTAATTCCACTTTACACAGCAACCCTATTATAAACTGCTAAAAAAAATCTACCAAAATTACAGAGGGTAGATCATGTCTACTGGATGCTACTGCAGAAAAAAATTAACTACAGCAAGGCTACCAGCTAGCAGATACAAAAAGATGAAATAAAATGCAGAAAAAGCACTTCGAACTAGAGCTACTAGCTAACAGGGTGAAACATGCTAAAACTTATTTTTAGCAGAATCTATACTTAGAAACATATTTATCAAGAAAGTTCCATGATCAACACTAACAGATTATTTTCTATATGGATTTTCTAAGAAAACCCTAGAAAATGACACTTGAACTACAAGTATCTTTTCTGCCATATAACACACCACATATTATATTTTTCCTAGACAGGGCATGACCTACAGAGACTCTACAAAAAGTTTCATGATTTATTCATGCACATATTTACCACAGGAATTATTCTAAAAAACAGCAGAAACACATTTTAATAGGTGATAATTAAAACTTACATAGAAACATGGAATGTTATATTTTTCCTAGCTTCTACACAGTATATCAGAGCTAGCATAAAAACTTCACATTTTTATTTGACAATTTTGAGCAGGACCACATTTTAACTTTGATAAATGCAGAAAAGAACTATTTAAACATTAGTACTGAAGACATTCTCCAAAAATCATTTTTATATTTTTAACAGAAATATCATAATTTATAGAGTCTAACAAAATTGATTTCACCATTTTAGGACTTACCAAACTCTAGATATAAATTAAACAAGTATTAACATATTACTGAAAATAGGAAAAAGAAAAGCATTTCTGATTTCGGCCCGTGAAGGAACAGTACTGGGCCTGGCCCAATACACGCGGGCGGGAGAGAGCTGACAAGCGGGGCCCGCGGTCAACTCTGGCCCACCTGCCAGTGAGCAGGGAGCAGAGGACGGCGCTGACCGGCGCGTTCTCGCCGGCGGTGAGGTCTCCGGCGGTGGGTTGGGTGTGCTAGGCTCGGGATGATGACGCGCATCCTCTGGTGGGGTTGGTTGAACTGGTGCAACCGTGAAAGTGGTCGGCGGCGTGCGGTGGCGGTGCAGCACGACGGTGCGACGCGGCGCAGTGATCACCGGCGATGCGAGGCTCGGTGCAGGGTTGCGTGAGCATCGTGGTGATGTAGTGAGTGCGGTGCAAGGGTTGGTTGAGCCGGAGGGGCTCTGTGGAACCCTGGCCACGTGCAAGCTCCGCGGCGGCGGCAATGGCGCACGGCCAACGGCGCTGTGCCGATTCAGGGCGAACTAGAGTTAGGGGAAAGGTGTTCTCACCTCTGCTAGCTCCAGTGAAGCTCCCACGAAGATGGAGGCGTCGGGGGCGAGACGGTGAGGGGTGAACACCGTTTGGTCGGTGCGGTGGCGACTCTGGGCCGAGGAACGGCGGAGGCATTCCGGTGACTAGAGTGCTTGGCTGGTTAAACAGAGGCGAGCAGCGCGTGTACGGGGCGAAGGCGAAAGCGAGTGCGAGATGGATCGAGTCGAGGTGCCCAGATGGTGGCGGATTTGAAATGGGGGCGCTTGCGGTGCTCGGAGCTCTCGGCACGGCGATGACAGAGAAATGCGAGCGAGACAGCGAGTGCGGATGATCGATTCCGAGTGGGAGAGAGATAGGAGGTGTAGGCGTGACTGCTGACGCGGTCATGGCCGACCGGAGTGACCGGTGGAGGCCATGACGCGAGGGCGCGGCGGTGGCAGCGGCGCTGGCGTGTCTGCGTGCGCGGGAGCAGGGGCGGCAGCGCGCGGGACAGAGCGCGGCTCGGTCCTAGCGCCGTTTAGCGCTGGTCCACATTCGATCGCGAGTGCGACGAGGCGAGGTGTTGATCGGACGCGGCACTGCGGCGGCGTCACTGCGAAGCGACGGCGCGGCGCGCGGCAGTGCGGCTGGCAGGTCTGCGGCGGCAGCACGGGGCAAGCTTGGTTCTAGCGCCGTTAGCGCGGGCGCGGGTGCAGACGCTACTGAGACAGAGCGGGCGATGGTCGGCGACCGGCGCTATGGCGGCGTGAATGTGACGCTACGGCACGGCGCAGAGCGGCAGCGTGGCGGTGGCAGTGCGGCAGCGATGTCGGTGCAGAGCCGCAGGGCGCAGAGCGGCAGCGAGCGGCGTGGCGTGTTCGACATCCGGGGTCAGGTATCGACGGCCACGCGGCAGGCGACGCCGACGTACAGCTCAGCCGCGGTCGGGCAGTGCGCGCGGGCGTGCGGCGTACGTGCGCGGGGGCGTGCGTGCGGGCACGTGCGCTGCGCATGCGGCGCAGGCGCGCAGGCGAGCGGCAGCGCGGGCGCAAGTCGGGCCGGCGGGCGAGGCCGAGTGGGCCGAAAGCGGTAACTCGGCCCGTTTCAGATCTGATTTCCTTTTTCTATTTTCTTTTATTTGATTCAAACTGAATTTGCTTCAAAACAGTTTCAAAAACTCCAAACAAAGTTTTGACACTTAAACCAAAGTTGTTCAGAATATTATTCTCTACCTTTTTCGTGTAGGTCATAAATTATGAAAACCATTAGTTCAAGGGTTGAGGATTAAAAACTTATTTAAGCTAATTAAGAAAAGAATTACTTTATTTCTTTAATAGATAAACTAAGCTCAAATTAAGCAGGGTAATTAATCATAAAGCAAACCATACTTTACTCTAAGCATAGCAAGGTTTAGCTAAACAGATTGATCACAAGGTTGAGCACAAAACACCTATTTAAATCTAGTTTCAAAACATCATAAACACACACATGAAATGATAGCATATGCAAACATGAATGCAATGAAATGTTTGTGCTTAGTGGTTAATGATGATCCTAATGCAAGCTTGACACAGGGTGTCACACCTATTCCATGTCTATCTCTTTCTGCTATTCCAGGCATATACCCTGACACTTGATGAGCTATTGCTTACCTTCTTTCTAGTTTCACATATGCCTATTATCCTCAGATGTCTAGCTAGCATAAACCTCTACTAGACTGACCTCGAATGCTTCAACCTATTACACATCTG
Organism: Microstegium vimineum; assembly: GCA_022036555.1. Classification (NCBI taxonomy): domain Eukaryota; kingdom Viridiplantae; phylum Streptophyta; class Magnoliopsida; order Poales; family Poaceae; genus Microstegium; species Microstegium vimineum. Next base: position 39,419,033 of record CM039129.1, on the reverse strand, counting down.
TGGTGAATGCCTTACCATTTCTTGCTTACCTTGCACCCCTATACCTTCCTAGCCCTAAACCTAGCTGCCCTACTAGACCGATCTTTGCATACTCGTGCCTATCCCTTCTGAAACTACTACTTCGAATACAACACTTATTCTTTATCTATCCCTGGCATAAACTCATCTCTTGCCCAGCTACTACTACAGGACCTTCTTTCTATACCTTGGACATGAATTACTACACTGGTGCTACTCTTGCTTCGTAGAAATATGCATCTCTTCTATACATACTTGACTTTTTTCCCTAGCTATGGCAATAGGTCTATCAGCTTACCCTGGCTACTCTACTTACTACTTGACCTCAAAAGCCTAGGACACAGGGAAAATCAAAGGTAGGATTTTTTTCGAGAGGGGAATCCTACTTTTATGTGACTGCACACAACGCAACCGGCTATTGCATCATAAATTGATTTTTTTTCTTATAAGTTTGTTTGCCTTCTAAAGAGATGAAGAAGTACTTCCTATAGGTGATTTTACTTTACTCATTTTTTCATATTCGCCGGTTTCAAAGGAGACACAGACTCTCGAGCACCCTTCAATGCACCACTGTGCGCCGCCGCATAAATACTACTCTCACCATGACCCAAGTACGCATTCTTTTTCGTCCTAAGCCACGTTGAGGGGTTTGTGGAAGACTAACCAACAGGGAGTAGCACTTGGAGTGATATGAGAGAATCAAGGTGAACTATGAAAAAGCTCTATATATGAGGCGGAGAAGAAGTCAACTCAAGCCGCGCGCGGGGTAGGTTAAGGTAAAGAAACAGACCAGTAGGAGTTATCGGATTTCACGCCCCAAGTCAGACGACTTCCTTGCCTATTAGTACTAATCCCTTCCGCTCCTTCCTTCTTTGGCTATCTAGGTGCATGCTGCATATACCGGAACTCTTGCATAAAGCGGTCACAGCAGTGGTCAAAGTAGGAAATCTCTCGCCTTAGCTTACGAAAGCTTTAGGGTAGAAGACTCACTCGGAAAGGATGAAATCACAAGCACTCGAAAAAGAACTTTCTTAGAGCGCTAGCTTGATTGAAGGGGAGACTGAGCTCCATTTGGCATACTTTCGTACGTTAACTAAGGTCTTTGAAACTCGTCTACCCTACTCAGGTAAAACACACCATACGAAGCACAGGTCAGCCAAGGACTGGTCACTCATTCAATGCTCTGGTCTTCCGCGGCTCTTACCAGAACGAAGACACTGAGATCACTCAGAGAAATATAGCAAAATTCACATATTAAAAAACACACGTATCCATACACTTTTCACACATCACTAAGGGAGTAGGTACTATTCACAGGGAAAGGGACAGGTACAGGTCGGAGTCGCAGCTTACATTGTTCATCAAAACAGAGAGGAGATCAAAACATCGGGGGATCGGCAGATCGGGTCATCGGGAAACAACTGAAAAACCAGGTCATCGGGATACAACAGGCGCGCAGCGAAAAGCATAAGATGATGTTACAGTCAAAGTAGATCATGTTACACACAGTTGCTGGCGGGGATCGAGTTCCTGTGAGGAAAGCTGTAACAGTCGCTGTTACTATACGAGTTACACGAATACATACCTTTTTTCATTTGCTATAACTTTCATCTGTTTCAAGCCAATTCAGCTATCTATTTACCAGGCTACCTTGTTCAGCCAGGTTAGGAAGGAATTGATCTACTTTCTCAGGTAGTGGAACCTTTACTTATCGCATGAAATTCTTTAGAGCATTACACTCTTTTTAGAGAGCAATCCAGCAAAAGATTCATTTTTCAAAGCAGAAGAGCCCTAATTAGATATAACGTGAAAGAGTGGGTATTTAGGATAAACAAATCCAACGTGCACGGTATGAATAGTTTCTAATCAATATCGCAGATGCTTTTGATGGTATGAGCTATGGTTCCCTGCCTTCGTTTACTTCCGGGGAAGAATTTACCGTACCGTCTTTCTTCACTTCCATGAACGAGATTTAGCTAGAAGTCGGATTCTCTTTTCATCACAATAAACCGGGTTGGATAATCACGTGAAAAGAGGATAAAAGAGACAGTGAGGTTAATCAAGAGACATTGAACATCCTAGCTTCAGCCACCTACGCTCATTAGAAAACACCAGTTAGTTTGAAATCATCGTATGAGTGGATTCTAAACAATTGTGGCATTAGGGATGGTTCTCAGTACAAAAAGATGACAAGCTGCGGATGCTTTCATTAATTTTGGAAACGGGAAGTCGGAGATCGCTAATGTTCACTTAGTCTGGCTATTTGAAAAGTGATGTGTGGTTAGGCGCCATTGAAACATAAACGTGATGTGGTGGCGCTGTCATGATCAGCCTCGTCAAAAGTTTGGGCTCGACACCATGCTGCGCATGCTGGAATGGTTCTCCTCGCTCAGTTAAGCAGTTGTTGAAGTAGGCCAGCCAGGCCAAGCGTCGCCAAATAAGACTTCTGACTAATTAATTTACCGAGGGTAAGCAGTTGGTAATTGTTAGATTGAAGTTGAAGTTGGTATTGTTGGGAAAGCAGCACCATAAGCAGCTAAGGCAAAACCAAATCTTTCTTCTGCAGGGTCAGCAGCTTTCTTATTCTTAGTAGGAGCAGTTGCTTTGTGTTCTCCAGTTCAAGTTGCAGCTACAATCTTTTCTTTTCTAGAGCCAAGCTCAGGAACTTATGAAGCTTATTCTTATGATAGGTCCGATACTGAACTTGCATTGAAAGCTTAAGTCAAGTCGATACCAACTCGCATAGTTTCAGTGAAGTCAGTTGTGCATCCGCCTGTCTCGGCATAGCTAAGTAGAGTTGAAGTTGGTATGGGAGTCTATGCTCTGAAAAGCTAAGTTCTTTACTCACACTCATCAAAACCAATATCAAAGGAAGGAATTCAAACTACAAAGCTTTGCAGCAGCTTACCCTATATATGATAAGGTTGTTGACCAAAAGAACGAAGAATCTTTCACTTAGTCTGATCAGATTTGTGCTTTCACGAAATCAGTAAGAAGGTGCCCCGATAAAGTAGTAACAAAACCTTTGGTAGATACATGCCAGACTCATCAAAGTAGGAAGTAGACTGTTTACCAGCCTTTTTAGCTGTTGGTGACATACTACGTAGAAGAGCAGGCAGCTTATCCTAGTCATGGGCACTTAAGAAGAAAAAACGCAGGTAACCCAAACCCAAGTAGTATGATCGCTATTCCATATTTGGTAAACTCCAAATTGGCTTGCTCGGGACCCGGCCTGGCTGGAACTTCTCGAATCGAGAGACAAAGATCTCAATTTTCTTTATTGGCTCGTCCGTTACGCTGTACTCACTCGTTCTTTGGCTCTAATCACTCACGTTTAACTCAACGTTTTTCTTTCATTTCACTCGCAAGATGGCAAGAGCCTTGTTTCTCTCTCACATGAAAGTTTACTCGCAGCTAGTTTACTTACCGGAATGGATACTTCTCTGAATAAGTACCAGATCCAGCAACTGGGGATGTTCTGTTTGACTAAGTCTGAGAGAGTACCGTCGGTTCAACAATAAAGGAATCTTCAAGCCCCACTCAGGACCGGGCTGCAACTATTTGGTTCCTTTCTTCCACCATTCTTCTTCATTTCCCACCCTATCCATGCCTTTATGCTGCTAGGACCTGTCTAACCTATGTCGAGCTCTATGAGAGAGCATCCCAACTCGAGAGGAACGAAAGTAACTGGAGCGTAAGCGAGAGGAATGAGCGCTAGCGCTCAACTCAATCCGTTGCTTGTTGGGAAATTGGAAGAGGAGAGAGCTAAAGAAGAGGATGTCGAATTGGGATAAGGGTTTGATCGAGAGCTAGGAGATTCGGTTGTTTAACCTAAGAGAAGAGATCCAGTTTACAGAGGAGATGCCAGGGGCGGTGGCTGTTCAAGGAAGTTTCTAAGGAGAAAGGCTTGATTTATTAAATAAAAGATAAGATCCGACTATCAAACCAAAGGAAATTGCCAACAAGAGTAGCTTAAAAGCACCTAGTTACCAAGGCAGATGAGAAGAACTGAACAAGCCAAGAAGAATCAAAGCGAGCTTTCATTTTTGCGGAGGAGTTCATCAATTGTTTAGAAAGCGATTCTGAAACCACCAATTTGAAAAAGAGTACTTGGAAAAGAGCGAGCCGAAGTAAATTCGACAAGAAAGATATCCGATGTATATTCGTTGGATATGATAATGAGCGAAAATGGTGGAAGGTTTCACTCCATGGGTTCATGAAGAGGAGCTTCCCCAGTAATTTCTGCTTTCCAAGCTTATGAAGAAGGAGGTGTTTCGCAAGTAGTCTTCTTACCAGCTAGCAAGGAAGTAAGCGAGCTTGTAGTCTCATGTGTTTGAGGCTGGCCAGCTAGGAGTTTGATTGATGCTGTTAATTCTTCTTACGCAGTACCACGGGATATCAGGTTAGAAGTGCGCCAGATAGAATGGAAGTTCCATACGTAAGATGAAAAGCCGTGATTCTAGCTGTCCTATCAAGAGTATTAGGCTAGTGAATTGCTCGAGAGTTTCATTGTTCTCTCTCATTCTCGCTTGAACTTATCGGATTGCTTATCATATAGTAGGTGGTGGGATATAAGAAGCCAAGTAACAAGTAAGTCTGTCGTTTATATGCTTTTAGCTAGCAGATTCCAAGTAAAAGTAAGCAGATATAAGATTTCTTAGTCGATATGCCGACTCCCATATATTAGTAGCTCAGCTATAAGATTGAAACCAGATAGAATTGTAAGCCACGACCCTTCTTCTCGTATATAGTCCTTAGGATTGCTTGCAAGAAATAAGATTTAGAGTCCAGCTTTTCGTATCGAGAGTATGGAGCTGTCGTTTACCTTTTTCATTCTCGTTATCAGGTATCAGACTAGAAATAAGAAGTGAGTTTTCCCAGTCGCCAGGAGTTTGAAGAGCAGTTGGCGCCTCGGCTTGTTAATTGTAGTAATTTGAGCTAGCAGTTTAAGCAGAAAAGGTACGAAATGAGATTTTAAGTAACAACTAAGCTTACTAGTTTCCTGCCTATTAATAGGACATTGAGTTTCTAGTCTTTTTGAAAGTACGAAGTCGCTTATGAAGTAGCTACAACTCTTGCAAGCCAACTAGACAGATAGAAGTTTGATTTCGAGTTTTTAGATTGAAAGCTAGCTACGAGAATGAAAGCAGTGATTGAGTATTTGTTTCTCTCCTTTTAGTAGCCAAGTCAGATTGTAAGATAGCAAGTGAAAAGTTCGAAATATGCTTGGTGAGCAGACGAGTAGTTTGACAAAGCATAAGTAGTTTATAGGGTTTGACAAAGCAACAAAGTCACGAGGCATATCGAGAGTTTAAGTAGTGACAGGAAGATTGTAACTCGAGTGAGTAGTTTCAAGTAGCAATTGCTTTATCGTAGTATTCGGATGCGTAAGTAGTTTTAGTAGCCGATGTTTTATATTTCCTTTTAGCAGCTCAACTAGAAGATTGAATTCTACTTATTAGGTTTGGTGCTTGCCTAGCCGTTTCCACAGTATTAATTGTTGCTGTTCATTCTCTCTTATACTTATCAGCTTTCGTAGCTCAGTTGTAGGTTTGCTTATCTGATTGAAAGAATAGAACTGATATGTCGTTGCACTCCGTTTAACAAGTAAGGAAGTAACAAAGAAGATTGACAGATAGATATAAGATATCAAAGTAACAAGCGCGGTTACGCGATATCGGGTTTCAAGGGAGCAAGTAGTTTCTCCCATAGATTATTTCTCAAATAGTCCAGTGGGAAGGAAAGAACTGTGAGTTTAGACCACACAATTTGGACCAAAATATTTTCATTTTCTCTCTGTAACATGATGGTTGGATCAATACTGATAGCTATTATGAATACTGCAATGTAGATTTTTTACATCACTGATTTGAATATGGTTTACCACTGATTTGAAGTGTAGTTTCTATTTGACTTTTGGCTTGTACATGTACGGTAGGATCGCTTCCACATAAACATTAGGGCTATTGAACAGAAGACGTTGCATGATGTTGGAAGGAGTATGATATTGCATTGAAATTCTAAAAAAAAAAGTAAATTATTACATTCTCTAAATAATATTTAAGTTACATTAGATGATTGTAGGCCAGGTTGGTCATAAGGATTCATACTTGTATACAAAAAGAAATCTTTGTCATCTCTATCTTGAGGAAACAATTAACTAAATGAATCTGGTGCAACCAAATTTATCAACTAAATCTGATGCTAGGAAATTGGTGTTGATTGTTAGTCGTTGAATTTGTACTCTTGGGACAAGCATAACTCTTACTCTCATCGAAAAGAGATGATGACATACTTGGATATTTTTATGATTTTATTTTTTTGACTCACTCAATGCTATGCCAACCTAAGGGGTTGGATATACATATCAATGTTATGCCGACCTAAAGGGTTGGAGGTACATATTTATAGGCTACTAATCAGCGAAGCATATGTCAAGATGCTAGTCTAAGATGCTATCCTAGATGATATCTTAAGACTAGTCTAAGATGTTGTCCTAAAGCTAGTGTAAGACGTTATCCTAGATGGGCAGCAAAACCACCATGTGGTCCTAAAACTGAACCATCTCCATACAGTCCCACAAAGACCACAGTGCAAAACCACTATGCAGTCCGAAAATTGAACCACCCTCATGCAGTCCCACAAAAAGACCACAGTACAGAGACTTATCCATCACTGGTGAGCTGGTACTAGCAATAAACGGTGACACAATGTGTCATATTTACTATTGATATATGTTGACGGTTCCTTTTTTAGAATTTTGCTAGAACCTGGAAAGAACCGGGGTCTGTTTCAAGGCATGGTTCTAGAAGTAGCCCGACTAACGAAGCATCATCAAGGTTTGTAGCCTTCTGCTATATATAGTTGCTTTTGTTCTGATCCGAGAATTTGTATGATAATTTGAGGTTGGATGCCCTTTTCTTTGATTCAGTGGGGAGCATCAGTGAAGTGGTAGAATGTTGGGCGTCCACGAAACCTATTTGGGGTTGATAAATGGTACTGATAGGAGATCAGTCTGGGGTTGATAAATTCTACTGTTAGGAGATCAACACATATGTTAGGAGTAAAGGGTCGAGACTTTGGCATCCTTTTTTTTCGGAGGCAAAACGTATTGAACTCAGTTCTCTTCATTTCACGCTCTTAGAGCATCTCCAAGAGACTCTCTATATTGTTCCTAAATACTAGTAATAGAGTTTTTGTTGAAAAAACACACTCCAACAGCTTTTCTAAATGGTTATATAAATATTCCAGATTTTTCGCTAGCCAAATATAGAAGACGAGAATGACTCTCTAGACTGCACATGAGATATAGAAAAGTTGTTGGAGAGTATAAAGATATAGAAAACGACTTTTACTAAAATGACTCTCTAAATAATGATTTGAAAAGTATATTTTACAAAGGGTCTTGGAGATGCTCTAGGCTCTGTGTTTTTTAGGTTGGCTTTGGATTCAAGTAATGTGTAGCTGGACCGGCTGCTACAAGCTAGCGGCCTATTCGTTTGGCAGGATTATGCACTGTTCCGACAGGATTATTCACTGCTGGTTGATTTCTTGTGAGAGAAAAACACTGTTCTGGCTGGATTTAAGCCGGCTGAAAAGCCAAGCGAACAGACTGTAGATCCCTAGCGCATGCATATATGTGTGGGTATGCCTGAGATTTTCTTGCATATGACTTATACTTTTGGTACAACATAAACTCTCCACAACGTTAGTTTTTACCGATGCTAAAATAGAAGAGAGAGCATTGAGACATCGGGTAACAACGTTGCAGCTATCAATATTAAAACTAAAATTATTTTTGTTCTTGTCATTGGTCTGAACCAGCACTGTACCTCATCTGCATCCTGAGTAGGAACGCTGACAATTCTGATATTTGGGTCCCATATGTACGATGAATCATCGATGCTCACGCGCGCTGTGGTGGTTTTCGATTTATGGCATCAACGTGAGCTGGTGTAGGCAGTTGCTTTTTTTTAGTATTGGTAACATTGTGGCCAGTCTAATGCTTGCAAATTTGTGTGGGTATGTCTGAGATTTTCTGGCATATGCTGGTTATATGGTTTGGTACAACATAATGTGGTTATTCCATAACTCTCCTCTAGCAAGACTGGTCAGTAGACAGTGGTGGAAAGAGCTCAAAACACACTAGAATGCTCAGTAGACAGATTCTTGATCTATGGAGACGACTTTGCACACAGTTGTTGTACATATATCGTTATTACGGCACCGCCTTATTACACCGCAAGCGTGAGATGAGCACAGCCACAGGTAGTGTCCATCGTGGTGGGTCGATCAGTAGCCCTTGGACAGGGTGGCGAGAACGGCGTGCGCGACGGTGGCCATCGTGGCAAAGCCATCGTTCTCCGAGGCCAGCGCCACGCCGCCGTCCGCCATGCCATCGCACCCGGCAGGCACGTACTGCGCCGCCATCATCACCTCCCTTGCGCCTGGGAGCCTTCCCGCGGCCACGGACCGTGCCGCCCAGTGCAGCGCCGGCACGATGCCGCCGTAGAGCCGCAGGCACGACCTCAAGACCGCCGCCGCGTCCCCCGAAGCGGCGGTGGCATAGGACGAGAGCGCGGCCTCGACGCTGTCCCTGGCCGCGGTGGCGTTGGCCGCCGCGAGCCTGGCCGCGATTGCCGCCACCGCGGGCGCGTCGCGCGCGGCGCGGCACGGCGACGACGCGTCCGGGCACAGCGCGTACACGCAGACCTCCGGCGTCACGTAGTAGCCGCCCAGGTCGCCTCACACTTCGTCCAGCGCCGTGGTCGCCCCGACGGCGACGGAGCCGACGACGGTGATGACGGCGGCCACGAAGAGGACGAGGATAGCAGAGAGCGTGGGAGTTGAGGCGGCCATGGTGGTTAGTCTGCGTGTCTTGCTTCCCCTGTCTCTACGAGCCTTTTTGGCTTTGTGTGTGATGGATGGATGGATGCTATGCTATATCGACCGGCCGGGCTAGAAGATCTGGTTTCATTTGTGTGTTGATCTTGAATCACTACTACGTAGATTGTAATTTGTGTGGATCGGAGTGACATGTATAGTAAATGATTTTGGAGGTGAATCGGACAGGATGCCATGCATTTGTTGTGCATCAGTGCATGCATTGTTATCTCCGTTCAATGTGCAGTTTCTTCCTTTTTTGTCATCAACTTTCCTTGGCAATGTCGTCTGATAATGGAATTGCGAAATTCAGTACTTCAGAAGAATTGGCAGGTGTTTTTTTTTTTTTTGGGAACAAATGCTTCATTCATTAAACAACGTTGTTACAATCAAACTGCAGACAATTCTGCAAGAAGCTAGGAGGCCACAGCCATACATAATTAGATAAAAAAGAAGATGCATGCTGAGCGCACAAGTGAGCTGCAAAATTCGCCGATCTTCTAGTATGGATAACCTGAAAGGAGGTGAAATTTGAGGACATCTCCTCAACAGCATCCATGATTGCAGTGATCTCGGACCGGTACTTCCTTCTGTTGTTCCACAGCGAGGCCAACTCTTGAGAATCTGTCTCTACAATGATCCGCTCCCTAGTACTACCTTCTTGTATGAGCCGTACTCCATCCCGGAAAGCTTCTGCTTCTGCCAAGAGGATAGACCCCACCGAATCCAGCCAACGAGCTGATGCCGCAAGGAAGTTCCCACCACTGTCGCGCAGAACCGCCCCTGTAGCACCGGTGCTGGACTCATGGGAAAAAGCTCCATCAACGTTGAGCTTGAGTGTCCCCTCCTCCGGCATTCGCCATTGCATGTTTGGCTCTGCCATCTTGATAATATCTGGTTGGTTGCCACCTGACAACTGACAACAAGTTTCCAGCGCCCACTCCATTGTCGCGCTCGGGTCGATCGGCGTTTTTCCATGCCGGCGATCATTCCGGCTTCGCCACAAGGACCACATCGCGCACAAAATCACACCGCGATCTCTCTCTCTGGACAAAAAGAATTATTCAACAAGTCACGTGTCCATGTTCTAGGATTAAGCTTGGGCAGCTTGATTCCCGTGATGGTCCTAAATTTTTTCCAGAACTCACCAGCATAAGAGCACTGGGTGAGGGTGTGAAAGGTGGTTTCATCTTCCATACCGCAGAAAACATTGAGTACTAAACTACTAATATCTGACAATGGCAAGCATTGATTCACAATTGGCAGGTGTTGTATACATGAGACTAGAAATGGAATCATGTGCTAGTAATAATCATTAAAAAGCTTGCCATTAGTGAATTTAAATGAAGAGATTTGGTGGAAAGAGTTTCCAATTCGGTTAAAGATTTGCTGAGCTCAAGATACTTCAGATCTCAGATCCAGATTATTTCGATGGAACATTTGGTGTGCCTCACCCAGTCAGTCACCCTCAAGTCGTCCGTACTCCAAAGGGGCAGCGCCTATCTGAAGATCCTGATCAAGTTGATTGGGCTCTGAAAAAATAAAAAACTACAACGTGTTCATTCCAATCAGTGTACGGAGCAATGACATTTTCGTGTGCAAATCTCAACCTTCCTCCTCGTATGTAATATAATAAATAAAACAAAAAAAATCTTGTGGCTGGTCCTTGTGAACATAATTCTATCTGCAGAGCAACTGAAGAAGAGGAACAGAGCAGACAGAGGTTCTATATAGGCTTCATGGACGTTCGGCACCAACATGGCGGTCTACTCCTCCGTCCCAAAATATAATAGAATCTTGAAGAGTCAAAACATCTAAAGTTTGACCAATAATTACAGAAAAAACTATAAAGATTTATGATATTAAATAGACATGTTATGAAAATATAATTGATAACGAAACTAATAATACTTAGTTGACATTATAAATGTAATTATATTGACATATAACCTTGGTCAAAGTTGAGATAGTTTGACTCTCCAAGATTCTTGGACTTACGATTTGGGACGGAGGGAGGGAGTAGAAGTTTGTGGGCAAGCCAGCTGACATGTGGAAAATGTTTTGCTTTTGACAAGATCTGGGAAGAGCTGCTGAACGGCAAGCAAGAACAACACTTTAACTTACACAGTACACAGTAAACAACTGCATTGTAGATTGTACAGGCTACTTGCTACTGAACTGCTACGACGCAACAAAAAAAAAACACAGGAAATCAGTGGTCGATTGATTGCACTACTGATTCGACACAAGAAGCAGCAGCAGCTTCCACACGATCACATCACCGTCATCGCAGTGTGCAAACTGGGCATGCCACGCCGCCACGCCCACGCACACGAGTGGCATGGCGCGCCGCCGGAGCCCGGAGGAGGGCCCGGAGTGCCGGGCCTAGCTAAAGCTAGGTGAGCTTGTTGAGGAGCGCAGTGGCCATGGTAGAGAGCTGGTCAAACTCGCGATTAGCATCAGCCATCCGCGCCTTAGCCGTCGCAGAGCCGACCACCGCAGCGTCGCACCCGATCCCAGCCTGTCCCGTGAGCGGCAGCAGCGCGCGGGCGGCGCCCCAGGCGCTTGCCGCCGCGTAGCCGCGCATGAGCCTCAGCGCGGGGACCGACGCGCCGCCGTACAGGATGCCGCACGCCTCCAGCGCGTCCCGCGCGTCGGGGTCCACGCCGTCGCGCCGCGCCATCCCCGCCGCCGCGGCGTCACGCGCCGAGGCCCCGCTCGTGGCCGCTAGGTCCGCCGCCATCAGGAGGTGGCCGTGCCGGTCCGTCGAGGCCGCGCCTGGTACGGACCCTAGACGTGACAAGCAGAAGGTCACGTCCACGAAGTCGCGGATCGCGTCGCACGAGTCGGCCACCGTGTCCGCCGCGAAGCAGGAGGAGAAGCAGAGCGCGGCGGCGGCGAGGAGCGTGGCGGTGGTGGTCCTCCTGCTCATGGCTGATGCCTGATGGGTGGCTTGTGTTGTTGGTGGGTGTTGCGGCAAGCGTGGTGGTCTGTGGGTCAGTGGGTGTTTATCAATGCACGCACAGTGAGGTTAGTGGGTAGGTGAGCTAATCAATGCACGCACGCGACGCCTGCTGTGTTCTTGTTGCAATAACGGTCGTCGTTTGGAGGTTGAACTAACAATGAATGCATCATCGTCGTCGTCTTCCTCAGGCCTTCAGCTTTTCTGGTTGTATTTTAGACTCGAATTTACCTTCCTCGTGACACGTTGAATCTACTAGCGGCCTGGCGGTAATTAAAAAAAAACTAAAAAACACATTCTTCGTGATTCGATTCAGCGAAATATAGGATTTACTGACACTGACTGAAGCATGCTTAGTACATATTAGCAGTCAGTTGCGTTCTTGCATTGCGAGTACAGAACGTTACTAGTTTTCACGCCAAATTTCGAAACAAAGACGATCGATCGATCGATCGATTGCGTGTGTGGAACATCCATCCACTGCTTGGTTATGTTCAAGACATCAGCATGCAGATCGACGAGGCGCAAAAAACTGAATATATTTACACAGGGGAAAAACAAACACGATCGAGTTGTTTCGTTCTACAGTGAATCGACGGACATGGCAAGCAAGACGAACGAGCATATCCCATTGAATTTGATTATTATTACAGCACAAAACAAAGCTTCACAATTCACGAGAACTGAAGCCGAGCGGATCACCACCACCACCAGTCCTCACTCCTCAGTCGGAGGTGGACATGGAGGCGACAACAGCATGCGCAACGAAGGCCATATCAGCGAACCCACCATTCTCACGTGGCATCACGGCGGCCGCGTCACCAGCGATGCCCTCACACGCCGCAGCGACGTACTGCGCCGCCTGCAGCACCTCCCGCGCGCCGCGGTACCGCATCGCGGCCACGGCCTTCGCCGCCCACCGCAGCGCCGGCACCGCGCCCGCGTACAGCTGCAGGCACGACTGCGCCGCCGCCGCCGCGGTTGCGGTGGAGGACGACGACGAGGACGGGGAGAAGACGGCCTCGATGCTGTCCCTGGCCGCCGTGGCGTTGTCGGCAGCCAGCCTGGCTGCGAGCGCTGCCACGGCGGGCGCGTCCCGCGTGGCGCGGCATGGTGATGATGCGTCGGCGCAGAGCGCGGACAAGCAGAGGGAGGGTGTCACGTAGTAGCTGCCCAGCCTCCCGCACACCTGGTCCAGCGCCGGGGGGGGCAGGGACCGGCGTGGACGACGTCGAAGCCTCGCCTGCTCCGGCCGAGACGACGACGAGTAGGGCGAGGAGGAGGACCGGAGCCGGAGGGCGCGAGGACGACCCGGGCGTCATTGCTGCTGCTCGTGAGCGTCTCCGCCGGTTTGGTGTTGTACTAACAGTAACTACAGCTAGCACTAGCAGGCACAGTCACAGGGTCCGGGTGTTCTTGGAGAGTGATGGTGCCGCCGCCGTGCATGCATTTAGTGCGGGAGCGTGCATCGCGCGGGCTCTTTCCGTGCTGCTGCTGCTTCTTCTTCTTCTCAACTCAAGGGCCGGCTGCGGACTGCTGTGGTGGTGGTGGCAACTCCCATCAGAAAGGCACCTACCAACCTGCGTTTCTCTCAACGGTCGCTCAACTCCGTGACGCAAATAATGTGCAGTGCTCCAACCAAGCGAATCAACTAGCCAAAAACCTCCTAAGTCCTAATTTTATTTTTGCTACCTGCAGCTAAAATCTGGATACCTAATTCCTCGGCTCCTATCAAGCTAATTTTTAAATTTTTTTTACTGTCTTTTTTCCTTGTGACAATTAATGAACTGAAATTTTGCTATAATTATTGCATTTCAAAGGCACCCTGATTGACAAGGGCTATTTTTATGCCTTTACTACAAGATAAATGTCTGTCTAAATTTTAACCGTTAACCGTCAGTCAGGAGGGTATTACTAGGGTTTGTCTAGGACGATAGCTCCATCAAACGAAAAAATGAATCTAGATTTAGAATTCACCTGGATTCATCGTGTACTAGCTTCACTAGTGGAGCTGATGGAGCTAGAGATGTTTTGTATAGCTCTACCTTCACTAAAGTTAGACTAGTGGAGCACGTCCTTGCGGAGATCCACCAATTTGGTGAATCAGACTAGTGGAGCATGTCCTTGAGGAGATCCACTAATTTGTTGAAAATAGAGCTAGATCCACTAAATCTGTGGAGCAAATCCACCAGTTGGTGGAGCTAGAGGTATTTGGTAAAAAAAAATTGGATCTAGATGTGAACTTAGTACATTCAGAGCTGGTGGAGCTGTTGTGAACAGACCCATTACTTCAAAGCATGTGTGGGCTCTTTAGTTCAGACCCAGGAAATCTCCTTGATTGAGACCCCACCACAGACATCCGAATTTATTAGTTTCCTATCCACACAGTTCTTTCCAGGACGCAACCGTATCAAGACTCAAGAGAGCCGGCGTGGCAAATTGAAGGCCTGTTTGTAACGACCTCTTTTTTTTATTTGATTTGAAAATGACTTCATCTGCTATTCATCCATCATTTTTCTAAAAGAAAGAAAAAAGATCTTCATCTTTTTATTTTGGGTTAAGTCCACTTTAGGACCTCCAACTATCACAAAAGTCCATCTTTCAACCTTGAACTTCAAAACCGGATAACATTGGTCTTCTAACTCTTGAAAAAGTTTACTTTTCAACCTTGGACGGTTTTGCAGGCTGTTTCGGTGCGTGAACAATAACTTTTAATATTTTTCCATAGTACTGATATTTGTTTATTTCATAACTAATTATCGGTGCATGTTAAATTCATGCAATTTTTTGTGTAGCCTCTTCATGATGTTCTCTACATAGGAAAAATATGAAACCTAGAAAATGAATAGTTTTTGTATGTTTTAAAATTAACTCTTTTAATTAATAAATGCAACTTCTATGATTTTTTGGAGGCCAAAATAAATATCCAAAAATTATGAAAATTGATTTGTAGCTGTTTTATGATGATATCAATATGTACACAAATTTTATGATGAATTTGAAAATTTTAAATAAATTCTTATTTCATGTTTAATTAATTATTTAATTGATAAAAGGGATTAGGACGGCCCACCCACCCCCTTAGATCCGCCACTGATCATCAGGACGGCCCATGTCACTAATACTCCATCCGTTTCAAATTATAATCCGTCATCGGTGGTTAAATTTAGGGTTAAGCGACAAACTATAATTTAGAACGGAGGGAGTACAAAATAAACTTATTTAAGTTATATCATTAAATTATATAAAATTTAATTTAATAATAGGCATATTTCACACATAACCTAATGTTTGATGCTATTTCCATATTTTTTTTTAAAAAAAAAGAAGAGAACTGACTTGTGTTTCTAGAATAATAAACCTAGGAGAGTAGGAGTATATATCAGCCAAAAAGTGTAACTGACACCCGGGCCGCTCCGGACATGGACCATACTTTTTCTCGTTAAAACTCAGAGGCCCATCTGGCCCGGATCGCCGCCAGCCCGCCGCCCCAGCAAATGAGCCATGGCCCATTTTCCGCCCGACCGAAGTCAATCTCGTCCTTTCCGATCGACTGCACGCGACGCGACGCAACCAAACCCTCAAGCCCCAGCAGCACCAAACTTTCCCAGCGTCGCATCTCGCACACAGCGGAAACGAACGAGTCGTAGCTGCAACGCAATTTCCCAGTGCTTTGCATGGTTCTCTGTAGTAGTGTTGGGATAATGAGGAATCTCAGGTTTACGGAATCCAATAGATAATCAATCGAGTTAATTAACGGAGGCGGGCGGATTACTACGTGATAACGACATTGTGTTGACAAAATCACTGTAGGAGATTGAGTGTTGGGACAATATCATTGTGATAACAAAATCACTATTACAGTAGATTGCATTGCATTGAGTATGGAAAACATGATTTCCACGAACCGATCCTTTACAAGTAGAGGTAGACGTAGACGGCAATGGGAACGGGCTGACAACTGACTGGTGAGACAGAACGCGACGGCGATGAAAGTCAGCTGTCTAGCACCCAAGCGTGACGGAAGAGAAGATGTGACGTACGTACGCGGTGACTCGTTGTAACCTTTCAGGGATTGTTTAGAAAGCTGCAATTTTTCTCTGTTTCTGTGTTTTATGTGAAAATTTTAATTGACTCATATGAATTTCTTGTGTAATTTTTTGTAAAATTCTTGTGTTCTAAATAGACCACGAGAGCTTTAATGTCGACACTTCATTTAGCATACGTCGCTTATAAGAAAATGGACTGATGCATCGTAAATTGATTTAGATATTTTTTTTCGATATATTTTCTTGATAAACTTATTTAGAGATAAAAATAATATTAATATTTTTATAAATCTAGTTAAATTTGACTTTAATCTAAATATATAAAATTCTATATGTTTTTAGACGATGGCAACATATAAAATATTATAAACCAATTCAAACATTGTTTGGATGCACTCAAACCACATGGGTTGAAGCGTATTTAAACTAATTTACACTTCAATCCATATAGTTCGAGATAAATACATGCGCATTCAAACAAAACCTGGCTTTGAAAAGCTGACCTTTCAACAATGCAGTAGTCGATCGCTCGCAGAGACACAAATCAACCTTCAAATATGGTTCGACGTTCATGTAACCTCTTTCTCTTAGCTGTTCTCGAGATTGAACTCCGTTTTATCTAGGTGTATATATAGGCTCCATTAAAGTCCTGTTTATATGTACGAACTAAAATTATAGTTAGCTAAAATTTCAAAACTAAACTTTAGATAGATAAAAGTTTTTCATATAACTTTAGATAAGGTGTTTAGATCTCTAGCTAATAGACTCAACTAAATTTTAACTATATTGAAATAGCCACACTACGCTAAATTTTAGCTGGATTGAAATAGCTAGGTTTAGCTAAATATTAATTGGCCTTTTAGCTAGACATTTTAGATACCTATCAGCTAAATTTAACCAGCTGAAATTTAGTTGCGGATCAAATAGGCCACAAATCGTACTCGCCGCTAGAGGTTTGGAACCTTAATCCACGCTAGCCAGCGATTTTGTAGGCCAAGATCATTTGGACACTAGTGGAGCTGACATCACAACGCGCTAGGTGATGATTACAGGCATGGCTTTGATAGAAGGGAAGGCTAAAACGCTGGTGGTGGTGAACTTATCGGTCACGTCGACCTGGTCGGCCGACATGCCAGCCGGCAGCCGCCACTCGAAGGCGTGCACCAGCGACGCCAGGACCAGTGGCACGACCCGCTCCACCAATGGCAGGCCGGGGCACAGCCTTCGTCCGGAGCCGAACGGGATGAACTCCACCTGCTTCCCGCGGAAATCGAGCTCCTTTCCAAGAAACCGCTCCGGCACGAACTCGTCGGGGCTCTCCCACGCCGCCGGGTCGCGCATGATCGCCCACGAGTTGAAGATCACCGTGCAGCCCTTGGGCACCGCGAAGCCGCCGATCTTGACGCCGTCCTCCACGGCCTTGTGCGGCAGCAGCACGTTAGGCTCCGCCAGGCACGCCATGAGGTCCTCGAGGAGCTCCGGTAACCCAACATGGCCTTCCGACGTCGGCGACGACACAGCGTCAGCGCCCACGTCGACGACATCGACAGAGAACATCGCGGTGGAGACGAGGTTCGCGACGCCGCCATAGACGGCCTCCTTGACGTCGACCACCGAACCAGCCCGCGCGCGGAGGTACCCGACAAGGTCGCCGACCTTCCGCTGCCGCGCGGCGCGCGACGCCGCGAGGCTGCGCGGCGACAGGACGTGCGCGGCCATGACGGCGCGGAGGTGCCTCCAGAGCGGGGCGGAGCTGGGCAGCGAGAGCACGGAGCGGTCGCAGAACCCCAGCGCGCGCTTGCAGTCCGGGACGGGGCGCGCCGCCATGCGCCGGTCGTTGTTGCGCGCCGCGAACGCCTCCCGGGCGGCGTCGCGGGAGGAGACCACCACCGCCGGGACCAGGCCCAGGTCCAGGCGCATCACGGGGGCGCCGCCGTGCGCGCGGGCTAGGCGTGCCAGCGTGTGGTGCAGGCTGCCCGGTGCGCGTCGTAGGTCCAGGAGGTTGCCGATCAGCGGCAGCGGCCTTGGCCCGGAGCCCCATCGGCGGCGGTGCTGGTAGTGGGTCAGGTAGCAGATGAGGGTCGAGACGGCGAGCGTCAGCCATAGCCAACAGAGCTCCGGGGGCGCCATCTCTTGGACTAGGAGATCTTTTGCTCGTGTCGTGCGCGCGCGACATATATATAGCGCGGTGTGCGTCGTCATAGAGAGAGCTGCTTGCGTATCCATGGCCACTCGGTACGTAGAGTAGCTTCTGTTAGTGACAGACTGACAGTGCGACACGATGAGACGTGGTGTTACTGTCAGTTGGATAGTAGTATCTCGATCGATTCTACGTGATCAGTTATAGTGGAGGATAAACTCGTGCTGCCAATGACACAGCGACACAGATGCTAGTAGAGCACAGCAAATGGCCTGGTTTCCATAGTTCACCACCACAAGCGTAGTATCCGTGACTCAGTTGTGCATCTTCTTCCGTCTGAAGAGAATACAGCTAGCTGTATATATAACTTTATGATATATAGTCTCATCTTTAATAAACCACTTTATATATGAATGGATACTTAGAGCACTAGAGCGTATTTGATATAGCTCTGCTTTATCGGTGAAAAAAACTTTTCTTAGCTTTGGCTGATGGAGTAGCTCCACCGATAGAGTTGAAGCTATTTTAAGAGCTCATAGTAGAAAAATCGATGAAATATTCATAATAACATTCTGTTTTTTTTATTTCTTTTACCTTCCTTCCTTTATTTATTTTCTATATGTCTCTTTATTTCTCATCCTCTTCACTCGACCATTTCTCCGATCTGGCGCATCTATCTCCGTCGCTACACCTATCTTACTTCGACTCTGCCCCTTCTCATCTCGTCGGACATCAACCCTGCCCTGATGTTTCTCCCACTCACCTCTCTCCGACTCTAGCCTAGCTACTCCGTATATGTTTTTCCTCACTGCTCATCCTGCCGCTAGCTCGACCTTCTAGGACTCTGACTCGCCTTGACAGTTCGGTCTCTCATAAAGACCAGTCGGCCTGTTTGCAGAGCTCTAGCTCTGAGCAAACAGATCTGAAACGCAGCTCCATCACATAGTAGCTCTAGTATGGATCTGTGCTTCTACCATGGAGCTGAGAAAAAAATGTTTGACTGAGAAAATAGATCCAGATCTAGAAACATATGATTTGGTTGAATTGTCCACTAATTCTGATCTTACTGTTAATGACGCTTTTCTTTTGTTAACGTCATGTACATGATAGCTTGTTGTACGTGATATTTTCTTTTTTCGTGACCGATATGGATGTTGTACTTAAGGTGACTTTTTTATTTAAAATACAACTTTGTTTTACGCAACATATAATTTGATCATTGCTATCACATGAGACATATAATTATCCTTGTTTATACGTAAATTAATTATTCCCGGCCACTAGGACGGCGGGAACCGGGAGGGCGGTGGCGGCAGGAGGGAGCCGCCAGTCTCGCGTGAGGGAATCGGGCAGGTGCCGGAAAAAAAAGAAAAAAATGTATTGCGAACCGGTACAGACGTGTGTTATCGATGGCATTGGTGGGTAATTTCCCCTAATTCCATGAGGGGTTACAAAACTGATATTTTGAGAGCACCCCTTGAGGTGCTCCGTGAATTTGGTGAATCTGGGAGGTAGATCCAAGTTTTTTACGGATCTAGAGTTCGTGGAGCTGGACCGTTTGGCTAGAAAAAATAGGAGTGAAGTTGTTTTTTAGGATGTAGAGCTACGTGGAGCTTTGTCAAACAGGCCCTTAATGGAGAGTTTCATAGCTTGTTTTTCAAGACTATCATATTATATGAAATGAAATAAAACTCGAATGAAACACCCACTTTTAATGAAAAGTTTTATTCTATAGTTTTATGTATTTAATTTCATGATCCACAGAAAGTTTTTTTTTAAGAATGACCCATAGAAAGTTGGTATTCGTACAAAAAGACTATCATGTCATAAAAATGTTTATGTGACAACACATTTAATATGAATGAAACTCTGATGAAACTTCCACTAAGACTAGACTAACCTAAGAGCAAGTATTATATTGGGCTGTAAAAAGACTAAATGCTGATGTGGAGGAGAGAGGGAAGGAGAGAGAAGAGAGGTGGGTTGTAAGTTTACAGCCAGATTGGGCTCAATAACCAAGAAATGTTATGAGATAGACAAGTAGGTTATGTATTCATTGAGAACATAAAACTATTGTATGAGTGGACTGAGAGGATTCTTGTAGCCAAGTATTACTAAACTTGCTCTAACAAAATTCTGACTCCCCAACCAACGACTTTCCTTCTTACCCGCATCGTCTCGCGTGCCTGGCCGGGGATGAGGGTAGTTTGGGCCTTTGGGGAGGGGACACGTACGTACCCAAATGGAAGAACAGGGCGAAACTGCTGTTTTTGACTCTCTCTCTCTCCCTCTCTCCAAGGATATTTCTGTTCTAAAGAGCACGATTCAAGGAGCAGACATATCATATCCTGCTTGGTAGGCGAAGCCATGGAACTATTTTCCTGGGGTGCTACCAAATGGTTTCTTATTTATTAGATTGAGTGTACTCATCTTTTAAGCTAGGCACCCACTCTAAATTTCACTCATTCACCTGTTTGAGCCATATATATATATATATATGTGTGTCTCCATATATTGATATATAAAATAAATAAGTATAACCACATATTGTATGTATACTTGATATATATATACTATTCTAGATGATCAAGTATATATGATCGTATACTCTAACATATATATACATCCTACGCATATAGGTTTACGTAAATAAACCTTATTAGAAGTAAAAAGGAATTTTCTCACCGCGTGCAATTTCCTTTTTTTCCGTCTTGGGGCTGTCACGGGCCGGACTAAATCGCGAGCGCTCACCCGATAGGAATCGGGCGAACGATCAGACCAGGTCCGGTTGTTTCCATTTCTGGAAAAAAATTAACTCCACTTTTTTCCATTTTTGGCACGCATAGGCTTTATTAGAGCTTGTACAACGCTAGGCGCTAATGGGCTGTTACATGCCGTTAAATCGTTTTTATGCCACCGTGGATTCTAGAGCGGATGAACTGGGACGCTTGCAGACGGCTTCGACGCTTCGCGTAGCATCGACGCTTTGATCGGCTCTTGTGTGATCCATGCAGCTGCATGCTCGAAAGTCCATCCCGCATGCTATGTAAGTGTCGCAACATAAACACCTTCAACTATTTTTGCGTTGTAAATTATGCCTGCAGAGAGACGCTTGTTTACGTAATTTTTTCTCTTTCCAACATAAGCGCCTTGCAAGAGTCTTTCGGCTGTACTTGACCTTAGCACTACGGAGTGCGGACGCTGCATTGATTTGCAATTCTGCATGCGTTCATTCTCTTTCCGTTGCACCCGTACCCGTGCTATTTTTCATTTTGAACTGTCTGACATCACCCCGAGGTATTAGAAAAAAGTAAAATATTTATTTTAAATTTCTATAACTTCTAAACGGTATATGTATTTTTAATTCTACCTATACCGGTGTGTTATATGTGACGAAACGAATAAAACTAGATCCCACATGCATGTGTTTAAATATACATATATAACTTATTCCAAAACATATAAACATAAAAGTTATGAAACATAATTTATATATAAAAATTATTAAATACAAAGGAACAAATTAACTTATAGGATAAAACTTGAAAACACAAAAGTTATTAAACACAAAGGAAGAAATTAACATATAACTTATACCATATAACTTGTAAACATAACTTATTAATAAAATTTATAAAACATAACTTGTGCATATAAGTTATTCTAAGCAACTTGTATACATAAGTTAGTTTATAACAATTGTCAAAGTTATGAAACATAACTTATGTACAAAACTTATCAGAAACAAATTAACTTATAACTTATTTCAAAACTTAAAAAGCACAAAATTGTTTTGATAGTCAAAATATAGTATATTTTTTTCCTACTATATGTCTTGTAATGAGATTTTATTTATACAACTTACTTATGTACATAAGTTATTTATACAACTTATGTACATAAGTTGTATAAATAACTTATATACACGGCTTATCTACACGGGTTATATACACAGCAGAAACGTTCATGAATAGCTCGCGAATGAAAAAACAAACGAATCAGACGCAATGGAACAAAAAAGGAAAAACAATAAAGAGTCGGAGAGAGTGTTCACTGGATTGAAGCCGAGCGAACGACCGCCAATCTGGAATTGCGGTCTGTCACTCACTTCCCACCGTCCGCCCGCGCCTGCCAGTCTTTTTGTACGGTGAGTAGAGTAGAGTTGGTGCGTGCGATACGGAAGCGCTTGGATACGGAAGCCAGGTACCGTATCACGCAGGAAGTCGACGCATGACATGAAGGAAGGAAAAAAAAAAGCAAAGAGGAGAAAGGAATCAGCCAAACAAGAGGAGGCGTACGTGTGGCTGAATGCAAAGTCGATTAGTCGAATTGCTCGGCAAACTTGGCCAATTCGTCATGCATGTCAAAGAATTGGTGGAGTCCTCCTTCGTCACAGCAGTGTGTTATTGGCATAATAGCATGCATACGTCGCGTACTTTTTTTTAATTTTAACTGTTTTTTATTTAAATTTAATTATAACTTCGAATGACTTTTTTTATTGCTAACCCTTTTGGCCGCTCCATCATTCATGGAGCGGCATTTCTCCTTTGCTGCTCCATACATGGTGGAGCGGTAAGGTGGTGACTCAGCAACGACCGGTGAAGGCGCATGCAGTGGGCCCGCTCTTGCCGCGTCATGATCTGCGGAGCGGCATGGCTGCCGCTCCCCAGCCATGGAGCGGCAGCCCTGCCGCTCCGCAGATCATGGCGCGGCAAGCACGGGACCTATTTAACCGGTGAAGTTCTCTTCCCTCTCCTTCTCGCCCTTGTTTTGTTGTGTTGCTGCTGCTGCTGCTCGGCCTAGGAGCCGCCAAGGGCGACTCCCACGACGCCGCCGCCCGCCAGCCGACCATCCAAGCTCCCCAGCTGCACCTCCCTCCCGAGCGGTCCTCCTCCGACGTGGTGTAAAGGTTAGTGGCATAATTTCCTTTACTAACTTACCTTAGTATCATTACTTTAGGATTTAGTTTACCTTAGTTAGTTAGAAAATTTTGTTAGATATATAGAGTTAGTTGATTAATAAGGTTAGTTACATAGATATTTGTAGTTGAGTTAGTTCGATTAATTAAGTAAACTAGTTAGTAAACTTTATTAAGATGTACATGGTATTTGTAGTTGACTAGTTAGGAAATTTTATTAGTACATGGTATTGTTTTATATAGATATTGTTTTATATGTCATTTTGTTGATACATACGTATGGTTTTTTTATTTGATGTTGGTAGATGCAAGACCTGTATCGTACGGAGCATTGGAAAAAGCGTGGTCGACCTAGGGAATTATACACTGAGAGTTCTAGCAAGGATGGCCCCGTTCCTCCTGAACTTCCGGTCCCTAACTGTGACTGTGGTCTTCCGGTCGATATCCAACAGTCGAGGCAGTCGGACACCGTGGCTCGTTGCTTCTACACATGCAGGATTTGCGTAAGTAATTGTGTCATCAATTAGTTCATCATTTTAAATTTTTTAGTCACAGTTTCATTTTATACAATTTTGTTTTGTAGGACCATACTAGATGTTTTTTCTTTCAGTGGATTGATGGTTCAGAAAAGTGTGATCTTAGGATCTTGCTTTTCTCTACTTGGAACTTTCATAACACCGCGGATCGCTTCAAGCGGTGGGTTCCACCCCTGCCTAACCCTCCTCCAATGACGAATGAAGAGAAGACCTACGCAGCAGCTAGACGTCTAAAGTCGCCTCCTCGGTGCGATTGCGGAGAGAGAGTAGTGATCAACCCTAACAACTCGAATGAGTTCATTTGTGCTCTCAAGCATAAGGTAAGTTCTCGTATGGTGATAAACTCTCATATCAGTTGGCAAATGTCATATCTTTATGTTTTCATGTATTAATACGTTTTTACCTATTGTTTTGTAGAATTTGTGTATGCCTAGGTGTAGTTTCAGGGAATGGCTCTATGGTCCTAAGGATCTTTGGCCACAGACAAAGAAAAAGGGAAAGGAAAAGCAGAGGCATGTGGAGACGGCGCAGGAACCCGCTAAACCTGTTGTGACGTGACAATGTGGTGTGCAATCCAGACGCGTTGGTGGTCATGATGCCATACCTCCAACCACCCTCGTCAAAAGCTTTTGCCCACTTTTCCTTCTGTTCCATCTGGTCATATAACCATAATCTGTCGGCTTCGTTCATTACTTTGTCTAGCTCTTTCAATGTCTCCTCGAACCGATACTTTGTACATACATTACATAGTGCCTTAACCTTCTCACATACCTCCTTGTTCCTTTGTCGTCGCCAATAATTAGCGCCAAAATGACGCATGCACCATCTATGCACTATGGGCGGGAATCCTTCGATATGCTCATTGACAGCATGAAGAATACCTGCATGTCGGTCCGAGATCACACATATGGTGTGAGTCACATCAAGGACCTGTGTACGTACAAGCCTCATGAACCATGACCACAATGAATTGTTCTCTCCCTCTGCCAAAGTAAAGGCAAGAGGAACTATCTGATTCTCAGGATCAACAACAACAGCCATCATCAAAGTGTCCCTGTACTTTCCGGTGAGAAAAGTGCCATCAATAAGTACCATAGACCTACAAAACTGGAAAGCCCACTCCGACTGTGTGAACGACCAAAAAACCCGATCTAGTACAAGCCTCATCGGGTTATGGAGAGGCCTCAGACGGGTCTCATCCAAAAACCATTTCAAACCTGGGTTGTAGAACTGCATTGCACTCAATATTCGGGTATAGGGTTGTATGCCTCCACTCAACTACCCCATCGGATCGCAAGTGCAATCTGCTTAGCACGCCAAGCCTTTCCGTACTTCACATGGCATTTTACAAGGGTAAATATGTTCAACTGTAACATTGACACTGAGACATCGTTGTCCTTGTCAACGATAGCCAGAATACGTCGACCAAGGTAACGTGCAGTGAGCTGCGGATGCGTTTCATTCGCGCTGTTAGACAAGCATTTGTGGGGTTGGACCACCGATTGTATCTTCCACTTCCCATCACGCTTCTTCCTCGCACTAAGCTTCCACATGCATGGATAACCTGCTTTATAGATAATCGTATACCTCAACTCTTTGTCAGAATGAGTGACTTTGTAAGGTCTGTGGTGAAACACAACATAGTCTTGAAGAAAAAGTTTCATTTCTGCCATTGTATTGAAGATCATGCCCTTACTAAGAATTAGGGTCTGAGGGTTATGCACCGACTGCCTTGCCGTCTGTAAACCCGTGTCACAAACTGCCATATGTGTCATGCTGACATCTCTGTAGTTTGGAACGCCAGTAAATGGTACATCACCCTCACTCAACTGTATTAGTTCATTCTGTGTGTAAGGGGGAGGTGGAACATACTGAATCGGTTCGCTAACCCTGCCCCATGAACCATAGTAGGGTGCACCACCATCTGGTAACTCATGGACCAGCGCGCCATGAGTCGGTATTGCATGAAGTGCCGACACAGGAACATATGAGGACGTGGCATGAGCTGGTACTGCATTAGGAGGCACCTGAGTCCTCTGAGCAGGTGTACCCCCTTCACCCCTTTCATCCTCAGACTCTGACTCAGACTCTGACTCTGACTCGTCATGTTCAAACGAGAGGGGGTCGTAGTCGTTGTTTATACGACCTTCTACATGGGTATCAAACTGCTCCTGCGTCAACTGACCGTCCATGTCCATGTTATCTGGAGTTTCATCTCCTTGTACACCTAATTCTTCGTCGCCGCCTCCAACACCCTCATCAACATCCTCCAACCTATAGCCATTCTCAACAACAACCTCAGCCATGTGTGCATTACAACTTTGGAGGATCCTATTGTAGCGGGTCCAGTGAGCAGAGGAAGACAAGGACATCAAACCATAATTGTGGTATTTTGTCCCACTGTCATATCTGCCCCTAATTGTGAAATCACCACCAAACATTGAACTCAAACGGGCACACAGGTCAGTGAAGGTCGGTGGTTCATCAAACCATTCTAACTCCTCTTCCATATCATCAAAAACACCATCTTGTTTTCTAACACTTCCACCATAGAAAACTCGAACAGAACAATCCATCTACAAAACCATCCCACCGAAGTTTATCAAATGATCGATTTTATTGGCCACTACAATTAATAGCTAACTACCAATAAATCCTAAATAACTAGAATCTATATAAGTATACTAACTTACTAAACTAACACTAGTATACAAACTTTAGCTAACTAATAATAAATCCTAAATAACTACAATCTATATATTTAACAATAGTATAACTAATTACTATTATCTAGCTAACTAATAACAATCTATATAAGTATACTAACAATAGTCTATACAAATTGTCTAAACTAATTTATCGTAACTAAGAATAGTCTAACTACAATAATTTATAAGCTACTAAACACTAAAGTACTAACCTAACTAATAAAACTAACCTACAATTAAACATTAAAAAGCAAAAAAAAATACCTTAGCACACCCTCCCCTGGGGAGGGTCCGGGCGAGGCAGAGGGGAGGGACGGGCGCTGCAGGGGGCGGTGGCGGCCGACGGCGGATGGAGGCCGGGGGCGGAGCGGCGTGGAGGCGGCGGCGGTGGCTCGGGCTCCTCCTGCTGCCGGCGGCGTGGAGGCGGTGGCGGCAGGCGGCGTGGAGGCGGCGGCGGCGTGGCTCAGGCTCCTCCTCCTGCTGCTCGGGGAAAAACAGAGAGGAAGAGAGAGGGAAAAACAGGAGGACATAACGGTTCACGGGCGTCCCCTTGCCGCACCATGATATGAGGAGCGGCAAGATCATGGCGCGGCAAAGGCGGACCCACTGCATGTGCGTTGACTGGTCCACTGCTAGTCAACTCCTGCCGCTTCACCATGCATGAAGCGGCAAAGGAGAAATGTCGCTCCATGGATGATGGACCGGCCAAACGGGTTAGAAATATATTAAAAAAATTCACGGTTAAAATTGAATTTAGTTAAAAAAGGATTAAAATTAAAAGAAAATTCTACGTCGCCCAGTGGTTTCACTTCACTTTCCAGCATGGGAGTGCCACTGACAGTTCGACAGATGTCCCTAGCTGACTCGATCCCCGGCCTGATCGATGCAGTTCAACATTATTCTGCACGCACTCTTCGTCAAGTGCCTGCCTTCTCAATCTCGATCAGTTGCCTACACTCCAAGCTGATCCTGATCTTGCCACCACAATGTGTGTGTGTATATATATATATATATATATATATATATATATATATATATATATATATATATATCCCTCTTGTCAAAGCCGTACCGCTATAGGAGTGTGATCGTGTACGTCGTCTGTCCCCCAAGGAGAAGATCGATTGAGATGCAGCAAAGCCGTCTAGCCGAGCAATAGCATCAACGCCTTTTTCTTTCCTGTTCTACTATACTCGTCAAGAAAGAAGACAGCTCGATCTTGACGCTTTTGCCGGTTGCGGTTGCGGTTGCTGAGGGCGTGCCGTTTCATTACTGCGGCTCAGAATGTCCTAGGCCAGCCAGGGCCTGTCCGCAGTGATGCAACTAAACAAACCAAGGCGTGGCTGGAGACGATATACCAAGGCGACCAAGGTTTTATCTATAAATCTTGGAGAGTGACCAAATTACAAGAAGACCCAGGTCGCCCCGCTGCATGCAGTAGTTACTGTATGCCTCAGAATCCACCTAGACTCAAACCGAGATAAAGCGGAGTAGAGGCTATCCTACCACACTTTTTTCACTCTGCCCGTCTGTAGCCTTTTGTGTCCTTGTTCTGCTCTCGCTGTCCAGTCTTCAGCTTTTTCTCTCCTACTTCTACTCTCCATGCCACAGGCTGAAATCTCCATCGCTCGCTCAGGCGTATGCTTTGGCTTTTTGTCAGATGGAGCACATGTCTCTTCTGGAGGAGCCTCTCACACTCTGCGAGGCTGTAGTCTTGTGTGACATGGAGCAAAGACTCTGATGTGGAGGTTGAGGCAGTTGTACAGCGTCGGTGGTGTCGTCGGGGGCGAAGCCCGCCGGTCCATATCTCTCGGCCGGCCGGCGATCGATCAACATGGTGTACATGATGACGATCTACTAGGCGCGCGCGACCAGCGCACAGCAGAACCTACCTCAGTTCGCTCTAGCTCTAGCTCTAGCTACGGTCCTTGACGAGGGCGGCCACCGCGGACCGGTTCGGCCACCTCCTCCTCCTCATGGCCACGGACCTTGCCCTGGCGAGCGGCGTCAAGGGCCCACGGCCTAGCGGCGGCGGCGGCGGCTCGCGACAGCAGCGTTGTCGAACCGGGCGAGCGGGACGCGATGCGCGTTCCTGTGCGGCGCGGCGTCCGTGCCCGGGCCGCCGCGTAGACGCGCTGGTGATCGATGCTCACGGTGGACGCCGGGGACGGGTGCGACGCCGCGGTCGGGGGATCCTAATGGCAGGATGGCCGGGCCGAACCACGAGTTCGTTCGCGCCATGGTCACCGCGCTGCTCAACAGCATCAACTTGAGTGGGGCTGATACGAATTCTAGGATCATCTAGGAGCGGATCCAGTGAATACAGTAGGGTTCATGTAGATAGTAGATGCGGTTTATGTACATGCAGAGAGAAGTAGAGAGGGAGAGAGGTCATACGTATACCGGATGAGTCAACCGGAAGAGATGCAGTGGCGGCGGTGGTGTTAGGGTTAGAGCCGCCGTCCGCCATGGGCGCCGGTGTGGAGTCGGAGGTCGCGTCAGTCGTCATCCGTGCTCGCTGCCGCGTCGGTGGAGCTTCCCGCCGCTGGCAGCGCACCCTCTAGATCGGTCTAGGGTTTAGAATGTCGGTGGGGTGTGGCGGCGCACAGGTGAACCTCGTTTCGCGTGTCTGGCGCCCCGGCCCCCACCTTCCTTATATAGCACTGTGCGACGGGGCCCACCAACCACATGGTTGGGCGCCCCCGATCAGGGCGTAACCTAGGGCCCGTTAGTCCGTTGGGCCTAACGGGAGGAGATCTAATTCCAACATTCTCCCCCTAGATCTCATACAATCCTTTTAATTCTTCAATTCTATTTCAAGTTCAATATTCCAATTCTTTTCAATTCCATGACAGATCAGTATATAGAGCATGCTTCATCGTCACAACAATTCATATCGTTAGACTAACAGCTACTACACACCTTTCTATTCTGGAAATAAACTTTTCATTATTTTGGACCCTTCTTATTCTTCGGGAATCATAGGCTCTTCCTTAAACCCATACCGGCTATGTGTCCTCTGAACACACTGGGTGGAAGGCCTTTTGTGAGCGGATCTGCTAGCATCTTTTCTGTTCGTATATGCTCAAGACTTATAATATGATCCCGAAGTTTATCTTTCACAACATAGTACTTTATGTCAATGTGTTTGGCAGCACCATTTGACCTATTGTTTTGAGCATATTCTACCGCTGGGTTGTTATCACAATACAACCGCATCGGTCTTTCTATACTTTCAATTATTCTCGGTCTGGGTACAAATTTCTTCAACCAATTTACCTGCCCTGAGGCCTCATAACAAGCTACAAACTCGGCGTACATTGTCGAGGATGTAGTCACTGTTTGTTTCGAACTTTTCCACGATATCACTCCTTTAGCAAGAGTAAAAATATATCCTGATGTGGATTTTCTTTCATCTCCAGCATAGTCAGAATCCGAATACCCCTCTATGTGCAGGGAATCAGATTTTTCATATGTCAACATAAGACCTTTCGTACCTTGCAAATAACGCAAGACTTTCTTCACTAGTTTCCAATGTTCAATTCCTGGATTCTTTTGATATCTGCCAAGTAACCCGGTAACAAAAGCTATGTCAGGGCGAGTACACATTTGAGCATATTGTAAACTTCCAATTGCCGAAGCATACGGTATCGCTTTCATTTGATCAATTTCATATTTGTTCTTGGGACACTGATGTTCCCCATATTTGTCGCCCTGGACAATCAGAGCAGGAGATGGACTACACGCATGCGTACTAAACCTCTTCAAAACTTTTTCTATGTATGCCTTTTGCGATAATCCCAATACCCCTTTTCTTCTATCTCGATGAATCTCAATTTCCAAGACAAACGAAGCTTCACCGAGATCTTTCATATCAAAGTTCGAGGACAAGAATTTCTTCGTCTCCAATAGTAGGTTGACATCATTACTAGCAAGTAAGATATCATCTACATATAGGATCAAGAATATGTATTTCTTATTCTTGAATTTTACATAGACACAATTGTCCTCGACATTTTCTATAAACCCAAAACCCTTTATAGTTTTATCAAACTTCAAGTACCATTGTCTCGAAGCTTGTTTCAAACCATAAATTGATCTTTTCAGACGACATCCCATATTCTCTTTTCCTTTTACGACAAAACCTTTCGGTTGTGCCATATAGATATTTTCATCCAAATCCCCATTTAGGAATGTTGTCTTTACATCCATCTGATGTAATTCTAGATCGTAGTGAGCCACAAGTGCCATAATGATTCTGAAAGAATCTTTACAAGAAACTGGGGAAAAAGTTTCATTGTAATCAATCCCTTCTCTTTGGGTAAAACCCTTAGCCACAAGTCGCGCTTTGTGTCTTTCAATATTCCCTTGGGAGTCATATTTTGTCTTGTAGACCCATTTGGATCCTACTTTCTTAGCTCCTTTAGGAATGTTTTCTAGAACCCAAACCTTGTTGGTATTCATAGATTTCATCTCATCTTCCATGGCCTGAAGCCACTTCGATGAGTGTTCGCTTCTCATGGCTTCTTCAAAAGTTATAGGGTCATCTTCCATATGATATTCTTCAGTTTTATAGATTTCATAATCATCTGGAATAGCTGACCTTCTAGTTCTTTGAGACCTTCTAGGGGCCTCTGGCACTTGGTCCACTATGGGCTGTTGTTGTTCTTCCTCATTAGCAACATTTGGTTCTACAGGCTCCTGATGGACAGGTTCCTCTTGTTTATTCGTTGTTGCTATGGGAGAATTCACAATAGGCGTTGTCACCATAGTATCCTGTACTGCTGGTGCAACATCGGTAGCAGGTAACGTAAAGTATGGTTCTTCAACCATTGGAGTCGGTACATGTACCCGCTTCTCCTCTAGTCTAATTTCACGTGTTACCTTGCTCCCCCTGATCATGTCATTCTCCAAGAATACAGCGTGTCTTGTTTCAACAAATTTCGTGTATCTATCAGGACAATAGAATCTATATCCTTTCGATCTTTCTGGATAGCCAATGAAATGATAGCTGACAGTCTTGGAGTCTAACTTTCCAATATTTGGGTTAAATACCTTTGCCTCAGCTGGACAGCCCCATACACGTAAGTGCTTAAGTGAGGGTTCTCTTCCTGTCCATAATTCATACGGTGTTTCTGCACCGACTTGCTTGGTACTCGATTGAGTATATGAATGGCGGTTTTCAGTGCCTCCATCCATAAACCAACCGATAGTGTAGAGTAGCTCATCATGCTTCTCACCATATCCATTAGGGTACGGTTTATTCTTTCAGCCACTCCATTCTGCTGAGGCTCCCCCGGTGTGGAGTATTGAGCGACTATGCCATTTTCCTGTAGGAACCTTGCAAAGGGACTTGGAATTTGGCCATACGGGGTATGTCGCCCGTAATACTCTCCACCACGGTCTGATCGAACTATCTTTATTTTTTTGTTGTGTTGATTTTCAATTTCGGCTTTAAATATCTTAAATTTATCCAATGCTTCTGTTCTTTCTTTAATTGGATAAATATAGCCATAACGAGAGTAATCATCCGTGAATGTTATGAATGAATCATAACCATCCACACTTTTCGTTGGGAATGGACCGCAAATGTCCGTGTGAATTATTTCTAATACTCTCGTGCTTCGTTTAGCATATTTCTTTATTTTCTTAACATATTTTCCTTTGATGTAATCAACACATTGTTCTAAATCGGAGAATTCTAAGTGCGGAAGAATTGATTGTTTCACTAAGCGTTCTATTCTCCCCCTCGAAATATGGCCCAAACGACAATGCCATAATTTCGAAGAGTCGCTTTCATTTCTCTTCTGCTTCTTATTTTCATTTGTAGATTGGGAGACATTCACATCATTCACAACATGATTCACATTTTCAGCAAGAGATAATAAATAAAGCTTGTCTTGTCGGAAGGCAAGACCAACACACTGATCATTATTATCAAATAGTTCACATCTGCCATTTCCAAAATGACAGCCAAAACCATCATCATCGAGTTTCGATACACTTATTAAATTCCTACGTAAAGAGGGAACATAGAGTACATTCCTAAGCTTAAGTACAAAGCCATCTTTTAATTTTAAAGCTAGATCGCCAATGGCTTCAACTCCAGCTTGTACTCCATTCGCGACTTTAATCGTTCTTTCTCCTCTTTGTAGGGTTCTCCTCCCACTTAACCCCTGTAAAGAATTCGAAACGTGAATTGTTGCACCTGAATTAATCCACCAAGAGGTATTCGAATAACATAAAAACAGGGATTTATCTACAAATGTGATAGTGTCATCACCTTTCTTTAGTAGCTTTTTTAGATAGACAGGGCAATCTCTTTTGTAGTGCCCTCTCTTGAAACATTCCTTGCACTGGTCTTTCTCAGCATTGTCATATTTTCTATAGTCCTCATCCTGAGGGTCCTTTTCTTTTTCCTTTGCAAGTGTGTTTTCTTGTGGCTTGGAGGGAGAGCCTTTATTCCACTGGGGTTTCCCCTGTGGTTTCTTGTAAAAGTTCTTTCTTTTATTATCCTTCATAAGATGAGCTGATTCACCCTGTGCGGACTTGATTCTCTCTTCCTCCTGGACACACATTGCATTGAGCTTTTTAATGTCCCAGTTCTCAGGCATCATATTGTAATTCGCAGCAAAAGTTTCGAATTCTTTTGGCAGTGAAAGAAAAACCAAGTGGATGAGGAACTTGTCATTGATCCCCAAATCCATTGTCTTTAATTTCGCTGCCATGGTGTTCATTTTCAATATGTGCTGACGCACACCATCGCCATTGTATTTCTCAGATACAAGTTTATGTATCATTGTGCTTGCTGTGGCCTTGGAAGACCCAGTAAACTGGCTCTTTACCCTTTCAAGGTAATCAATGGCGGTGATGCATTCTGGGATTGACCCTCGGATTTGGTCTTCAATGGTGGCTTTCGCCACCAACAGGCATTTTCTGTAGGATTGAATCCAACGCCTGTGTTCGATGTCATATTTCATTTTGACTTCTGCAAAATCACGCTTTCGGGCGTGAAAAGCTTCGTCAGTTTCATCGGTTCTCTTCTCCGGTTCCTCTGGAATAGTAGGACACGGGGAAGTTATGGCAAGATCGATCTCTGCCAATGCAAGTTCTAGTTCGTACTTCTCCCGCCATACACGGTAGTTGGTACCGTTGAGTGGAGGAATGTTGTTTATATTCACCATTCCTTTAACTCCTGAAATTTATCCAAAGAAAAGTGAGAAACATTCATCATGAAATTGCATGCCTTAACTTAACGTTGGTCAAAATTAAACATACAATTCCTCTATGCAAAATTTATACATCACCGTTGGGTAGAAGTAAAATAAATGCATAGCAATTCATTATAATAATATTATTAACAACGTTGGTCAGAAAATAACAGTATTATAATCTCAACAAAATTATTGAAAAATCACAATTCACTCAAAATTAAATTATCCCGTTGGTTCAAATTTAATTAAGAGAGAAATTCAATATTTTCTTCGCAGCGGAAACAATTAAAAATGTTCATAATCTTATTTTCCAGAAAATTCAATTTGAATTGTTCTTTAAACAAAATTATCGTTGAATAAAATTTGTATAGAGAATAATTCATTCAAATATCAATTGATTCGATTTATTGTTTCTGGAAAATAGAATAAATAAAATTGTTCAAAAAATTATTTTCCAGAATATTCTTCATGTGATTGTTCTCTGAATTAAATTATCGTTGGATAAATTTGTTCAGAGAAACAATTCACCAAAAATTCTTTTCAAATTTATTCAAATATCAATTCTATTTAATTCTGGAAAATAAAAAAATTGAAAATTTCACTGTTCATTTTGCGGATTTAGGTTAGACTGATCGGCCCAAGGCCAATTCAGCCCAGCCGGCCGCGCGCGCGCGGCTCCCCTCACCCGCCCAGGCCGCAACGTGGGCCTGGGCCGGGAATCCACTTGCCCGCCTGGGCCTCAAGTGGCCCAGCAGTTCGCGGATCAGCCGGGGCCGTCGGATCTAGGGTGATCCGATCGGACGGCCGAGCGCGCGTCTCGCGGGATCAAAACCCGACGAGTCGGCCGACTCCCCCGAAACCCTAGCTTCATTTGCGCAGCGGCGAGCGGCTGAGAGCAAGAGAGAGCGGCGCGGCGGCGGCTCACTTCGAGCGCGACCGGCCAAGGAGAGAGGACAGCACCGCCGCCGCCGGCCTTCTCGCCGGTGCGCGCGCCCACCGAGGGGTGGACGCGCCGCTGTCGAGCGGGCTAGCCGCGGCATCCGTGCCGCAACGAGGAGCGAGGGCGCGCGGTGGCGGGACCCCACTGGAGTTCTTCCCGCGCGCCGGCGGCAGGGGAACAGCCGAGACCCAGGTAAGAGCTCGCCCCCGTTCGTTTAGGTTTAGGGTTCTTTTCGTTTCTGTGTTCTTGTTTGATTCAGATCGGTTTTCCCTAGTTAGTTAGGGTTTCGTTTGGGTTTCGTTCAAGCCGATCCGTGGTTCTGTTCTCGTTCTTCTTCCCTAACCCCTCTCTGTTCTTGAGATTTAGGGTTAGGGTTAGGTTCGATTCAGCCGATTAGGCTTTGATCCGAGTGGATCCCCTCGCTAGGAGGCTCCGATACCATTGATAGGAATTCTAGGATCGTCTAGGAGCGGATCCAGTGGATGCAGTAGGGTTCATGTAGATAGTAGATGCAATTCATGTGCATGCAGAGAGAAGTAGAGAGGGAGAGAGGTCATACGCATACCGGATGAGTCAACCGGAAGAGGTGCAGTGGCGGCGGTGGTGTTAGGGTTAGAGCCGCCGTCCGCCATGGGCGCCGGTGTGGAGTCGGAGGTCGCGTCAGTCGTCATCCGTGCTCGCCGCCGCGTCGGTGGAGCTTCCCGCCGTTGGCAGCGCACCCTCTAGATCGGTCTAGGGTTTAGGATGTCGGTGGGGTGTGGCGGCGCACAAGTGAACCTCGTTTCGCGTGCCTGGCACCCCGGCCCCCACCTTCCTTATATAGCACTGTGCGACGGGGGCCTACCAACCACATGGTTGGGCGCCTCCAATCAGAGCGTAACCTAGGGCCCGTTAGTCCGTTGGGCCTAACGGGATGAGATCTATTTCCAACAGGGGCAGCTAGCCAGCCGTCCGCACGCGGGATTTATAAAATTGTAAAGCATGAACTAGAATAGTAGTAGTACGGTTGCATCGCAAACGTACAGTTGGAGCTTGAACAAACACAAACACAAACACAAACACGAACACCTGGTGTGTCAGCACAGAAGTACCTGAATGGCGGTGGCCACTGTCGAAAACATGATTTCACTATTTTTGTCAAAAGGATTCCACCTGTACCTCCAAGCGAAAACTCCCTAATTAACTGCCCTTGTCCTTGTGGTCTGAATGTTTCCATCTTTCCAAAGAAATAATCAGAAACTGAAGCACCTGGACGACTGGACCACAACAAACCATGAACACAGATTTGGAAAGCAATAAAGAATCTTAATCAGGACTCGAATTTGGAAGAATGGCAATCGTTAATTGCCCATTATCAGAGTCATTGTTTTCTTGTTTGGTGAAGAAAAGATCAGAGATACTTTGATATACTCCTACGTACCTTCTTGTTGTATATGGAGAGGAGTAAAGAAAATTCATGGCAAGAAAGATGCAATAATCAAAAGATCATCATCAGGCTATAGATTACCAATTGAACGACGGCGCCGAGCCAATCCACACATATATTTCATTCCACAAAAACACATTGCGACATTGTGTGATTTGAGATCATCATAATCATTAAAAAAAAACAAATATCATGGCTTCCACAAGCTACACGCTCATCGTCGTCCTCTTGGTGGCCGTCGTCTGCGGCGGCGTCGGGGCGGCGAACTCGGCGCTGGACCAAGTCTGCGAGTCCGTAGGTGCTTCCTACGTCACGCCGGAGCTGTGCGCCTCCGCGCTCTGCTACGACGACCAGGCGTCGTCCTCGCCGTGCCGCGACGCGCGCGACTACGCGGCGGTGGCGTCGCTCGCCGCCTGGCTCCTGGCGCGCAACGGCACGGCGACCAGGGACAGCGTGGCCTCAAGTCGTGCCTGCAGCTGTACGACGGCCTCGTGCCGGCGCTGGAGTGGGCGGCGGCGTCCGTGGCCGCCGGGCGGGCGTACGGCGCCGCGCGGGAGCTGATGCAGGCGACGCTGTTCGCGCAACGGGCGTGCGCTGGCATGGCCGCCGGCGCGGAGATGCCTACGGAGAACAGCGGCTTCGTCACGATGGCCACCGTCGCGCACGCCGTCCTCTCCACCTCCGTTCCAAAGACTGACTGAACGCTGCTATATAAAAGTAGGTTTTTGTTTACAAAGTACAGCTTGTTTAGAAGAAGGGGGAGGAGAAACTGAACACAACTTTTGTGGTTAATTTTGAGGAAACAATTTAGCACCACTTTTTTTATTGTCACTTTGCAAGGTGGAATTCGTTGTTCATCACCTTCAATTTTAAACCACCAAAAGGATATAGTCCATTTGTTTAGATCTTGCTAGGGTAAGGCGCTTTTCTCACGGAGGGCAAGGAACCAAGTAAAGGTCTTATTTATCTAGTCGGATTCGCATCAATCTGTTTGGAATAAATTAGAGTGGAAATTGAACAAATTCTACCTAAATCCATCCCGGCCAACACATATAGATTATGCTGAATCTGACACATCCAACTTTTTTTTTGGAAAGATACAAAGTTATATGCATACTTTAAAGTATGACTCATGGAACAAATTTCGTATTTCAACATAAAAGTTATGCTCATAAATAACTTATTACGTGACAAAATGATACACACATAACTTTTACGTATAATATTTTGTGAAATAAACCTATCAACATAATTTCTTAGAAAGCTATAAAAATTATACACAAAACTTGTTTGTATAACTTAGATATAACTTGATGAATGACTTGTGTATAATTTTCAAATCATTGAAGAATTAGAGATACAATTAATATCATAACATATTAGTAGAAATATATGAAAATTATGTATGAAAATAACTCTAGTATAAATTGTTTGTTTTATTAAATTACATAAAAAATTATAAAAAAGTTATGATAAAAAATTATGGTGATAAGTTTTGCTCTACAAAATGTTATATGGTCAAAGTTATCAGTATAAGTCGTAGAAATAAGTTGTCTCTAACCTATATTTGTAATTTAGTTACTTTCTAAAAAATATTTTTTACGACTTGTAACTTTGACAATTTATAACTTACTAGCAAATATGCCTGTGCGTTGCAACGAGAATTGATTTTCTCTCTCTCGACTTTGATAATGTCACCGTCCTGTGCATAGTCATAATAAGATTCACATATAAAAATATCTTACTTGTTTGATTATATTTGGCTAGTCATGGATGCCAACGTGGTGTCCTTTTGATTTTGATTTGGAGCTCTTTTGTTTTCTTTTAGTACTGGCGACGTTAAATTTCTATTCTTATTACCCCATTCCCATATGAATTAGAATTCCTTTTTGTGTTATTTGGAAGTTTCGCGTGTTTCATAATAGGAAATATAATTTAGAGCTCTATTTCAATTACAATTAGAACTCATAGATTTTAAGGTTAAATTAAGAACTCTATTTGTAATCGAACTCTATACCGTGTTAGACAAGAACTATTATAACTCGTATATGAGCACCGGTTATATATATAAGTTTGGACGGAAGTAACTATTTATTATCCATTAGTTAGAGAGAGATGAGCCTAAAAAGAATGGATGGACGAAAAAAGAGCCTGAAATTTTGACTCTTTATTATTACTAGCAAAACTGCCCGTGCGTTACAACGGGAGGAACGGTATAGCGTCTTCCAATTTTTTGATATCTATGTGATGTTTTGTCTTGAAAACTATAGTTTTGTTTGCACTTGACGCTATGTTAAAAAACATATATATACATAATTTTGACTCTTTATATTTCCTTGTACTTAATTCTATAATCAATTGCATCTATGACATAACATAGGCGAACACTATTAAGGCACGTTCTGAATTCCACTTCTAATTATACCTTCAAAGAATTAGTGAATAATGGTCCCACATCCTCAGCTCGGTCTGGCCCACGTTGTCATCTTGTCAGGTTGCCCCTCCGTTGCGCAACCTTGTTGTCGTCTCTCTTGCCCAACTCGCCCATCGTCTTTCCGTCCTTAGCATCTTTTTGCGCCCCCGGCCCCTGCGTGATTTGATGTGTGCACCTTTCTTATATGATCTAACTAGTGTTCAGTTTAACCTTACCTGTATTTATATTTCTTGAGTCGTTGTATTGTATTCAATTTCTCCTATTGGATTCGTATATAATCTTGTTTTTCGTGATCTTCTTGGCTCCATGGCTAGCAACTCGAATGTAGTTGAGTGCAGTGGTCCAAGTTAACGAAGCTCCACGCGTAGTCTTCGACGTAGTAGGAGTACTCTGATGGCTGATATCATGTTGTTGTTGTAGAGCCTGCGACAGCGGTTGCTGAAGAGGACCTCGTGTCTCAGGCGGACGCTCGGCACGTCGATCACCGGCTTGCTGTGGCTTTGTGAAACGTGAGTTTCTAGAGCTCGCATCAGCGGCTGTTCTTCTACTGCCCTT
Source organism: Microstegium vimineum (assembly GCA_022036555.1). Lineage (NCBI taxonomy): Eukaryota > Viridiplantae > Streptophyta > Magnoliopsida > Poales > Poaceae > Microstegium > Microstegium vimineum. Next base: position 39,380,250 of record CM039129.1, on the reverse strand, counting down.
CGGGTTGCCCTGTTACAGCCATGGTCGTCCTAGATGTTGTGTGTGCTGGCTCTCTTAGTCACGCAATCAACTATCCGTAGATTTATATGACGTGAATTGTCGAGTTTGTTTTGAATTCTCACGGATCGATATTCTAAAAAAAAAGTCTCATGTTTTTTTATGGCAGAACAAAACAATTTTGTACTAACTTTCTATTAGGGAGAGTCAGACACTAACCCAAAAAAAGACCCGTTTTGGAATTAGACTCGTATTGCGCTAGACAAAAGAGGACGACAGAAGTAAACAGCTTGAAAAAAGGATGGGAAAAGTAAAACTCTCCAAAAAAAACATCCACGTATAGGCTAAAAGAATAGAAAGGAAAAATTCATCGGAGTTGGATAGGCAATAAAAAAGATTGCCTTTTAAATATATAATATGTTTTGTAGTCCGAACTCTATTCCGTGCTAGATAAGATCTATTCTATCTAACTATATATATAAGTCCGAGCGCATGAAACTCTTCATTACATGGTAGTTAGAGGAAGACGGATCTAGAAAGAATGAATGGACGAAAAAAGAGCTTAGGGTTATATATATATAGAGAGAGAGAGACACACACCTTGTAGAACGCAAAGCCAGTGGAGCGATTTGCGCCGGATGGGGGAGTCGAAGCAGCGTGGCCGACCACCGCGGGGTTGGGCTGGACACAGGCACGCAGCTGCCCACGCGAAGGCCAGGGGCGCGCCATGGACAGGTCGGGAACCGGACGGGAGCCGAAGCAGCTTGCCGGCCAGATTGTTTTTTTAATCGAAAAAAGAAACATCCATACGGGCCTGCGTGCGAATGGGCTGTGGGCCTGAAAGAAATTTTGGCTCTTTATTTATAGATATAGATATAAATATATATATATATATATATATATATATATATATAATAAGACGTAGAACTACTGTAGAAGTAGCTGATCGTTTATTGGATTGGAACGCAGCGGAGGACAGGTGGAATTGGGCTGCGTGGCGCGCCGAGGTGTCCCCCACATCAACCAAGTGCCGTGCAGTGCAGGAAACTAAGAAAGAGGCATCAAACCATTTTGGTTGACGTACAGTTCTCAATTCCAATGAAACTTCCTCGCGAGAACGTAACCTTGCTAATCGACGAATTTGGATTCATCCACACGCCTCCTTCCTTTCTCTTTCTCGTCTTGGCATCCAAATTCAATTCGTCAACTTCAACGTGTCGTACCTGGACGGCAGGATTCCGTATCCAAGCGATTCCGTATCATCGCACGCACCAAACTCTACTCCTCGCACTGGGTACACCGTATTACACGATACGTACATCACAGTCGTCGCAGCTAGCATGTAGGGGGAGGGGGCTACGACAGACAGTGGCAGACCGCAGACTCGACCGCACGATGGGAACTGACAGACTTTTTAATAAATAGTATTCATATTTAATATCTCTAAATTAATTTATTATGAAAACATATTTCATAATTAATCTAATGATATTTACTTGATATTATAAATATTTATGTTATTTAATCTATAATTGATAAAGCTGAATATACTAAACGTGATACTGTTTTGTAATCGCATCTCTGGGGAGGGAGGCAGCAGGTAGCAGCTGTGTCGCGGTTTTATTGACAACACGGCTTATACCACGTAGGAGTACAGTATGCATACACTAATAAATGACCGTACGGTGGTGTTGACACAAAAAGCGTCAGGATCTGCGAACACCTCGGGTTTATACCCGAAACTCGGTTGTCCGAAGGCGTGTCAGTCGATTTGACCAGTTAATCGACAAGGACAATAACTAGAACAAAATTTGAACGAGACAACGGCGATGCGCCCGAATGTCAAGGCTCAAACCTGATCAGGATAACTAGAGTAGAGCTGAACGAGACGACAGCGATGCGCCCGGACGTCAAAGCTCAGATTGCTCAAAACACGGAACTTACAAAGGTTTGACGGAGGTTGATAAGATGCAGCCCGTTGAAAACTTGAAAGAACTCGTGGGTAAACTACATCTAATACGATAAAAGTAGAGTACTGGTAAAGTAGATAAAAAGTTAATTGATTGGTTGATATGCTTGGATATGATCGTTTACAGCACCCCTAGGTACCTATTTATACTCCGACAGAGGGACTTGTAGATAGATACGACTCGTACCTTTTCAAAATAAAACAAACTCCTATTTTAAAGGAAATAACTGATTCGCGCAGGAGCCGGACTCAAACAATAATATTTTCCTAAACAAACTCTTCTATTTTAAAGGAAATAAAACGACCCATGCAAGAGTCGGACTCAAACTTCTATAACAACACTGGTATAAGATCATCAATTTCCTTATGCCTTTTTCCCGATGAAACTTTCCATTGACATCCTTCCGATCCACAATTTTCTTTTAACGTCATCGGCAACCGTGCGCTCACGCTAGCCATGTCATCTTTCATCGGCAACACTCCTTCATCGGCAATTGCCAACCACGTCATTCTGCTTCCATCGGCAGCATCTACCACTCATCGGCAACAGCCTCCAGCTTTCATCGGCACTGAGTTCTCATCGGCAAGCTGACCTTTGCCTTTATCAAGTCCTTCTGCCTTCATCAGCAACAAGTCTATCTTCATCAGCAACATTCCTGCCTCTATCGGCAGTCTGACCGATAATATCCCGATGCCGATAAGGAACAACAACCAGCCTCTTGCCGATCGGCATAATCCTTAGATTATATTGACACGTGCCAAAAAACGGTGTCAACACATGCCCCCTAGTTTCGGAGTATAAGATGTCTTATGTGCCGAAATTCCTTCTTCTGCAATCCTCTTTCTTTTGCATCTAACAAATCCATCGGTAGCTGCTACTAGTGCACAAACTCTTCACGTTTAGCTTACCAATGTCTTCCAAGTGCAACAATTGATATGCCAGGGTTTATCAAATACTGCCCCCAAGCCAAAACACCCAAAGTCATTGACTCTGGTCATGTCATCGGCAACATATTGACATCTACCGATGGATCTCCATTTTTACGCTTTAGCCTTCATCGCTTGCCTGAAGATTTCCCTCTTGAAGGATTATCATCGTGATACAAATCTTCTCGGCGTTCGCGCTGAATCCTCCTCTTCTGAGTCTTCGTCAGACCCTTGGGGCACCATCAAGGGAGCTTAGTCTTCCAGACAGGCTGACACTGCTTCTCACTGCTTGTATCTGCACCACCTCTTGTGTCTGGATCCTTGGAGAAAATTTCTTCTTCATGTACCTTGGCATCTGCCGTCTCCTCAAGATCTTCTTGACAAATACGTCTGCCAAGCCTGTCGCGTGCACTGAGCTTGCCCCCCAGCCGATCATGCGCTGACTTCTTCCCTTCGATCGGCGTGCGACAGCCTGATGTCCGATCATCAAAACGAGGCTTCTTTTCTAACCGATCGGCAGAGTAATACCCATTGCATTCAGGGCAATCATCGACAGTGGGTAGCTTGATGCCTTCTTCCCAACAGTGAATAAAGAAGGGGCACCTCCAATGATCTTGATGTCGATGCCACTCTCGGCGCCTTTCTTTATTTTGCTGCCGATATTGCTCTTCTCGTGATCGCCGATACTCCTGCCTTGGTCGCCTATGCATGATTATAACACCAGGAGACCTTTTGTCATGACTGCTTTCATCGGCAACTCTTTTACCTTCTCCGTCATCGGCAGATTTCTTCACATCACGTTCAACTACCTGATGGTTTGGATCCACCGATGCATTCTTCCTAGCAGCTTCCGATGTTAGCACTTCAGCTTTCCCACTAGTTTCCACCATATTACTTGGAAACGGGTGCTGGTCAATCTTCATCGGCTTCTGAGCCTTGGAATTTTCAAATTTGATCCACCCAGACTCAATTCCTGACTGCAATTGCTGCCTAAAGACTTTGCAGTCATTGGTATTGTGCGAAGTTGCATTGTGTCACTTGCAATACCTGATTTTCTTGAGCTCTTTAACCGATGGAATTACCTGGTTTGGTGCCAGCTTAATTTTCCCTTCTTGAAGCAATAGGTCAAACATCCTATCGGCCTTGGTGATATCAAAAGTGACCCTTCCAGATTTTTCCTGGTCGAACAAACAAGATACCAGCTTCTTGTCCTTAATCAATTCAGCAATGCCGATACTTGGCACTTCATCCGACCCGATATCTTCTCTTTCCTTATCCAAGGACACTTCTTCATCCCAATTCTCTCTGGGCTCAAACACCTTGGTGTCTTGATCGGCAACCCTCTGCACAAGATGACTCAAGCTTTCGAACTCTTGATACGCATACTTGTCTCTAACGTGCGGTAACAACCCCTGGAGAGCCAAATCCACCAATTGCCGATCATCAAGTACCAAGCTATAGCACTTGTTCTTCACATCCCGAAGCCTTTGGACGAAGCTTTCTACCGATTCATCATTGCGCTGCTTCAATTTGATCAAATCGGTAATCTTCTTTTCATGTACACCAGTGAAAAAGTACTTGTGAAACTGCTTCTCTAGATCGGCCCAAGTGATTACAGAACTTGGAGACAATGAAATAAACCATGTAAACGCCGATCTAGACAAAGATGATGAAAACAATCTTACTCTCAGCTCATCTCTACTAGCAGCCTCCCCACATTGGATGATGAATCGGTTAATGTGCTTCATTGTTGACATATCATCTTGACCAGAAAACTTGGTGAAATCTGGCACCTTGTACCGATTTGGGAAGGGGATCAAATCATAAGATGGAGGATATGGAGTCCGATAAGAATATGTATCAACCTTAGGCTTGATACCGAATTGCTCTTTCGCCACTTCGGCAATTTTATCGGCTAAGTATGCATCTTGATCCTGCAGATGCACTGGCTGGATATTGACTGGTTGAGCAGATCGATGCACCTCTTAATATTTTTGTGGTAAATATGCCAGGGCAATTGGCACATTTGCGGCACCAGTCTGTTGAATATTATGCATCCGTTGATTGGCCGATGGGCAACTTTGAACATCCACTGGTTGAGTAGGTTGACGTACTTCTCCAGGTCTTGACGTCAAAGTGCTTGAAGTGATTGGTGCGTGCATAGCACCAGTCATCTGAACACTATGCATCGGCTGAGTTGTCAACGGGCAATTTTGCACACTCACTGTCTTGTGCTGTGGCCTTATATTCATCGGTTGTTGTACCGATGTCTCATTGTGCACATTCACTTGCGAGTATTGCGGTGTAGTACTTATCAGTTGATGTATCGATACTTCATTCTGAAGATTTGCCGAATGACACTGCGGAGCTCTTGCCACTTGGTGCCCAGGTTGCACAACTTGCTGCTGAATCGGTAATTAATTGATCCAACCTACATTAGGTATCATCGGCGTATAACTTACCGATGGCTGATGACCAGCTGATTCTTGTAGCCCTTATACCCTTGGACGATAGCTTTGGTTTGCAAATACCATAAGTTGAGCAGCCATTGCCGATGCAGGCTGATTGACACTCGACATGCCTTGTTGCATCGGCTAAGAATTTGTCGATGGCTGATAGCCAGCTGATGCATGTCGTTCTTGTGGCGCCGGATAATTAACAACATAGCTACCTTGGTTAGCAGGTGTTCTGGTTTGAAGAGTCACTACCACCATAGGTTGACTTGCAGCTGCTGGGCCTTGTCGTATCGGCAACTGATTTGCCCATGGTTGGGCATAAGGCACTCTGGGTATTGCCATTTGAAGATTCCCCGTTGGCAACTGCACCGTCGGAGAAGATGTAGCATAATGCATCACTGGAACCATCGGCTGTACAGGTGTTGCCGATGCCATAGGAATCTTCCACCCTGCATGGTTATCTTGAACCAATCTGGAATCAGCAGATGGACTTGGAGACATACCGTATCCCCACCAGTTGGCAGAAGTTGGCCGATTCTGGATCACAGGTCCAGACATTGTTGAAACCACCAGATTTGTATTCGCCTGAGTGATGCTTGCTGGGCTCAATCTTGGTGGCGCGATCTCATCGGCAGATCGACTCATAATTGGTGCGGACACCCTTGGAACCGCTGATGGAATCGTAACAGATGCGGATCCGAATTGACGATACTCCGGACCAACATAATATGGTGTCTGTCCTCCTTTGAACGTTTGCTTAACAACATTGCATACAGTATCGGACAGTACATTGGATTGGCTAATTAATACATTATTTAATGCAGAATTAACCATCTCTTGTATTTTACCATGATCGGCGTCGAAAGTGATCTGCCGCGGTGACGACGTATCTTGCTTCTGGACTGCTTCCCCGATTCTATTTAGGCTGAAGGATTTGAGATATAACCGCTTGTACTCCTCCATAGCCTGCTCCATAGTCTGCTTCTGATCATCTCTCAGATTGGCTTCGGAGACTCCGATGACGTTCTTCGGATTGACGCCAGTATGATCATCCATAGTAGATGTACAATTTGTATAATTGTGTCCCACCGAGCGTGCCAAAAGAGGTGTTGACACAAAAAGCGTCAGGATCTGCGAATACCTCGGGTTTATACCCGAAACTCGGTTGTCCGAAGGCGTGCCAGTCGATTTGACCAGTTAATCGACAAGGACGATAACTAGAACAAAATTTGAACGAGACAACGGAGATGCGCCCGGATGTCAAGACTCAAACCTGATCAGGATAACTAGAGTAGAGCTGAACGAGACGACAGCGATGCGCCCGGACGTCAAAGCTCAGATTGCTCAAAACACGGAACTTACAAAGGTTTGACGGAGGTCGATAAGATGCAGCCTGTTGAAAACTTGAAAGAACTCGTGGGTAAACTACATCTAATACGATAAAAATAGAGTACTGGTAAAGTAGATAAAAAGTTAATTGATTGGTTGATATGCTTGGATATGATCGTTTACAGCACCCCTAGGTACCTATTTATACTCCGACAGAGGGACTTGTAGATAGATACGACTCGTACCTTTCCTAAATAAAACAAACTCCTATTTTAAAGGAAATAACTGACTCGCGCAGGAGCCGGACTCAAACAATAATATTTTCCTAAACAAACTCTTCTATTTTAAAGGAAATAAAACGACCCATGCAAGAGTCGGACTCAAACTTCTATAACAACACTGGTATAAGATCATCAGTTTCCTTATGCCTCTTTCCCGATGAAACTTTCCATTGACATCCTTCCGATCCGCAATTTTCTTTTAACGTCATCGACAACCGTGTGCTCACGCTAGCCATGTCATCTTTCATCGGCAACACTCCTTCATCGGCAATTGCCAACCACGTTATTCTGCTTCCATCGGCAGCATCTACCACTCATCGGCAACAGCCTTCAGCTTTCATCGGCACTGAGTTCTCATCGGCAAGCTGACATTTGCCTTTATCAAGTCCTTCTGCCTCCATCAGTAACAAGTCTGTCTTCATCAGCAACATTCTTGCCTCTATCGACAGTCTGACCGATAATATCCCGATGCCGATAAGGAACAGCAACCAGCCTCTTGCCGATCGGCACAATCCTTAGATTATATTGACACGTGCCAAAAACGGTGTCAACAGGTGGGAACTGACAGACCCAAAAAAGAAAAAAGAAAAAAGAAAAAAGAGAAATTACTCCGTATATACTCCCTCTTTCTCGAAAATAATGGAATTTTGTTCTAAGTTAAACTTTTAAAATTTTGACTAGTTTTTTTTTATAAAAAAACTATTAAAAATTATAGTTTCAAACTAGTATCATTCATAGAACATACTTTATAATGCTTATTTTAAGTTGTACGATATGAATGCAATCCTAGGCTCTACGGCATGTGCAAAAAAAGAATAAAAGAAAGCAATTCTATAGTATTGAGACTAGTATAGTAGTAGTAGTCATTTCATCTTTCCTCACAACAGTACGGGGAGAGAGGAAGTTGTATGCAAAAGTGCTGTAAAATTCCACCCGACACTGATCTAACCGATGACAGATAGGGGTACATGTCTATTTTAGTGTGTTGCTTAGTTTCTCCTCGACATGTCAGACTTGCTTTCATCCCTGGACAGTGGTATGTTACTAATTTTTCTATAAAGTTAGTCAATATTTTAAAAGTTTGGCCGCTAAAGATTCTATAAATTGATTTTTTTAGAGACGGGTAGAGTAATAAATGTGTAGATATAAAGTTATACTACACATAAATACAGTATATGATAAAATTATTATTGTTATATTGCTGTATCTTTTTTTAGACGGAAGAAGAGGCACAATTGAGTCACGAACACGTCACGTCAGGTTTATTGTATTTGTATTATATACTAGTACGTAGCAGCTGTGTCGGGGTTTCATCGACAGCACGGCTTATCACTAATAAATGACCGTAATGGACAAATCCATCTGACAGTGACAGCACGTCTCAGTGGCAGAAGCTGCGTACCAACTGGGGGACTGCAACGTCACCATCTTGTACGACTTCGCTCCACCCCGCCAGATTTGGATCCATACGTCTCTGGTTCATGCTGCGCCGGCAAACACCTCTTCTACTCCATGCTACTCTCTCCGTCATAAAAAGAATGGGATACGTGTTGTTTAAATTTTAACTAAATTTGTAGAAAATACATGTAATATTTATATCTACAAATAAATTTGTTAAAAAATTAAACTAAAAGATCTTTCCGATGATAATAATTATTCAGTATAATTATTTATATATTTTAATATATAAATTCCGGTATTTTGAAAACCTTGATTTATCGGAAGCGAGAATGAGATCTATTTAGGAGGGAATATATATATATATATATATGTATATATATATATATATATATATATATATATATATGCAGCGTGCACGACACGACACGAGCGAGACAGCTAGAGATGACGGCGCCGCCCCCCGAGCTCTGCTGGCTATGGCTGGCGCTCGCCGTCTCAACCCTCATCATCTGCTACCTGACCCACCAACACCGCCGCCGCTGGGGCTCGGGCTCGGGCTCGGGCTCCTCCGGTCGCCGACCTCCCGGCCCAAGGCCTCTCCCGCTGATCGGCAACCTCCTAGACCTCCGCCGCGCGCCGGGGAACGGAACCGACCTGCACCACACGCTGGCGCGCCTGGCGCGCGCACACGGCGCCCCCGTCATGCTTCTGCACCTGGGCCAGGTCCCGGCGGTGGTGGTCTCCTCCTGCGCCGCGGCCCGGGAGGCGTTCGCGGCGCGCAACGACGCGCGCATCGCGGCGCGCCCCGTCCCGGACTGCAAGCGCGCGCTGGGGCTCTGCGACCGCTCGCTGCTCTCGCTGCCCAGCTCGGCCCCGCTCTGGAGGCACCTCCGCGCCGTCATGGCCGCGCACGTCCTGTCGCCGCGCAGCCTCGCGGCGTCGCGCGCCGCGCGGGAGCGGAAGGTTGGCGATCTCCTTGTCTACCTCCGCGCGCGCGCTGGGACTGTGGTCGATGTCAAGGAGGCCGTCTATGCCGGCGTCGTGAACCTCGTCTCCACCGCGATGTTCTCCATCGACGTCGTGGGCATCGGCGTCGGCGCTGCGAGTGCTGAGTCGGCGCCGCCGTCGTCGTCGTCGACGGTGCAGCATGGGTTGCTGGAGCGTATGGAGGGACTCATGGAATGCATCGGCAAGCCTAACGTCTCCGACTTGTTCCCGTTCCTCAGGGCGTTCGATCTCCAAGGATGTCGTCGTCGGGTAGCCGTGCAACTGCGCAAAGTCCTCCAGGCCTTGGATGACATCACTGACCGCCGGCTGGCCGAGGCGGCTTCCAACAACAACAAGCACGGCGACTTTCTCGACATCCTGTTGGAGCTCGAGTCCACGGGCAAGATCACTCGGGACAACCTGACGATGCTCCTGTTCGACATCTTTGCCGCCGGGAGCGACACCATGGCGCTGACGGTGGTGTGGGCGATGGCCGAGCTGCTCCGCAACCCGGGCATCATGGCCAAGCTACGCGCGGAGATCAGGGACTCCATCGGCAACAAGGACGCCGTCGAGGAATCCGACGCGGTGGCGGGGCTGCCGTACCTGCAGGCCGTGGTGAGGGAGACGATGCGGCTGCACCCGGCGGCGCCCGTGCTGCTGCCGCACAAGGCCGTGGAGGACGGCGTCAAGATCGGCGGCTTCGCGGTGCCCAAGGGCTGCACGGTGATCTTCAACTCGTGGGCGATCATGCGCGACCCGGCGGCGTGGGAGAGCCCCGACGAGTTCGTGCCGGAGCGGTTTCTTGGAAAGGAGCTCGATTTCCGCGGGAAGCAGGTGGAGTTCATCCCGTTCGGCTCCGGACGAAGGCTGTGCCCCGGCCTGCCATTGGTGGAGCGGGTCGTGCCACTGGTCCTGGCGTCGCTGGTGCACGCCTTCGAGTGGCGGCTGCCGGCTGGCATGTCGGCCGACCAGGTCGACGTGACCGATAAGTACACCAGCACCCGTGTTTTAGCCTTCCCTTCTATCAAAGCCCTGCCTGTAATCATCACCTAGGTAGTACCTAGTACTGTACAGTTATGGTGTTTACAGCATGTTTGATTATAAATTTATAATTGCAAATTTTGCGAAGCCAGTAAGAGTGCAGTGAAGTGGTAGAGTGTTGAAAGTTCAGAGTTTCAGATTCACTATGGGTGCTGCCAATAGTCGTTAGTTTATCAACCCTGTCGCCATCTGAACTTCTGAAGCATTCTTCGTGCTTAACGTTGGACCCGGCTACTGCTATCAAGATTCATGGTTGTCTATTTCCTCTCTCTTCTTCTGGTTTGACTAATTTCAAGAATTTTATGAGCTTTCAAGGTAATCAAGCAGTCTAGTAGTGTGTAAGCAAAGTTCACTGAAATTTGTGTCGATTATTCTCAACTGGGGTTTTGTTCCCTGCACCACATTAATATTGCCTGTGTTTGTTCTGTTATTTGCTCTGCTGACAAATGACTCCTGCCGTCTCTGGTTCATGCTTTACAAGTTGTTATTATAATAAACACAATATATTGATCATTTAGCGTGGTATATACTACTACATGATTCAGACATGAACAGAAGACACTGGTGCGATGCAACAATCACAAGGGTAAATCAGTTGCTGATTGCAGTTACATTATTTATCCCCATTACTGAGAACGCTTCAACATTAGATCCCCATCACCGCAGTGCGCATGCAAGGGTAATGGCCCATCTCACCGCCGGCCGGCTCGGCGGCTGGCTACCCATTCAAGTTGATGGTGTTGAGCAGCGCGGTGACCATGGCGCTGAGCTGGTCGAACTCGCGGTTCAGCCCAGCCATCCTACCACTAGATCCCCCGACCGCGGCGTCGCACCCGTCGCCGGCGTCCATGGTGAGCATCACGAGCGCGTACTGGCGGAGGAGCCGCAGCCCCGGCACGGACGCCGCGCCGTACAGGAACGCGCACGCCCGCAGCATCAAAGAAGGAACAACGCAATGACACGCTCAAGAAGATCCACGTCTGAAAACGGCCGAAGAGTTTGACACCATCCACTCGGACAAGGCCCGTGGCCTCCTCGGGGATGTATTATGTCAGCGAGCTTGTCGTACCCAAAAGCTACTACTTCCTATAGAACATCCATGCCGACCTCAGGAGTCAGGGCTATCGTCGAGAACTCTACTACTGCATCACAGGAGAAGGTGAAGTACCGGCTTATGGTACAATTGTTGGACTAGAAGCTCGACCGCGCAGTCGGCAAGCACGTGTTTTGTGCATGCATCGGTGCTCGATCGATAAACACAGCCGACCTCTGTATGTGCGCACACACACAACCACGAGATCGGCAACCCTAATGAAGATATATATACTTCAAGGACGAGGACACTATATATAACCCTGGCGGTATATTATCATGTCATAGTGTGTACCTGGACTTTGCCGCTTGGCGAAGCGGCTTCGTGGCAAGTACAATGCAGCCACGATTATTCATCGTTAAAACAGAGTTTGCCCGTTTTCTACTTTTTTCTGTCCTACCATTTTAAAATTTTGATAATAGGACACTACAATAGTATTGTCAATATTAACTTAAATATTTCAAATGCCATGATCTTTATAAAATAAAATATAGCTTCTCTATAGAAAATGTGAAACATAAATAGATATGAAATATTTTTATTCTTATTTTGTATGAAATGACTTGTTTTCCTCCCGTGGCAATGTATGAGAGAGTATTCAACGGTTTAAAGAAATATATACTACTGTATTTAGAAAATAAAAATATATCTAACACTCATGTACTCATTTTACATGAACTTTAATAATTTTTTTTCTCCCGTTGCAACACGGACATGTTTGCTAGTTTAATATTAATGTATGAAATGTGTTTTTCAACTTGCTTTTTCTTATTTCTAAAACTGCCCTCGTGACCTCCATATCTTATATGTGCTCTAAACTCATGACCCGTGTTGATACGAATTAGAACAACATGTGTCTAACGACGATAAAGTTCAATTCCATGACGTAATGGGTTCTGTGCTACATACAAGTATGTTTGCTAGTATACTATTAAAGAGGACCTTATATGTCCCATGTCGCATCGACTTTGGTCTGGCGGTTGTCAATAATGTATTCCTTTGAAATAACTTTTCAAAATATGGTAAGCATGCTTCAAAATTCACTAAACTTTATAAATATATGTAATCTCAAATGTGTATCTTGCATTTTGCATACACAGACATCATACTACTCCCTCGATCTACAAAAGAATACAATAATCCTAACTTTTCAACGAGTCAAATAACTTGAAATTTGACCAAGGTTATATAAAAAACACTAGTATTTATAATAAAAATAAGTATCACTAAATTAAATATAAAACATATTTTTATATAGTAAATTTAGTTGGAGACATTAATGTTAATCCTATTTATTATAAACTTAGTCAAAGTTAAACTAATTTAACTTGCACAAATCTTATAGTTGTCTTTTTGGGATGGAAGGAGTATTATATACTACCTTGTCATCAAATATTAACTTCTAGAAATATCATACCTAATTTACAAACATAAATACCAATATTTATGACAAGGATTAGTATCATTATATACATGATTAAATATATCTGTCTACTGTACACTTATTTGATATAAAGATCAAAGTTTTTTTTTGCGACATATAAAGATCAGAGTCGGAAAGTACTAGTAGTATACTGTAATACTTTAGTAGTATAATACTTGGAAAATAGTAAATAATTTTGATCAGACTTTCTAGAGTTAACAAAAACTTAAAAAAAAGTCACAGCAAAATCTTGAACAGAGTCGAAAAGTAGTAATAAATAATCTTTAAGGTTGGAATTGGCAATCGTTATATGCTGCCCGTTATCGGACTCATTAATCCTTTTTTTCGGTAAATGTCGTGGCAGGCTCCTTGCGCGCAACGCCACCGCGACCAGGGACCGCGTCCCGGCAGCTGCCCGCAGCTGTACGATCAAACTTGCATCTCAGTTTCTGCTGCACGTAAGCTGCTGGGTTTACTGAATGATGATCATGCCGTTCTTCACTGCTTTGCATTCGATATCCCTTCCTTGTATGTGGCGGTGTACGTTGGGCCGACTAGGTCGAAGGCCCACATTCTGAGATCCCCGTAGCCTCAGGCCCTCAGCTTCTTGTTATTAGACCGGGCCGGGCCGTTTTTCACTCGGCTTCTGGAATCTAGATAGAGAGAGATTTGCCGAGTCAGACAGAGTTACAGAGCTGCTCAAAAAAAAAAAAAAGACAGATACTGAGACGTCTAAGATCTTGTTCGTTTGCGCAGGATTCAATCCCGGAGCTAATTCATTCCAGGGCAGGAATGAGTGAATCCGTCACTATCACTCATTCCAGCCCAGGAGTAATTCCAGAGGATAGAAGGTCCGGTTTCGTTTCGGGTCATATAGACAAGAAAAAGATAATCATGTTTTTTGTTTCGGTCGGTTTTCATTCCGGATCCAGTGAAAACAAACGTACATTTTATTTCTCATACAGATTAAAAACGAGTCATAACAATCCACCCGGATTATGGATCAATCCGATGGAAACGAACAAGGCCTAAATGAAGCTGCAGAGCAACATATGCCACGGTCTGGCCAGCAGAATAACCGGATTGTGGTCCACGTGGGATGTGCGTCTATAACAGTTGTACCTCTCTACTTCGTATTGTAGAGTAGTGTGTACCATAGCTGCACCTAAAGTTGAGCTCAAGCTGCTGTCTCTCGGAGTCCCCTCGTCAGCTATTGCTGACCCTATAACGACGTCTCTAATGATCTCGCATTTTAGCTTATAGCTAAATGCATTTTTAATCACTAAATAGCGTAATATGGACTCAAGAAATAGTCACCCCAACACATTTCACAAAGTATTTCTCTCTCACGACGTTTAATGCTGTTTGCTTCACTCTGTCTCTTCTTCATACTTAGGCCCCCTTTGGAACGTAGTTTTTGTTCTCTCTATATATTCTGTTTTGCTGTGAATTTACTGTACGCGTATTATGAAATTTATGTATTAATTTAAAAGGTATTTATGAATTTACATTAAAGTTTAACTCATACTTACTTTAGCTCATACTATTGGAGATGCTCTAAGGCATGCAAATGGTTTTAAAGCATGCCTTCCTTCTACTAGCCCTCTACAATGTGAGCGATACTTGGTACTGTTCATGCATGCCCGTCTACAGTGATGCTCGATTGAGTTTTTGGACTGTAGCGTGAAAAAATGATGTCGATAAAAATAACACTACATTCTTTATCTTATGTATGTAGTCCCACAACAGCAATAGAGTACTGACTACAGTCTTACCGCTACAGTAGATCACCAGTGCAACTACTTTCTTTGCTCTCGGTTTTTGTGCCATCGCCTACCACAACATGTGAAGTGAAGTCTAAATGCTCTCTCTTCCTTTGACACTAGTCAAAGCACAACTTTGTGGAGGACCTAATAAAGACACCTTTAACATTAAGGTTAACTTGCTAGCTAGCTCATATAAACTTTTTTAAAATATAAATTTTAAATATAAAATAAAGTAAAACAACAAGCTAGTATAGAGAAACATGTAGACATATGCACATTAGTCTTAGTTTTATGTCTTTTCCAGCTTTCTTTCCTAGCCTATAGAAGCAATGGGCAATGGTCCAGCACTCTGGTGTCGTCAACGACATCAAATGATAAACAAGGTTGCTTCACCACGCATATCCCTCCATTCGGTGTCAAGGCCCCGGCATCGAGCTCAACTTTAACATTATCGTTACCATCTTGACCAATATACGTGAACACTGAATACCTACTCAGATTAGTGAGGTCACGTTCAGACAATACGGCTCGAAGAACCCTGTCAGATGATGAAATACCTACTCAGATTAGTGAGGTCACGTTCAGACAATACGGCTCGAAGAACCCTGTCAGATGATGAAAAGTGTTCAGAGCAAGGTTAATACACTACTACAGAACATCAAAACAATGCCGGCTCAAAACCCCCCTCCAGTGGCGGTTTTTGAACCGGCACTGGCAATTCGACAGTGATAAGGCCAAGCCATCACTGCCGGTTATGTCAAACCGACAGTGATGGCTCAAGCATTACTGCCGGTTCGTATTACAAATCGGCAGTGATGCTTGAGCCATCACTGCCGGTTCATTTAACCAACCGACAGCGAATGTAGGATATCACTGCCGGTTCTAAGTGATCCCGCAGTGATTTAATTTTTATAATTTACATTTATTACAGAAACCATCAATATTATATTACAGAAACCATCAACTTTTATATTACATAAATTCATAGATGTGTCTTAAATTTATTGTACATTACAATAGTTCAACGATTTAGTACTACCAAATCGGAGAAGTGCAAGTCACCTATCTTATAACCAATAATCTCATCGATGGACAACAACGTATTAAATAGTACACTCTCTGTTGCTTCACACTTACGAGCACATGGTGTACTAACTACGTTTAACGGTGGTCGAGTAGTTGGTGGGTTTCCCTTGTTAGTCGCAACCAACTTTGCTTGAAAGCCTGCAGTAGTTAGTGTTGGCTCTCCATGAGCATATTGCCAGTCATAACCCAATGCATCCATTACTTGGTTCAAAATGGCTTCAAAACTACACCCTGCGTAGATCATGTCATACTTCTCTACCTATAAGTATAGGGTTAATTATGAGAGAAAAATTGACAACATATAACAACAAATCTAGGTATAAGTTATGAGTCTTAAACTTACCTTTGACGAGTTCTGAGCCATTCGTGCACATAAACCCGAATATCAGGATACATGTTGCGATTAATAGCTTCAATCTTCAATGAAGACAGAGTAGGAAGTGTGATCCCATTTCTTGAGAGCCTGACAACACAAGCATAGACGACATACTTAATAGCAACACCCTGCTGGCTTGTCTGTATTCCCACCTCTGAGATTTGTAACACATTGCGCCCGCCAACACCACCGCGGCCACGACCACTACCACGACCACGACCATGACCATGACCCATCCTAACGGCAATTGAAAATAAAATACAACATTGGAGTTTTGGACCATTGTTTACATGATTAATCTGAACATCCACATTGTCAACCCCAAAATAGGCGAGTGTTGATTTAAGCCAAACAACTGGATCAATCATCTACATTACATATAAGACATGTTAATTAATAACTTACTATGAAAGATATTTTGACTAACTTACTATGTTTGGAAAATTTCGTGGGGCTATCAGGAATACCGGATCGAAACCCATCCAAGTACAATAACCATTCCAACCAATTTCCTCCGGTGGTGGGAGATTATGACGTCCAGCCATCTATATATTAAATCATATATACTCAGATTATATTTCATCTATCTATCTATCTATCTATCTATCTATCTATCTCTACCTATATATCTATATCTATATTAAATTTCATATCACATATCAAATAACATATACTAAGATTATCTACCCCTCCCTCCTTATCTATCTATCTATCTATATATCTCTACCTATCTATATATATTAAATTTTATATCACATATCAAATAGCATATACTAAGATTATCTATCTGTAACACCCTCGGTGTTACTCCTAAATCAACTCATTAAATCATGTCATGAGCATCATGTTTATAAATTAATGCATGAGATGAATTGTGTGGTTAAATTCTTATTATCGTTAATATTGAATAAAAATGTTAAAATAAAAGTTAACCCAATAGTTCTTGTCAGGTTCAAAAATTTATTCGTATGCATTTAACAATCTAATTAGTTGTGAGAGTGCTTGGGTTGTCGGGCTGGTGTGCGCGGTCATCCTGCGTCGCTGCTCGATGTCGTGCGGTCAGCAATATCTCGCACGACTGCCTGCTCTGTCTGTGCTGCTGCTGCGTATCGCCTGCTCCCGACCGAGTGTGCGTGCGTGTGTTTTAATTTTCTACGGCGCCATCGTTTCGTTGTCGTTTCATCGTCGCATCCACCTGGCCATGCATGCAATTCCTTTAATGGCTAATTAGGTTCTAGTCATTTCTTGCTGGCTCTTGCCCCCTTGTCCTTTTGCTCCTAATGGTGGCAGGTGATGCATCTCATTTAGTGGCTTAGATAGCACATGCAAGGAGTACGTTACTTTCTGATCCTTGTCTTCCGGTCAAGTGGTGGAAGTTGGGTGCACCGAGGGACATTTGCTTTAAATGGCAAGTCAGACGTCCACGCAATCTGACATTTCTTGTGTCATTAAGCAAATCAATGTATATCAGGTACGAGTGGTCCTTTTACTCTGTATCTCAATCAGCTGCACGCATGTCGGATGAGAATTAAAAACCAACGTGCAACTGGTCTAGAATAGCTCTTGATGTCGCGTACGTAAGCTGTCTGTCCAAAGTTTGATATAAATGCGCGGGCAGCTTAGCTCGTCTGGGTTGTGTTCAGTGCCAATCCATGGAGCTGCCACCGCTGTTTTAAAGCTTTATTATAGTTGTGTTCGCAGCAGAGCATCGTAGAGCTGCTTAGCTGCGTATGGGCTAGCACTGCCCGAAGTGTCTTTGGCCTAACCAAACCGTCGGCCGGTTGACAGTAAGTCTCTAGTGCTCGTAAGCTAATTAGTTTTCCTATTCTAAATTAGTTTGAGCTGGCTTGTTAATTAGTATAATATTAGGCAAGTGTCTAAAAGTTGCGGTATATAAGCTTTGTTGAGTTCCTAAAGTAGATATCTATTTCATGAGATAGTTCGTCCATTTTGCTGTGTTGTTGGTTATTGATTTAATTAGTATGCTTAGTTATTTAGATTATTTTATTCTGTAGTAATCGTGGTGTTAGTTGAGAAATGAGTTTAATTCGATTTTTGTCAATAGCTTCATTGCGTCAGCATATGCTTGCTGTACGTGATTGTTGTAGCAATAGAATAGGGTGATGGTCTCTATATCTCATTTATTAGAGCTAGTGTAGCAGTTGGTAGCCGTGTTCTAATTCATGGTTTGTGGTTGTCTATTTATTAACTATTGCATCATCACCATTGCATGCATATAGCGAACGAGCCAGTGGAGATCGTGATCTTCGACGAGCAGGAGTACGACGAGGTCATCGAGGAGTACGAGGAGGAGATCCTCGTGCAGGAGGACGTCCCGGAGCCACCAGTCGCTGACTTTGCTGACACCGCGCCCGCTGAAGGCAAGCCCCGGTGCATAACCCTATTTTTATATTCACTAATATATAATTATATATACATGTTGTGCATTATACATGTTGTGCATTTACGTTCAGGAGTTCTATGAAAATCACATGCATAAATATATCTATCCTATGAGTCGTACTAGTACAGGTCCGAGTAGCTGCTATGCTTAGGCTATCGGTAGCGTGAGTGACCTGTCGTTGCCCACCCTAGGTGAATAATATTACTCTCATGGAGGAGGGTGAAAAATAAAATGGTGACCGGGCAGGGATGAGGTTTGGTTACTGGTGGGGGTGACGAGTTGAGTCCCACGGCCAACGGGGCTTAATTGGGTTACACTGTTTTCCTGCCTGTGTCGATTAGGAACCGTCCGTTGCTGTGGATGGTAGTCAGGTCACAGGCTTATTATCCTGAGCACATACTTGCTTATGGGAGCGGGAAGGCTTGTTACTCTCTTGTCTTGGGTTTCGGCTCTATCTGGACCGACTGTACCGGTGGTTTTTGGGTGGAGGTCTAAGCACTGCACTGAGTCTGGGACTCAGGTGCAGGGGCTTAGAGTCCCAGTTTGGACGGGAACTTGTACCCCTGGAAAGGAGAGTGGTAGGTTGGTCTTGTCTGTGCCGTGGTGCAGATGAGGCGTGTGTTTTCGGGTACCTAGCTGGGCTACATTGATTCGCGAATCGCCGCGCTATGCGGTACGACTTGACTATGGTCTAGCACCGTAGTAAGAACTGGAACAAGAAGGATGATAAAATGGTTCTGTTTGCTTACCACATGCTTGAAACTAGAACCGGTGCTTACCTAGAATTGTTGGTTAATGAACTAAAATTGACTGCTAACAAAATAAAAATAAGGTTACCCTCTTAGTAATGCTTTTGGCAAACTCTTTAAACCAGCAAACCTTACAGCCCCTGCATACCCTTGAGAGTCGGGAAAATATTCCCAATAGCCAGTTAAGTCTTGCGAGTACCTTGTGTACTCAGGGTTTATTTTACCCCTGTTGCAGGTGCAGCTTAAGGAGTTACCCATTGTGTGAGGATTGTTCTGGTGGGCACAGACGGATCCTTGTATCGTTTCCGCTAAATGTTCATTTAAATTCCGTTATTTAAATTCTGCACTCAGAACTGTGGATTGTAATAAATAAATTTTGAGACTCTGTATTGTATGAAATAGACTAAGTATGTAAGTTCTATACTCATTATTGGATCCTGGATGGAAACGTGGATATTCGAGTTCTCCCGTTGGGTGCGTTCGACGGAACTGGTCTAGTTAGTGCGCTCTCTTGGGTACTTAGTGTCTAATGGAAGGCAAGTACTCCGATGAGTTCATTAATTTAGGCCGTTCTGCCACAGTTGGTATCAGAGCCGATTATGAGTATTCGGAACTTGAAACGTATTTAAAAATTAAAATTTTGACCAACAAAAGTTTTTATAAAAGTAGGACGCGATATCTGTGCGTATATAAGTATGAGCCCTAGTAATATGGTCTATCTAGGATAGTGGCACTTGTTTTTATTAATCATTTCCCTACAGGTATACTAACTTCAATGCGTAAGAAATCGTGTAGCATTCGGCTAGTGAGAGTGCGATGTGCCAAAAATTTATACGTATGTCGCTATATTCCGACTTGAGTGAACGAATAGGCCGAACATGCATCATGCAAAGTGAATCTCTTTAAATTAAAAATTTCCCCATGCACGTACAATATTAGTTACAGGGTGATTAAGATAATGGAATGTTTAAAACAAAATGGCTTAATTCTCCAAGCAAGTGTCCAGCTTTATCTTTTCCCAAAATAATTCTTATTCTTTTCCTAGAGACTATTTTCTTAAAGGTGGGTTTCTATCTGTTTCTCAGATAATGAACCTGAGGTCCGGACGTGGGAGTACAAGTGGCGGGACTTGCCACGGCCACGAAGACCATGAAGAAAATGTCCGTGGCAATGGAGATAGTCCTGAAGTCCCACTACTTGTTCCACCACCACCACCGCCGCCGCCGCCGCCGCCAATGATGACTCAAGCAGAGATGATGGAGGAGATGTTAGCTGCTCGTCGTGAATCAGCTCGTGCCATGGAGATGATGATGCAGCTTATTGGCGGCCTGGTTCGTGGAGGCCATGCTGGCGGCCGGGATGGGAACGGGGGCGGGCCACGTGGTCCCGAGAGGCCCTATTCCTATCAGGATTTCTTGAAGACGCAACCACCCACGTTCACGCCGTCTGCAGATCCTTTGGATGCGGAGCATTGGCTTCGTGCTATGGAACAAAAGTTTCAGCTACTCATAGTGGATGATGAGCAGAAGGTGCGCTTTGCAGCATAACAGCTTCTGGGGTCCGCTACTTCTTGGTGGGACACATTCAATGCTATGCAGCTAGTGGGTCATCATGTGTCTTGGCAGGAGTTCACCACAGCGTTTCGTGAGTACTTTATTCCTGCTGGGTTGCTAAACAGGAAGTTGTCTGAGTTCTTGGAATTGAAGCAAGGAAATATGACTGTGATGGAGTATGTGTGCAAGTTCAACCATCTTGCTTAGTATGCTGGCATGCATGTGGACAATGATGAGAAGAAGATGGACCGTTTCAACCGCGGTCTCTCTTGCATCTTACAAGAGAGGTTGTATACAGGGGGATACCAAACTTTTGGTGCACTGATGAATGCTGCCATTGCCATAGAAGGACTTCAGTGCGACTCACAGGCTGAGTGGAAGCGCAAGAGGGGGATTACTGGGTCTTCTAGCCACTCCCAGCCCCAGAAGGCACAGGTTGTCCGGAGGGTGTCTTACCACTCCCCGGGTGGACATCAGTCACATCAGCCTCAGCAGGCTCGATCAGTGCAGCACACTCAGTACCGTGCGTCGGCTCAGCCCACCCAGGGACAACAGTAGGTTTCAGCTCGTCTCGGGCAGGGGAGCAAGTCGGGCGTATGTTTCAAGTGTGGCAAGGAAGGTCACTATGCTCGTGAGTGCCCCCAGAATCAGCCTGCTCCGCCTTCCCAGGCTTCGGCTAACTCTCGCCTAGTCAAGAGGGCGATCATTAGGAAGAAGATGCCTGTGAGCCGCTCTGGACATGTGAACTTCACCACAGCTAAGGAGTTTCCACAGGGCGAACCTGTGATGGCTGGTATGTTCTCCATAAATTCCAACCCAGCATATGTGTTGTTTGATTTTGGTGCATCACATTCTTTCATGAGTGCAAGTTTTGTGCGGCGGCACAAGATACCTACTATGGCTATTCCTATTGCCTATAGAGTCAGCACTCCGGGTGCACAGTTGTGTGTCCAGACTCGGACGGAGGGGGTCAGCCTAGTACTAGCCACTCACTCATACCGTCTCCAGTTCATGGTGCTACCTGGACAAAGCATAGATGCAATTTTGGGGATGAACTGGTTGGGAAGTAATGGCGTAGTTCTGGATATCAGGCATAGGGCTGTTGAGTTGAAACTTCCCTCCTCTGAGGATAGAATGTCTATCCTTATGCCTTCAGTCTCTCCTCTGTCAGTCGCCTCTCATGTTGAATCTTCCCCTGATCTTGCTCTCATTCCGGTGGTTTGTGAGTTTCGAGATGTCTTTCCTGAGGATTTACCTGGGCTACCTCCCGAGAGAGAGAGAGTTAGAGTTCTCCATTGAGTTAGAACCTGGTACCGCTCCTATTTCTCGGCGTCCTTATCGCATGGCTCCACCAGAATTGGCTGAAATGAAGAAACAGTTAGAAGAGTTAGCAGAGAAAGGGTTTATCCATCCTAGTTCATCATCGTGGGGTTGTCCAGCTATTTTTGTCAAAAAGAAGGATGACACTCTAAGGATGTGTGTTGATTATCGC
The DNA here is from genome assembly GCA_022036555.1 of Microstegium vimineum. Taxonomy (NCBI): domain Eukaryota; kingdom Viridiplantae; phylum Streptophyta; class Magnoliopsida; order Poales; family Poaceae; genus Microstegium; species Microstegium vimineum. Next base: position 39,357,917 of record CM039129.1, on the reverse strand, counting down.
CCTCTCAATGCGGTAACCATCAAGAACAAGTATCCCTTGCCCCGCATTGATACTCTTTTTGATCAGCTAGCTGGTACCAAGGTGTTCTCTAAGATTGATCTCCGTTCGGGATATCACCAAATTAAAATTCGTCCCCAGGACATACCAAAGACAGCTTTCTCTACTAGGTACGGCCTTTATGAGTACCTAGTTATGTCTTTTGGCCTCACTAATGCTCCGGCCTTTTTCATGTACCTCATGAACTCGGTCTTCATGCCAGAGTTGGACAAGTTTGTGGTAGTGTTCATTGATGATATTTTGGTGTACTCCAAAAATGAGGAAGAGCATGCATGACACCTTCGCATAGTCTTGACACGACTACGCGAACACAAGTTGTATGCCAAGTTTAGCAAGTGCGAGTTTTGGTTGGATCGAGTACAATTTTTGGGGCATGTCCTAACTCCAGAAGGTGTCTCAGTTGATCCTAGCAAGGTGCAAGAAGTGATGGATTGGAAGTCTCCAACATCAGTACATCAGATTCGTCAGTTCCTTGGTCTTGCGGGTTATTACCAGCGTTTCATTCCTGATTTCTCTAAGATTGCCCGACCAATGGCCAAGTTGCTTCAGAAGGATACCAAGTTTTTTTGGAGTCCAGCCTGTGAAGAAGCTTTTCAAGCCTGAAAGAAATTTCTTACCTCTGCTCCTGTTCTTGCCCAACCCGGCATTGATAAGTCATTTGATGTGTATTGTGATGCCTCAAAGACTGGGCTTGGGTGTGTGCTTATGCAAGAAGGACGTGTGATAGCCTACGCTTCATGTCAATTGAAAAAGCACGAGGTGAATTATCCCACCTATGATTTACAGCTAGCTGCAGTTGTGCACGCTCTAAAAATTTGGAGGCATTATTTGTTGGGGAACAAGGTACATATTTTTACGGACCACAAGAGTCTCAAGTATATTTTCACCCAATCCGAGCTGAATATGAGACAACGGAGATGGCTTGAATTAATTAAGGATTATAATTTGGAGGTCCATTATCATCCTGGGAAAGCTAATGTGGATGATGATGCTTTGAGCCGAAAGTCACATCAGAGTGAGGAGGGACCCCTGTCTCTCAATCACTCATAGGTTTTGGCACACATTGCTCTGATCTCTAATGTGCACGAGCAGATTGTCCTAGAGCAAAGGCATGATACTTCAGTAGTGCCCCACATGAAGAAGTTGATGGCTGAAGGACGTGGTCCTCATTTCAGCATTAATGAGCAGGGTGTGGTCAAGTACAAGAATAGATTGGTAGTCCCTACATGTGTTGAGCTTAGGAGAAAATTTTTGGATGAAGCTCATAACTCCAAGCTGTCCATTCATCCAGGAAGCAACAAGATGTATCATGATTTGCGTCCCTTGTATTGGTGGCCAAACATGAAGCAAGAAATTGCTAGATACATCGCTGAGTGTGATATTTGCAGGAGGGTAAAGGCAGACCATTTGCGTACACCAGGATATCTACAGTCGCTGCCCATCCCTGTTTGGAAATGGGAGGATATTTCTATGGACTTCGTTGTGGATTGCCCCGCACCGCAAAAGGTTATGATTCCATTTGGGTTATTGTGGACCTCTTGACACCATTTTTCGGCATGTGTCAAATGAGCTAAGACTTGCATTAATCGGTAGCCGTTTTCCATCGGCATCGGAAAGTCATCGGTCAATGTTACCGATGAGGGTGAATACTGCGAAAAAGATAAGTTTGTTGCCGATGGAAGCTGGACGATTCTTGCCGATAGGAGTTAATTGGTAAAGACAAGTTACCAGTGGAGGTGAAGAGTTGCCGATTGGAAGGTATTACCGATAAGGAGATGATGCCGATGGGCACAGGGTGATGTGGCGGTTGACGTCAGCAGGGGATTGCCGATGGCAATAAAAGGAAGTTGCGGATTGAAAAATCTGCTGATGGAAAGTTTCATCGAAGAGAAGACATAAGGAAACTGGTGATCTCATACCAGTATTATTATGGTAGTTTGGGTCTGACTCTTGCACGAGTCGTTTGTTTCCTTAAAAAATAGAAGTGTCTGTTTAGGAAAATAGTATTGTTATTTGGGTCCGACTCCTGCGCGAGTCAGTTATTTCCTTTAAAATAGGAGTTTGTTTTGTTTAGGAAAGGTACGAGTTGTGTCTGTCTACAACTCCTATTACCGGAGTATAAATATGTACCTAGGGGTCATGAGATCAATATCAATCATACATCAAAAACAAATCTATTATTCTTATTTACTTTTAAAGCAATTTACCCTTTTATTGCATTAGTCTTAGTTTATCTACGAGTTCTTCAAGCTTCAACGGGCTGCATCTCCTTGATCTCCGTCAAACTCTTGCAAGTTCCGTGTGGGAGTAATCTGAGCCTTGACATCCGGGTTGTCTCGTTCAGCTCTGCTCTAGTTATCCTGATCAAGTTTGAGTCTCGACATCCGGGCGTATCGCCATTGTTTTGTTTGGATCTTGTTCTAGTTATCGCCCTTGTCGATTAACTGGTCAAATCGACTGGCACACCTTTGGACATCGAATTCGGGTAATAGCCCGAGGTGTTCGCAGATCCTGACGCTTTTTGTGTCAACAGGACCGTCTCAACAAGTCTACTCATTTTCTTTCGGTGGATACTAAATATCCAGCCAAGAAATATGCCAAGTTGTATTTGGATCGGATTGTATCTCTACATGGAATCCCTCTGACAATCGTGTCCGACCGAGGTTTAATCTTTGTCTCTCGTTTTTGGGAGCACCTCCAAAGCTACCTTGGCACTCATCTCCTCCGAAGCTCAGCTTACCACCCGCAAACTGATGGTCAAACCGAAAGGGTTAATCAAGTTTTGGAAGATATGTTGAGAGCTTGTGTCATTTCTTTCCCGGAGAAATGGGATGAATGCTTACCTTTAGTTGAGTTCTCTTATAACAATAGCTATCAAGAGTGCATCCGGATGGCACCCTTCGAAGCTTTGTATGGCAAGAAATGTAGGACTCCACTTAACTGGGTTGAAGTGGGAGACCGTGGTTATTTTAGGCCTGATTTTATCAAGGAAGCTAGAGAACAGGTCAGTATCATCCAGAGTCACTTGAAAGCAGCTCAGAATTATCAGAAAACTTATACCGACAAGAGAAGAAGGCCTCTGCAATTTGAAGCTGGCGATTATGTGTATCTTAAGGTGTCTCCCATGCGAGGTGTGCATCTTTTTGGAGTCAAGGGAAAATTAGCACCTCGTTATGTTGGGCCGTACAAAATTCTAGAAAGATGTGGTTCTATGGCTTACCGTATTCAGCTTCCGGATATTGTATCTGCAGTCCATAATGTGTTCCATGTCTCTCAGCTGAAGAGGTGTTTGCGAGTGCCTAACGAGGCAGTGGAAATTGAAGGACTTCCTCTCCAACCTGACCTATCTTATATCGAGCATCCAATCAAGATTTTAGATGAAAAAGAAAGGGTTACTAGAAATAGTGTGGTAAAATTTTACAAGGTCCAATGGAAAAATCATTCGGAGGACGAAGCAACTTGGGAACAAGAGAGCTACATCTTGCAACATTATCCTCATCTCCTTCCAAATCCATCAAGGTAATAATTATTTTAAAAATTGTTCTCTCATTTTTTTCCTACACTAGGCACGTAAGAAATCTCGGGACGAGATTTTGTTTAAGGGGGTAGAGCTGTAACACCCTCGGTGTTACTCCTAAATCAACTCATTAAATCATGTCATGAGCATCATGTTTATAAATTAATGCATGAGATGAATTGTGTGGTTAAATTCTTGTTATCGTTAATATTGAATAAAATGTTAAAATAAAAGTTAACCCAATAGTTCTTGTCAGGTTCAAAAATTTATTCGTATGTATTTAACAATCTAATTAGTTGTGCGAGTGCTTGGGTTGTCGGGCTGATGTGCGCGGTCATCCCGCATCGCTGCTCGATGTCGCGCGGTCAGCAATATCTCGCACGACTGCCTGCTCTGTCTATGCTGCTGCTGCGTATCGCCTGCTCCCGACCGAGTGTGTGTGCGTGTGTTTAATTTTCTGCGGCGCCATCGTTTCGTCGTCGTTTCATCGTCGCATCCACCTGCCTGGCCATGCATGCAATTCCTTTAATGGCTAATTAGGTTCTAGTCATTTCTTGCTGGCTCTTGCCCCCTTGTCCTTTTGCTCCTAATGATGGCACGTGATGCATCTCATTTAGTGGCTTAGATAGCACATGCAAGGAGTACGTTTCTTTCTGATCCTTGTCTCCCGGTCAAGTGGTGGAAGTTGGGTGCACCGAGGGACATTTGCTTTAAATGGCAAGTCAGACGTCCACGCAATCTGACATTTCTTGTGTCATTAAGCAAATCAATGTATATCAGGTGCGAGTGGTCCTTTTACTCTGTACCTCAATCAGCTTCAATCAGCTGCACGCATGTCGGATGAGAATTAAAAACCAACGTGCAACTGGTCTAGAATAGCTCTTGATGTCGCGTAAGTAGGCTGTCTGTCCAAAGTTTGAGATAAATGCGCGGGCAGCTTAGCTCGCTTGGGTTGTGTTCAGTGCCAATCCATGGAACTGTCACCGCTGTTTTAAAGCTTTATCATAGCTGTGTCCGCAGCAGAGCATCGTAGAGCTGCTTAGCTGCGCATGGGCTAGCACTGCCCGAGGTGTCTTTGGCCTAACCAAACCGTCGGTCGGTTGGCAGTAAGTCTCTAGTGCTCGTAAGCTAATTAGTTTTCATATTCTAAATTAGTTTAAGTTGGCTTGTTAATTAGTATAATATTAGGCAAGTGTCTAAAAGTTGCGGTATATAAACTTTGTTGAGTTCCTAAAGTAGATATCTATTTCATGAGATAGTTCGTCCATTTTACTGTGTTGTTGGTTATTGATTTAATTAGTATGCTTAGTTATTTAGATTATTTTATTTTGTAGGAATCATGGTGTTAGTTGAGAAATGAGTTTAATTCGATTTTTGTCAATAGCTTCATTGCGTCAGCATATGCTTGCTGTATGTGATCGTTGTAGCAATAAAATAGGGTGATGGTCTCTATATCTCATTTATTAGAGCTAGTGTAGCAGTTGGTAGCCGTGTTCTAATTCAAGGTTTGTGGTTGTCTATTTATTAACTATTGCATCATCACCATTGCATGCATATAGCGAACGAGCCAGTGGAGATCGTGATCTTCGACGAGTAGGAGTACGACGAGGTCATCGAGGAGTACGAGGAGGAGATCCTCGTGCAGGAGGACGTCCCGGAGCCACCAGTCGCTGACTTTGCTGACACCGCGCCCGCTGAAGGCAAGCCCAGGTGCATAACCCTATTTTTATTTCACTAATATATAATTATATATACATGTTGTGCATTTACGTTCAGGAGTTCTATGAAAATCACATGCATAAATATATCTATCCTATGAGTCGTACTAGTACAGGTCCGAGTAGCTGCTATGCTTAGGCTATCGGTAGCGTGAGTGATCTGTCGTTGCTCACCCTAGGTGAATAATATTACTCTGATGGAGAAGGGTGAAAAATAAAATGGTGACCGGGAAGGGATGAGGTTTGGTTACTGGTGGGGGTGACGAGTTGAGTCCCGCGGCCAACGGGGCTTAAATGGGTTACACTGTTTCCCTGCCTGTGTCGATTAGGAACCGTCCATTGTTGTGGATGGTAGTCAGGTCACAGACTTATTATCCTGAGCACATACTTGCTTATGGGAGCAGGAAGGCTTGTTACTCTCTTGTCTTGGGTTTCGGCTCTATCTGGACCGACTGTACCGGTGGTTTTTGGGTGGAGGTCTAAGCACTGCACTGAGTCTGAGACTCGGGTACAGGGGCTTAGAGTCCCAGTTTGGACGGGGACTTGGACCCCTGGACAGGAGAGGGGTATGTTGGTCTTGTTTGTGCCGAGGTGCAGATGAGGCGTGTGTTTTGGGGTACCCAGCTGGGCTACATTGATTCGCGAATCGCCACGCTATGCGGTACGACTTGGCTATGGTCTAGCACCGTAGTAAGAACTGGAACAAGAAGGATGATAAAATGGTTCTGTTTGCTTACCACATGCTTGAAACTAGAACCGGTGCTTACCTAGAATTGTTGGTTAATGAACTAAAATTGACTGCTAACAAAATAAAAATAAGGTTACCCTCTTAGTAATGCTTTTGGCAAACTCTTTAAACCAGCAAACCTTACAGCCCCTGCATAGACTTAAGAGTCGGGAAAATATTCCCAATAGACAATTAAGTCTTGAGAGTACCTTATGTACTCAGGGTTTATTTTACCCCTGTTGTAGGTGCAGCTTAAGGAGTTACCCATTGTGTGGAGGATTCTTCTGGTGGGCACAGACGGATCCTTGTATCGTTTCCGCTAGATGTTCATTTAAATTCCGTTATTTAAATTCTGCACTCAGAACTGTGGATTGTAATAAATAAATTTCGAGACTCTGTATTGTATGAAATGGACTAAGTATGTAAGTTCTGTACTCATTATTGGATCCTAGATGGAAACGTGGATATTCGAGTTCTCCCGTTGGGTGCGCTCGACGGAACTGGTCTAGTTAGTATGCTCTCTTGGGTACTTAGTGTCTAATGGAAGGCAAGTACTCCGGTGAGTTCATTAATTTAGGCTGTTCTGCCACAATTGCTTGGTCTGGGGGTATTGACACGTGGCTGCAATAAAAATGGTTAGTATAAGAACATGCAGTTTTATTCCAAAATGAAGTTTAGTATTGAATAAAACTCATACCTTGAGAAATCTCTGAGATTTCTTGGACCTCTCTTTCCTGGTCACATGAATGTATTCAAGCATTTTCCTCTTGCCCTTTTCTTCTGAAGAGGCAATAACTGACACTGAAGGGGTCTTCATGAAGACTTTTAAAGTAGGGGCATTGTGGCTCAATGCAGGTTTAGGCCCAGCTTTGTAATACTCCACTGCTTTATTGGGAGGAATGGGTTCGAAATCCTATACATGGTCAGATTTCAGAATAAGGGATGAATGCAGAAACAAGAAATGACCAATGCAATGAAATTACCTTGCTCTCAGGAGCAAATTGAGAATATAAGTCTTGGCATAAGGGGTGGACTGGTATGTTGAAAATGCGATTATGCCACTCTTGCCACCAAACAGAGAAAAGGAGTGAGCATCATCCACCAGTCCAAATGAGGAAGGTTCATATGTTGGCAGATCTTGTCCAAGATCAAAGACTTTTCTGGCTTCTGTTTCATTGGTGATCAGCTCCCTGTACCTTATGATTGATGAAAAGAAGGGTCTTGGGGGCAGTTGTCCACATCCTAATTGCATATATGTCACATTAGGATTGTAGAATTCATAGGTGGGCTGCACCATTCTCCCATGATGAAATTCGACTGGTAGGATGCATGGTTTGATAAAGGAGTTGAAAATTTCAGTGGATGCCTTATCAGAACAGCCAGACTCGTAGTTGAATTTATAAGGGAAGGTCAAGTCATAGTTCTCTCTGTAGGGTAACCAGGACACATTATTAAAACCTTTGAAGAGGTGACCAATATCCATATCAATGCTGATGGATGATGATGCTTCCCCATAAGTTTGGCAGCTCTTGGTTGTTGTTGGATCGCCCTCAGCAGAATTAACCGAAGGAAAGCTTAAATTGTCAAGAGGTACAGATACTGCTTGATGCATGTAGAGTTGCAGCCACATCTAAATAAGCCACCAAGGGCCACTCACACAGGAAATCCCCTTGCCATGGTACATTTGGGTAGAAATTTGGTGCATCATGTGGTATACGGCTCCTAGGAGGTATTTACCCAGGGGAATTAGTGTACCTGCAGCTAAGTCTTCAGCCATTATCATGTGATTCAGGGTTGGTTCATTGGATCTTCCACAGAAAATAAACCTGCATAGCCACATGTTCATAAATGCTCTGCTTTCCTTTTCAGAGACAGTACTAGTTGCTTCCATATAGGTTTGGATATATCCAACCCATCCTCCTCCTGATTTAACAGCTCTCTGGTTACTTTTGCCTTATACTGACAAGGGTGTACTGATTTGGAGACATTTAAGCCGGTCATCATGAACACATCGGCTAAGGTAGGAGTCATCATACCATGACCAAAGACGAAAGCGTTGATGGCGTCCGACCAGAAATGGGAGGCTGCTATCAGGAGAGGTTTGTTTCTGGGCATTTCTGATAAAGATAGCTCTAGACAGTGATTGATGTCTTGGTTGTCCCAGCTGCTGCTGTTCTTGCTCAACATCCTGCGGTACCAGTTTCGCCATCCGACTATTGGAGGAAGCGGCCAAGTCTTGAAGGTGTTTGGTCATTGATTTGGCGGAATGACTCCGGATTTGAAAGGAATCCTCAAAGTTTCCTTCTCAATGATCTCAATTGGGTCAGGATTGCCCATGGGACCAAGGAGATAGGAATCGGGATTTGTGGCATATGGGATCAAAATCTCGTTCTTGTACTCCTTCAAGAACAATGGAATCAAGAAAGCGGATGGGTTGGAAGAGAAGCAAGAAAATCGATTGAAGATTGCTGAATGCGCGAAAAAAATGAGTTGGGGTTTAACCTCTGGGATCTCGTCCTGGGTCGCCATTGGGGGTTCGATGCAGATTTGAGAATACCGAAGTATGAATTTCTTAGGTGGCGGCTACAATGTTGAACAGTATAAACCTAAGGGGGAGAAAAGAAGCTTGCGGTCAATTTTAGGATAAACGGCTTTTATCCCGAAATTGAGGGGGCATGTGTTGACACCAGATCTTTACACAATGACAAGGCGGGCCAGTGCGCAGTGAGTCGGCGGAGACAGATGCTCAAAGCGTTCGGCAAAATCCATGCGGTCGGATAATTCCCAAGATTCGGCAATCGATCGCGCAATCGATTAATCGGAAGAAGGGCGGTTTCCATCGGAGCGACAAAGGCGGCAAGTGAGAGCCGAATTGGTAACGGTGGTTGCGATAATTAAGGCAATAAGGACTCCGAAAGGAACCAAAGTCAAAATATTGTATTTCTTCCTTTAATATTTTGTAACCATGTCCTCTTAGGACTCATGTTATAGCCAGGGTATAAATATAAACCTTTAGCTATTGTAAAAGGGGTTGACAACCAAATAAATACAACCGGCCCCGTGCCAACTTCGAGTCCTTTGTCGTGTCGTCGAGTTCTTCGAGAGGAATCATCGATCTGTCGACCTCCGTAAGCCTTGGCAACCTTGTTATCATGTGTAGTATCATGCGGTGGATTTAGATATTGATGCAAGTAGTCTTGTTTATTATCAATGATCGTGCGGCGGATCCTTGTCTAATAATCAAGAGGTCTTCGCTTGTGTTTTGCTTATGAGTAGATGTCGTGCGGCGGATGTTTGCTTGTATGCTTAGCAAAAGCAAGATAATTATCGGCTCATGTAGATTTGGCAAGATCTATTGGGTTCATTAAATTATCGTGTTGCATGTTTTATATAATCTTTATATATTTGCAAACACCCTTTTGCCCAATCTAGATTGATACGGTTCGGCTCTTGTTAGTTTATATAGATCTATCTATGTTACAATGAGTTGCTTTCATGTTGTTTCTATAAGTAGATCTTATATCTATAAATAGCCGAATTAGCTTGAATCTAGATTGTTACGTGTTGCGGGTTCACGCATGCTATCCATGTTTAAGCTTTGATGACGCTAGGTATCGTGCGACAGATGCAGGATTTAGATTAGTTTAATCATGTTTGCTTACGTGTTTCCTTCATCATGGACCCCAATTCGGCTGATTGCCGAGATTGGTTATGCTTCAACTTATAATCAACTATGAGTCATTCGTACGTCCTTTTTTCATGCATGTGCGTTCGGCAATCAGTGATTTGCGTGCTATATGTCCATTTTAGCCGAACGTTCCATAAAACATGTTGGCAGATAGCTTTCATAGATGTGTGTCGTTATAAGTGGCTTCAGGGCCGTACATATGGAACTGTCTGGTATTACCCGGCACGTTCTAGTTTATATCTAATGACTTTCATCCCTTGTTAGTTTCAGGTCAAACTGACTGGCACATTTTCGATTCTCGAAACACCCGGGCACCCAATTGAAGTCACGCTTCCCGGCTTGCTGTGTGTGAGACATAGTACGACACTTTTTGTGTCAACATAGCCCAGATCAGTGAACTACCTACTCACAAGGGGGGCACGATACAATCCTGACGGGAGCCTTTCCGCCAGCGCTGAACCCGTCACCGATCTCCTCCAGAAGATTTCCACGCTCACTGAGGAAGTGCATAGAGGGGCCCACAAGTCTGATAGAGAAAATGACGTGCTCACGCAAGCACTTGGAACCAAGGAGCACCCCGGTCACACTAGAGGAGCCGGGGTAATTCCTTGGGAGAAAGCATTTGAAGGTGAATCCGCTTCCTATAGGAGCCGGGTGAGGGCTAGAACGCAAAGAGAAGAGGAGTTCCAAAGGATGCGAGAGGAGCTAGAACAGAGCATGGAAGCATGGATAGCTGCTCAAGTGGCGAGCACTACCCAATCCATGTGTTCGAGTCAAGGGCCGCATGCAATCCCGGCTTTGAATAGCCCAGTGCCCGGCAAGGGTCGCAGTAGTTGTGGCTCAACCCCTATGCCTGACGACGAAGAGGTCAATGCTCCTCATCCGGTGGATGACATCACAGAACCTATGAATGTCAGGTTGTACATCCGTCAGCAGTGGACCAAAGACAAGGTGACGGTCGGGCAAGCATTTCCTAGAGGAGAGAACGTCATTCATGGCAAGCCAGTGCCACTTGGGTATGCCAGGGTCAACATTGATAAGATCTTGGACAAGAAGTACAATAAGATACATATTGATTTCTCAGTGGAGGAAGAAAGGCTGCATCTAGTTCACAACTTGGGCACTCATGTCGCCTGGCGCAAACGCTTCATCAAGCTAGACGAGCAACCATCTTCGGATGATGAGGATGACAGTGAATCATCTCGGTCGCCTCCGCGAAGAGGTTTCTCTCCTCGTCAAGATCCACCGACACCTCCTCCACCGCCAAAGGAGAAGACTCCTCCTCCACTGCCAAAGGAGAAGACTCCTTCTCCACCGCCAAAGGAAAAGACTCCTCCTCCTCCTCCACCAGCTTCAAAGTCCTCAGGACTGGGATCTCGATGGCCTAGCTCTAGATCAGGTTCGACTTCGCAACAGAGGAGGTCATCAGCTTCGATTGGTAAAGATCCCAAGATGACTAGTAAAAGGCGGCAGCCAGTGCCGACTAAGGACGATATTCTATGAGCTTAGATTGCAGAAAAGGCCGCCAAACTTGCCTTGTATGAACGATTGGCTTATATACCTGAGAAACAGAGCCAATTGAAAGGCAAAGCAAAAATCCGGGTAATCAAGAAAGAGCTAGAGAAATACACACCTTTCAGCAGCTAGAGATAGAAACCTTGGCCGCAGACCTGAACATAAGCATGGAGGCGGCCGAAGATCTCTATTTTGAAAACATCGAATTTGAAAAAGGCCAAAGTTGTATACAAGTTTGAACTAGGCAAGCCTATGGTCGCCAGCGAAGAAGAATATAGAAAATTGCCAACAAACATGCGACAGTTGCATGATTATTATATCATAGATAGTAACAGCAACAAAGACAAGATAGCAACCTTTGAAGTATGCATCCCTCTATGTTTATTTTTAATCATCTTGAAGAAGTTGTGCATACTATTCATTATGAAGACCTCTTTCAACTCTTTCAACGACGCTCGCTGGATGTGCAGATTATGATGTTATGGACTATGTAAGTACCATACCCTAACAACGTTATAATAAACTACGTGATCTGCATTTGAATATATTCATGCATGTTTATTTTGCAGGTCTGTAGCAAAATTTTGCCTTCAAAAATGAAATAGCAATTTTGACTTCTTGGACCCCATCTATGTAAATGAGACAACATGCAAAGCGGGTCTCGAAGATCCGTATGTATCACAAAGTTTGAAGATTGAGTTCGAAAGAATGTTCTCAGTCCAGAAAACAAACACACTGCTAACCTACAATTGAGAGTGTGTTCTCGACCCTTACTTAAGTGTTTTTTTTCTTGATATATCATTCAATAACATAAACTTTGTGATTGCAGCAACCATTACATCCTCGTAGATATAAGTCTTAAAAATTCAACTATCGAGGTGTGGGACTCAAAAAAGAAGCCACTTAAACTTATCGAACCCCTAGTAAAAGTGCTAAATATATAAGTGAACCCAATATCACCATACTTTTCAATCACATATGAAATTGTAATTAATGTCCTCAGCCTTCACACTTCATTTACATTGTCACATAGAATGAAGGCGTTACCTGATTGGAGAAATGTGGAGCCTAAGCTGCAAAAGAAATGGAGAGCCCCATTCAGAGTGGAGTATATGAAGAAGGTCAAGCCCCTATATCAACCAATGGGGAACAACGAATGCGGGTTCTATGTGATGTGGGCAATGCTTGCCTACTTTGGCGCAAAACTAGGAATAAGAGATGGCATGGTACGTACGCGTCGCATTTTAATTCTATTGTTTTGTCTTACGTATGTGCATCTCAATATCATTTTGTATCAATTTACAGTGCAAAGATCAGAAACACAACAGGTTGCTAGAATTTGAGATAAAAAGATTTCAAGAGGAGATAGCGGCTCTTATTCTGGACGATATAGTGTATAGAAAAGGATGTCTATCCATTGTGAATAGTAAGGACTTCAAGAAAGACTATGGAAAAGACCGCCTCGAAAGGCTATTGTAATGCGACATTTAATTCGATACTTTAAGTTTTGTTTGGATGTTTTGTAATAATTATTATAAATGTGTGATGGGTTTGTATTGTCGCTAGTCCACAACCACCTTCAATTCACATCGATAGCAAACACCTCACGATCTCCCACCCCACCACCTCTACCAGAAACCCTAAACCAGAAACCCTAAATGAAAATAAAACAATTAAAAATGCAATTTTAAAAAATAATATCACTGCCGGTTGGTGTGCCAAACCGGCAGTGATGGCTCAAGCATCACTGTCGGTTGGTGTTACAAACCGACAGTGATGGTTCAAACATCACTGTCGGTTGGTAACACGAACTGGCAGTGATGCTTGAGCCATCACTGCTGAAGTGCCAGTGTCGGTTCAAAAACCCCACCACTGAAGGGGGGTTTTGAACCGGCACAAATATCAAGTTCTGTAGTAGTGTATATGTCATACTAAAACTAGCATTTGATGGGCATCATTAGTAATGATGGCAAAAAGATAAATACCCATGGTCCATGCTAAGTTCAATCTCTCCCTCTATGCATTCATTTTGTCTCTCTCCTTAAGGTATTGTTTCGATGCACATGTACCGATCTCAATCTACATGTGTTAGAGTGGATTAGAGTGAACCTTAGTTTAAGTTCCCCTAGTCCAAACAAGGCCTAACACATTTTCTTCCATCTCCCATTTATTTCAAGGAAGGCACGAAAGAAAAGAAACAAACTAGAGCATCAAATTAGGCACCTAAATCAAAGCTATAGTGTCATATAGGTGAGGGAAAAATCTCAGGTTTAAACAAGCACTACTACACAAATCTTTTGAGAGGTATTTCCAAATTATTCTCTGAGGCGGTTGGGTTGGTTGCTCGCGTCGGTTATTGACCGGGTAGCTATCCCAGCAACCACCTAGGTTAGTTATTAACCAAGGTCGTCATCCTAACACAACCACCTCAGTGGTTAGGCGATCATCCTAACACAACCGCCTCGATTAATCATTAACTGAGGTGTTCATCCTAACACAACTACCTCGGTTAATATATATTACCAAGGTGGTTATCCTAACACAACTGCCTTAATAAATCATTAATTGAGGTGGGCTTTATAAAGCAATCGTCTCAGTAAATCAGACCCAACTTGCTAACCCACACCAACCCACTATCATCTTAAATATATAGACAAAACTAGAACCCTAGACCCTCACTCACCCCTCTCACAATCCCAGCCGCACCCTCCCCATCCCGCCCACTATCCTCTCTCCTCCCCTGTCCACATCGCCCCCTCCAATCCTGGTAGCCTCCCCTCCCCTACCCGCGCTGCCCTCTCCCCTCCCCTCCTGGCACCGTAACCTCCCTCCCGACAGCCTCCCCTTCCGTCGGCCTTCCCTCCCCGCGTCGCCCCTCTCCGCGCCGCGCTGCCTGGCGATGCTCCCTCCCCACGGTGCCCTACACCCCTCCCCTCCCGATGGCATCCCCCTCCCCACCCCGGGTCACCTAGCTGTGTCGCCTCCCTTCCCGCTGGCCTCCTATGCTTGCGCCCCTTCCCTTCCAACGGTGGTGGCGCAGTGGATTTGGTCACGACGCCCCTCCCCTCCTGGTGGTTCTGGTCACGGGGAGGAGCTATGGAGGTGCGCGGGACAGGGCCTGCTCCCCCGGTGGCTTTAGCTTCGGGGCGCACACGGGCAACAGAGTGAGGCCCAGATCCAGGCCCAATTAGGGTTGGGTATGAGTTTTTCTTTTTTATTTGATTTACCGAGGCATGCATTTCAACCGACTCGGTAAACATTAATTTACCATGGCCTTTTGTCTGAAGCGTTTGTGATGCCCGCCTCAGTAATTAAAAAATGCTATCCTTGGTTAAGGTTTTTTTTAGTAGTGGAGGAACCATATCATGTCATGTTAGAGTGCCAAAAGGACTTTCTCTAATTCTTGAGGGTCATCAAGGTAGGAATTTAGATTTCTGATTTGTAGTCGGAAGCAAGTTTCAATTCATGTCTTAAAACTCAAGTAATTGAGTGAGTTATTATTATACCTTAGTGGAAGAAACAACCCAGTAAAGATAGCTAGATAAGTTGAAGGAGTCACTCCAAACAAAAGGCTAACATCGAAAACGACACCCGGGTGGGGTGGAGATGGGAGGAGGGGTGCTATGAGTCTAGGATATGGACATCTTGTGTAGGTGTAGCCATGCCTTGGGGATACAGTTGTAAGGGCTAGCGAGAATAGAGCTTTGCATGTCCTTATCCCTTGCCATGGATCTTAATTAAAGCTTATTTTTGAACCAAGAACACACGTTGAAGATGGGAGAATGACCAAATCAACATCTCAAACAGAAAAGAACCACAGTAATACAAGTTGTCATAAAATTGAAAATGGCTTATAGGAAAGAACCTTTTTACATTAATATTTTCTTAAAAAATATTAAAAACCCAGCTTACAAGCGCGAACATTACATGCTCTTTATGTAAAAAGAGCATGATGACGTACAAGAATATTAATCTCTCAGACAACATACTACGTACATGCAGCTTCTATCTATCTTGCGGGCATGCTATATGTATCTACTATTTGCCTGCCTTCTTGGTGTTTCCATATGATACCTGGTAATCGTCAGCAGGTTCTGTTACTCTTCTCTGGCACAAGCTGATACTGCCATTTCCTTTGCTGCTGCTAGCTAGAGCCATGAAGAAGGTTGGCAGACATGGCATCTCCAGGCGCTACTGCAGTGCTTGTAGTAGCCGGAGCCTGATGAGCCGGATACAGGTGCGCCACGGCTGCAGCAGGCATCATCATCACGGATGCAGTAGTAGGGTAATGGGGCAACTGAAGCATGGTCGCCCCGAATGGAACCATCGGAGCTGCTGGAAATGGCATGGCCACCGGTGGCGTCCCCGGAGGCACGCACTGCGGCTGCACGACGGGGTACACCGGCGGCGGCGCCGCCAGGCCGACCGAGGACATCGCCTGCACCTGGTGCTGCAGCAATTTCATGTAATGGATGGTTCGGTCCAGCGTCGAGGCTTGGTTGGACTGAAAATATTATCATTATCAATCAGTCATGTAATAAACTAATAACTGAACACAGCAAGCACCTATGTACGCGCGCATTCATAATTTCATATATATATTATTATTTGGTTAGTCGCATCAGACGATTCAGATCACTGCAGCCTGCAGGCTCACAGCTATATATGAAAAATGCTGTGTTCTGTCACTATGTGGATGCATGCAGCAGTTTTTTGTTTTTTGTTTTTTCTTCTAGTATAGAAACTAACTTTTCTTTGGATACTACTAGAGGCAGTGAACTGATGATCCTCTCAATCCGCCATGGATGTCGGCGCACCCGGTTTTGGAACCCTGAGCTGAAAAGTCTTTACAGACACAGACCCGATGTTGAGAGATATATATGCTTTTCGCTGCATGCACACATACAGCCATGCATGCATGCATATACCACGAAGGACAAACTCTTGAGTTCAATTTTTTTTTTCAGATGGTGGCCTTGGCTATATCATCAGTTGCAAAATCCGTATAGATGTCTCCGGCCTGAAGAACAATGCAAGAGGCCGGTTGCGGTCGGGCATATAAAATTGGACGCATGCTGCACTAATTAATCGTGGTGATCGATCACACTTAGTCACCTTTCTGCATCCCGGGACGAGCTGCTGCAGCGTCTTGAGCCTCTCGTTTATCTTTTGCCTCCGTCTCTGTAAGCGTGGTGTTCAGGACATTAGTTATATACTGCTGCAACTGATCAGATCAGTGGTTAATTAATGGTAATTGTGTGATCAGTGTGATTTCGAAGTAAAGTCATGATCGAAGTGGTTGCTGCTGCGTGCGCCATACCTTCTCTGTCAGGTTGTGTGCTTCTCCGTGGTGAGAGTGAGACCTCCTTGAAGATGATCCCCCTGCCGGCGCCTGCTTTCTCGTCTCCTGTTACCGAAACCCATGGCAAACCAAGAAAGGGTAAGAACAACAATATGAATGATGCACTAAGCAATAAGACTAGTTAGATGGTATGTTCAGTTTCTCCATAAATTCCTGCTATTTATATATTTTTTGAGTAATCTACCTCTTAATTAAAAATTATATTATTGTTAACTCGTTCGGGACGAATCTGTGTACGTACGTAGCTTGTAATTTTTATGTACAGGTAAATAAGGTGGAGACTGATCTGTGTGCGTAGTATAAATATACTTTTTGCTAGGGGGGAAAGTAGAGATTATTTACAATTTTTCTTTCAATCTTCTGTATGAACATATATATAGATAAAAAGATACGTCGATCGATCAAAACATGCATGGGATGTGTTTGTCCTTATGGGCGACGTGGAGCTCCTTTCAATGACGTGGAGACATTTCAATCACAGTAGTCAGTCTGACCATGAATGTCCTCAGTACTCGGAACTCTGAATCTAGCTGATCAGCTAGCTAGGCTTTTAAAGTAGTGTTTATTAAACAATGCAATAATGAACAGAAGCAAGTTCTAGAACCAGGGGGAGCTGCTGCAACTTGGAACCAGGGGAGGAGAATGACGCATCCGCCGGCAGGAAACATCTCGTGTAGGCTGCAGCTAGCTGACGAACTTTGATATGGGCGACGCGGGCCCCTCATATATACTGTTCTATAGCGGGTTGTAAAATAATTTATTTATTGTATAGCCGTTTAATTTATGATAATTACTATTTAATTTATGAGATTTTTATTTATGATAATTATTATGTTAATTTATAAGATTATAGTAACACCGTATTATATATTATTACATGGTTTACTATAAGGATACGATAAATATCTCTATATGTTATAATAATATATAATTAACACAATTATCATAAATATGTAATCACTTTATTATAAATTGATCGATATATAAAATTATTGTGAATGAAGGTGACTAACTAACTACTGAAGATAATTTATATATTACAGAATTAGCTGTGGAACATCTTGCAAGGCGAAAAATGGTTGGTGCACACCTTCATTTTCAATATTTGCGACACTGCGGTTTTGTGTAATTGGCTCAATGAACATTGCGATCCGGTTCAAGCGTTACAAAATAGATAATAAAAATCATATAAGTGTCAAAAAAAATATAGTATAAAATCTTCTATGCTCTATATGATGAGAACTATATAGTAAAAATGTTGTTTTCACTAAAATATTCATTTTGCTCCTATTCATAAATAGATAAATTTAACCATAGTTAATTTATTAATATATTTGTAGGACACTCAAAAAATCTAGAAAAAATCACAGAATGCCCACATCACCTGACTATGCTAAAAAATTAACTTAAAATAATAAAGTTCAATATATCAGTTAAGCTTTGACAGGCCGGAGATAAATCTATAACTCAGTCATGCTAAATATACCGTTATAAACTTTATTAATTTGAGCTAATATTTGTAGCATAGTAAATATTTGGTGATGTACTCATTATATGATTTTTTCAAGATTTTTAGTGCACTACAAACATATTAACAAATTAACCATGGTTAAATTTGTCTATTTATGAAGATGGGCAAAAATGATCATTTTAGTATAAAACAATATTTTATCGTGTAGTTCTCATCATGTAGAGTGTAGAAGATTTCATAAACATTTTTTTGGCACTTATATGATTTTATATCTATTTTATAACGGCTTGAACCGGACCGCGGGTGTCCATTGACTAATAAACAAAACCGCAGTGTCTTATGACAAATATCAAAAGTGGAGGTGTGCATTAGCCAATTTTCACCTTTAAAGATGCCCCATAACCAATTCTCTCTTTATATATATACACATGACAATGCTATTCTATACTCTAGTTGTAGGGTGTAGAATATTCTACATCTAGTAGCTAAAATTGACTAGAAAATACTGAACCGTGTTCAATATCAGTCAGCAGTATGTGTCAGTATTATAATGACATGTAGCTAGTGAATTATATTAAGTTTTTTTTAGTATAACAATATATACACAAGTGTTATTCTACAACTTAATTAGGTGTAGAATAATTATACTATACTAAGTTGTTATACTCGAAAAAAGATCAGTACAATTTAGTAGTATATAAAATTATCATAAATAAAAGTGGCTACAGAATAACTTATTCTATAGCTAGCTAGCTACTCCCTCCATTCCAAATTGTAAGTCATTCCAAGAATCTTGGAGAGTCAAACCATTTTAAAGTTTGACTAAAGATTATAGAGATAAACATAAAGATTTATGACATCAAATAGGTATAGTATGAAAATATAACTAATAAAGAATTTAATGATACTTAGTTGGTATCAAATATGTTATTATCATATTATATAAATTTGGTCAAACTTTATGAACTTTGACTCTCCAAGATTTTTGAGAAATAACTTACAATTTGGAATGGAGAAAGTACTAGATATAGCTACACGTACGTACGTACCTTGTTGTTGCCCATCATCATCATCCCTACCGTCGTAGTCGTCGTCGGAACCTTTTCTTTCTTGCCCATCTCCGTCGACGTCCCCATCGTCGGAACCTTTTCTTTCTTGTCCGTCTCCGTCGACGTCCCCATTGTCCTGGTCGCTGGTACTACTACGCCCGGACTACGACGGCAATCATCAGCCATCGGTCGGCGACCGCCGCCATCGTCGTCGTCGGTGCAGCTGGCAATAAGTTTGTCGCCTCTGACAATGGTGCCGAGCCACGCCGCCATCTCGTTCTCCGACGGTGGGTCGAACCGCAGATCGGCCGGCGGCGGCTTGCTGCTGAACCTCGGCGACCAGAGGCAGGAAAGCGCCGGCTGCATCGACGCCGATAATGCACCGCCGCCGGTTTGTCCTACCTCTCCTTGCTCCCACACCAGCTCAAAAAGATCGTCTCTGTTATGTAAACAGGAAAGGAAACGTGTGTAGTGTTTGCTAATTGCGTGCGTGCATATATATGCTGCTGTATGCGCTTAACTGATCATATACCATTAGTTCTTTTGGGAAAGGCAGCAAGAGTAATTAACTCCTACAATACATATATATCCTACTTAGACGACCATATTAATTGAAACTGTCCTTGCTTATTGGCCGTTCTGCATGCTCCTGTGTAACACGGTTCCGGCGCTATATATACAAATTCACGAAATAACCGTTCCAAACGCACATCAAATCATAGATGACAGACGTACGTGGAGCAGTCCGCGACCATGTCGGCGAAGAGGCTGCTGGTTCCACCCGTGGTTTGCACGGCGGCGGCGGCCTCGCCGGTGTTGTCGTTGTAGAAGGAGCACGGAGCCGCAGCAGCTGGGTCTTGGTAGTAGTAGTTCATCATCTCAAACCCTGAATATTACACACGAGATCGATCCTAGCTAATTTGAGAAAAGCACACGAGAGATCGATCGATCGATCGAGCACGCACTTGCTGCGTGCTGCTGATGTGCTTCGTCGTCGTCGTCTGAGCCTCTCTATAGCGCTGTATCTCTGTGCAGTGTGTGTATATATAGTGCACGCGTGGCGTGGCACCGGTGGAGGTATAGTAGATGTACGTGTGTGCGTGGCAGCACGAGCCGCCATGGCGACACTAGCTGTTTGTTGGTGGATGTACGTGGATCTATTCGTGGGAGAGATAAAGATCTAGCATATATAATGCAGAGCAGGGATTAGCTAGTACTCCCTCCGTTTCAATTTATAATTCGTTTGACTTTTTTGACCTCAACTTTGATCACTCGTCTTATTAAAAAAATTGTGTAAACATAGTTAAATTTAAATTATTTATGTAGACTATTTATTAAATAAATAAGTCACACCGAAAGAAATTGATATTTTATACAAAATTTTGAATAAAACGAGTGGTCAAATTTAAGGTTGAAAAAATCAAATGAACTATAATTTGAAACAGATTAAGTATATAGTAGGGAGAGAGGAGGAGGCCTGTCGATCGGGATCGGAGTGAGGCCTGTCGGGACTCGGGACTCGGGACTCGGGACTGAGGACGCCTGAGGCGAGGCAAGAACGTGGGCTCTGTACCGTAGCGCGGTTGTGTAGCCACTGCGCCCACCGAGGGAGGCAGGGCCAAGCAATGAGAGGATGTAGAAGACGACGACGATATCTGATATATATTACCTCTATTCCAAATTATAAGACTTTTTAATCGATAAAAATTTAAATAATATTTAATTGACATCGTAAATATGATTATATTATCATATAAATTTAGTATACATTGACTCTCTAGGATTTTTGAAATGTTTTATATATAATTTAGGATGAAGGGAGTATTATTTAGAAGTTGTTTTGGACAAACTTTTGTTTTTTGACTATCAAGGGGGGAGGCGTTTCCCAACTAAATAGTACTCCCTCCGTTCCAAATTATAAGACGTTTGACTTTTTTGACTTAAAATTTGAACACTCGTCTTATTTAAAAAATTTGTACAAATATAGTCAAATTTAAGTCATTCTTGAAGATCTTTTGTTAACAAACCAAGCTATGCCAAAAAAGTGACATTTTATACAAATTTTTGAATAAGACGAGTGGTCAAACTTGATGTCAAAAAGTCAAACGTCTTATAAATTGGAACGGATTGAGTATTGATTAATATCAACATTGAAAACACTTGACGGTTTTGGACAAACTTTGAGTCAACATTGAAAATATTAATGGGCCTGTTTGGTACAGCTCAGCTTCACTAGTGAAGTTGTTTTTTAGAAAATAGTTTTATGAGCAACTCTCTAGGTGAAGCTGGGCTATTTTAGAAAAAGTGTTTGACAAAACAGCTTCACCTACAACTTTATGCATACATATGAGAGAGAAAGGGGGGAGAGAGCTGAGATAAGCTATTTTTTTCAGCTTCATCTCCCACTTCATCTCTTTGTGAGAGGGGGAGAAAAACAGCTTTATAAATGAAACTGTTTTCAAAAGAGGTGTTTGACAGAAAAACAGCTCACAACAACTTTATAAAGTTGTTGTGAGTTGTACCAAACAGACCTTAAATCATCAATAACTTTTAAGTTGTTAAAATTACAAATATGAAAAATATATAAATATATTTGTCTTAAAAATACTTATATATAAAAGTATACATAAATCATTATTCTATAAATATTTTTATAAAAATAAGAGGTCAAAATATGTTTGGAAGGTCATGTCATGTATTAAACGACTTCTAATCATATACGAGGGACTATATGGACTAATTGAAGTAAGAAGTCTCCCCTCCAGGGGACTTCTTAGTTTAATTAAATTATTTCTTTCCTTCAATTAAATTATTTTATTTGTTAGTCAGAATCTTAGGTGGTTCTCGGAAGAAGATAGCGAAAAAATATCCCTAAAGTCAAAACTAAAAGGAACGTATGAAGCGATGCTTCCACAGATTCGATCATGGTTTATTTACAATTATAACTTCAACATCTAATCACTTATCATTTGGGGTCATTTTCCATAAAAAAAAAGAAAAAGAGTCAAAGAAAAGATATTCCTCATGTCAAATCAAACAAAAAAGACAGGTAAATATATATATATATATATATATATATATATATATATATATATATATATATATATATATATATGTATGAAAATTCCAGTCCAGGGGAGTCGCCCCGGCCTGGTCCGTTGTCGTTTGCTCCCCGCGGTGAAGACACGGGCACCGGCCGGCCGCCGGCGGGGGTATTCATTCCCTGCAGATCGAGCGCTCCGGCGGCGCGCGGCGGCTTGGGCCATGCATGGTGTTAGTGTGTTACCGTGTGTTAGTTGGTCAAGCGCGGCTGACGGATCAAACAGAGTTACGGACTGGTGCTGACTCGTTCAGGTGTCGTTTACCCGCGCCCACGGGCCACATGATCCGTATTTTCGCGAGGATGACGTACGTGTACCATTTAGGGTTGTAGGCGTACGTAGCCGCTAGGTGGGTGGAGTATTATTTCAATTTTCAAGTGGAGATTGTTTTTGTGTATTATATACTCTCTCTATATACACACGCACATACTCCCAACGCTTGGCGGTTTGGACAACATTTGAGTTATACTTTGATAACTTTATTACTAGCAAATAGTATGTATTGAAAAACGCCTACATACATAATAAATATTATGTGTTAAATGACTAAATGATTAATTAGTTTATAATATGAGATTCAAACTCCATGAACATTCATTCATTCATTCTTATGAAAACATTTTTTAATTGGGTGTCTATGACACCCGGTCCTATTTAGGATTTGGCTCATAGTGGCTCATGTGCAGTGGCGGAGCTAGCGATGAAAGAAGGGGCTGAATATGGAGCTCCACAGCGAGTACTACCTAGAAATTTATCTTCTTCACTTCAGCTACAAATTTACTGACACCTTGTTTAGATGCCTTCAAAATTCCAAAATTTTATAAAATTCTTCGTCACATTAAATTTTTGGACGTATGCATGAATCATTAAATATAGGTAAAAAAACTAATTAGTTGCACAATCTGGTTGTAATTTACGAGATGAATCTTTTGGGTCTAGTTAATCCATGGTTGGACAAGAATTGCCAAAATAAAAACAAAAGTACTCCGGTGTCAAAACTCCTAATTTTTTTTCATCTAAACACCGCCTTAAGGCTTTGTTTGGATACCCTAGCTAAAAGTTGGATTATATAAGCTAAATTGGTAGGTTGTTTAGATCGATCCATAGCTTGTAAAAGCTGAAATAAGCTTCTTTCTAGAGCAAAATTATCTTAATGCCCTTGGCCCTTGGTTTTTTTTAACAAAGTGGAAAGAACAATAGTGAGGGGCATAATTGTCTTTTGATGTCTAGAAACTGAAAAAGTAAGAGGTTGGGTGAGATGTCTAGATTATCATGGAATCTGAAGTGCTCTAGTAGATTGTATAAGTTAGGCAAAAGCCACGGTTGTTTTGGACTCCTATAGATTTTAAAAGCTGGCTTTTATAATCTACCAGAATACAAATAGACGCTAACTTATGTTAGGGGTTGTTTGTACTCCTCAAACTAAAGTTTAGTCATGTCACATCATATGTTTAACACTTATTTGGTGTATTAAACATAAATTAATTACAAAGCTAATTACACATATTGAGGCTAATTTATAAGAGGATTCTTAAGTTTAATTAGTCCAAGATTTGACAATATGGTTCTACAGTAAACATGTTCATTCATAGATTAATTAACCTTAATAGATTTGTCTTGTTAATTAGTCCACTTCTGCGCCATTAGTTTTATAATTAGCTCACATTTAGTCCTCCTAATTAGTATCCGAAACTTCGATGTGACATGGACTAAACTTTAACCCCTAGATCCAAACACCCCCTTAGTATTAGTAATTTAAATCGGTGTGGGACTTGTGGACGTGCAACTGTGGCTGTCATGGCACTACGACACATGCATCGAGCTGGGAACAATAAGGCAAACAAGCAATTAAGATTCTACACAAGTATGAAAAACTAATCTAGAAAATAACTACTATATACGCATAACATGTGTTGTGTAGCGAATAGTGGTATATGCATGTAGTCTCAATGTCACAGTTATAGCCTTTGAGAATTCATCCACGGTAAGGGGGTAGGGGGCCAGAGCCCACGGCCCTAACGTGGCTCCGTCGGTGCTCATGTGCAGGTTAATGAAATATTGTGGAGTATTTTATCTCGCCTTAATTGTTAAAGGTGGGTTTGGTCAACATAATAGGTTTCTAGAGTCTATCCCCCTATCTCTAGGTCAACTCTTTTATGTGAATCGAGGATGAAAGTATAAGTGGGTTGTTGGTAGGTGTGGTTCACTCATGGTGTTGACTGCATCTAAGTCATTACAAATGATATCAGATACGACCTTCGTGACCACGGGCGTGTGCAAGTCAGGAGCGCAGACATGGGGCTCATTTGCGCGTGTAGGCCCTGTGGTGCACGAGACATGGCACATGTGTGTTACAACTGGTCACATTATCGCGTGTGCTAAAAGAGAGGACATTGTTGGTAATCGTTTTTTCTGGTTGTGGGCGTGTTTGGCCGACGAGGCCCTATGTGATGCATGGCATGTCACATGTGTCGACACTAAACACATAGTTGCGTGTGATAGGAGGGAATGTTCTTGGTCATCGTTTGCCTGGTTGTGGGTGTGTTGAGCTGATGAGGACGTTGGGCACTTGAAGGCAAAGTGTATATGACATCCGACCTAGTTTAGAATTTGGCCAATAGTGACCCATGAGCATGTTGACGAGATATTATAAAGGGTTCACTCCTACCTTGGTTGTTGTTAAAGGTGAGTTATAGATCAACATATAAGGCTTTCAAAGTTCATTCCATCATCCTCGGATTAGCACTCTTATAAGCGAAGATGAAACCATAGGTGGGTTGGTGATAGATATATTTCACTCATGGTACTGAGTGGATCTAAACCTAACTAGTTAAGAATGCAGAATGGATCTGCATCGTTTGAATTTTGTGGGTATTTCAATGCTGCAACTGATGGCGATATGATAGGTAGATAAGATACGAGAGAAGAGGAGGTTGAATAAACGCTGCCCTACTCACCTCGCCTGCATTATTTACTCACTCGGCTTTGCACATCTCCACACTTTATTTTACGACGATGGTAGGATTATTATGGACAGAAAGATAAATTAAGCACAACTGGATCAGTATTCAGTTCAATCCACCAAAAAACTTTGCATCGATATAGTCGTTACAGCGAGCGCCACAAGTGACGAAATGTAAAATCGTAATTTATTGAATGTCAAAATCTTAGTTCACAGCAAGTGACAAAATGTAAAATCATAACTTCTCAACTGAACATGAATCTGCTCTTTGCTGCTGGTCTGTCGTAGTTTACACTTTACAAAAAGTCTTTGAGATTTGTGTGTATTATTGTAGTTTTGCTTCCACGCTGCTTTAGGACATTTCTAATTGTTTCTATAATCAACATAACCCTAGTTGACGTGTGAGGATTGGCGGATCCAAAGGGGTTGGCGGGCTGCAGTCCCCCCCCCCCCCCCTTAGCCTCAATTCTCCATTGATATAACAATTTTTATAGCATTACAAAATCACGAGAGGTTTGATTGGTGGAGGTGGAGGAGGTATAGTTTTAGTAGCATTAGACCTAAATCACCATTAAATCGTCATTCACAATCACCGTTTCCATTACTTAGCCCCCCTTGACCACATCTGGATCCGCCACTACATGTGTGTGACCTTGACAATTAGAAGAGACGATACATGTTGGATTATAATTAGGATATAGACAATTTTTTCTTGGTGGATAATTTTAGCAAAAACAACTTTCTCTGGCAACTAACACCAAGCACAACTAACAAACTTGGCGTGTTGATGAGCACACCACCAACCAATAACACAGCATGAGGACCACCATAGAGACAAGAGTGCAATAATGGGTCAGGGCTGAAAAAGCCCTAGCGACACCTTAGAGCATCTGCAGCAGGGCCCCTACTTGAGCCCCCATAGCTAAATATGGGGTCTCAGTCAAAAAAATGTGCTCCAGCAGGGCCCCTACTAGAGCCCCGAAATTTGGGTGGACACCAAAATTCACCCTTCGGCCCCCATATTCCTAGGGGGCCAACATCCCGACCCCCATCCGGTTGTTGCGTTCGTTTCCCCCAAGCTCGCACCCGCTCGCCCTCGCCCAGCACCGGCACACCTTCCTCCAACACCATGTGCGGCCTCCTCCAAGCCATCCATACCATGGAGACGACTAGCATGGCCATCTCTGACCCAAGCACGGCCTCCTCTGCCCGCAGCGCGGCCTCCTACATCCGACCTCGCGAATCTCGCGGCCATGGATCTCGTCGCGTGGATCTCGCGGCTAGGTCTCCACCAAGCCGCCTGCAGCTTCCTCCGCCGCCGCCAGGAGCAGGCCTCGGCCATCCGCTGCTGCCGGTGACCGCCTCCCTCCACCGTGCCTCTCTCTGCCCCGCGGCTCTCTCTGCCCGGCTCGCAGCATCGGTGCTCTGCTCACGCGAAGGAGGGAGAAGGGAAGGGAAAGAAGAAATAGAGAATGACAAGCGGGTCCTATTTGTCATTGTGTACAGAAATATATTTGGGAGGACAAATTTAGGTGCTGCTGTTGGAGTGAAAGCACAAATTGGAGCACCCAAAATTAGGGGGGCACCCAAATTAAAAGTAGGGGCCTTGATTTGGGTGCTCTTGCTGGAGTTGCTCTTAGGAAAGGAAGCGACCGGCATCAAAGGTACTGACAACACATGCATGCATGCAGGCCGCAGGGGTGGGTTATATACTTACAAAGAGAAATCTCAAAGACACATATACAGGGGCCATGCATCTCTCCTGTTTGGCTGAACATCATGCCTGCAGGGTGGTGATGCGTGGTAAACCCATGGAAACATGGGCGCAAAACGAGAATTACAGCCGGCCGGGGATCGCCTCAGAACCATCCCTGCACCGGCGATGTGCCCCCTTGCCACCAGCATGCTAGGTAGGGGCCTTGTTGCACGACGGGGTATACTGCCACTGATGCTGGCTTCATTCTGCTCCTCAACGACGGCATTGCCTGCAAGCATTAAGCCTAAATAGATGAGTGACACATGCTGTTATGTATACGATCTAGTTGCAGAAATCAGCTTAATCTTATTAACATGTTGTTGATGGTAGAATGATGTAATCATCGTGCATGTGTGTATGTGTATATACTGGAGTCTGACGATCGACGCCTGCAGTTGCTGTTGCTGATGATAACCGACGAAACATCAAAGTTATGCGCGTTTTCATTGTTCAGAGTTTCAGACCTGAATGTGTTGTTGCAGTGACTTCATGTACCGGATGGTTTGGTCCAGAGTTGAAGCTTGGTTGCACTAAAATGTTAATAGAGAGTAGAAATTATACTACCATTTAATTGTGACCAAAGTGGAGTACAATTTGTGGTGTGCTAGTGTATAGTCAAAACTCTGATGAGATGAAGGTCACATACAAGCTAGGGGACATATTGTTAGTTATTAATTATTACTAAGCAGTCAAGGTTGTCCGGTCAACATAACTAGCGCTAGCTAGTACTGTGTAGTACTTTGGTGACTGAGAGAGAGGATCATATCCTATATAGTACGTATCATTTACTTGTAGTGGTAGTACTGTTCTTACGTTGTCGCATCCTGGAACGAGCTGCTGCAGGGTCTTCAACTTCTCCTTTATCTTCCACCGTCTTTTCTGCATATGCAAATTAAATTCAACATGCATGCTACGTGAGTGAAAAGTTAAATTAAGCAAAGCTAGTAGTTTATAGAGCAAATTTAATTGATATATACACGCACACAGCAGACTGATGACACACACTCACCTTCTCTGTCAGGCTGTGTGCTTCAGTGTGGTGATGAGATCTCCTTCCTCCCGTTGATGATGTTTTCCTCTTCTCCTGTCAGACGACGCATATATGCAAACAGCTATTAGAACGACGTGTGACGCAGCAGGATACTGAAACAGTGAAACATCGGATGTTTGTGTGAGTTTTAGACATATACTAATTATAAAAACTAGTTGCATGCATAGATAGAAGCTAATTTGTGAGATTAATTTATTAAGTCTAATTAGTTGATGATTTGATAATATAGTGTTACGATAAACATGTGCTAATTATAGATTAATTAGATTTAAAAAGTTTGTGTTGAGAATTAGACACCACTCACCTGTAGCTTGTGATCCGACGACTCCTTCTGGCCTGACGGTGACAGCACCGTCTGACCATCCTCATCCGCCAAATTGCAAGCGCGCCGGCCGGCAGCAACGACGGCATCACCGCCGCCGCCGCCAGCGAACTCCTCGCCGCAGACTATCGGGAAGAGCCACGACGCCATCTCGGCCTCGGAAGGGGGCGCTGGCGGTGGTGCCGCTTCCAGCCTCTCCGGCACGGGCACCACCGCGAATGGCTGCCTTGATGACAAGGGCTTGCAGCTGGGCTGCCCCTCCATGCTGCCGCCGCCGTCGCCGGCGGCGCGGCCGGCTCTTCGCCACACCAGCTCAAAGAGATCATCACTGTGCATGCTATGATCAGTTTGGATCAGCGCTAAGGGAAGAAAATTTTGATGTTAACAAGAATATAACATGCATGTATATGACGACGACGACCATATGAGGCTCCTATCCGCCGCACACGTACTACGAGGAGTGGTGATCATCGCACAAGCTGAGGAAGTCTTCTGCGCCGCCGCCGCTGCCGCTTCGGAGGTCTGTGGAGCAGTGGCACCAAGCAGAAGCAGAGTCCTGGCAGCTCATCGTCATCGCCTACAATGTCTGTGCAGTATATAAGCTAATTAAGGTGCAAGCGCAATGTCTCCGGTGCGCACACATTACATATATATATATATATAATGCATCTGGCCGGGTGCATTTTCTATAGAGAATGCTCTCACCCACCCTGATCATTGCAACTAGTTTCTTACCCTATTGCAATTGGTTTTTTGTCGAGTTGCAACTGACCCAACTCTAGTTGTAATTAGATCGCGTCAGGTTGCAACTGTTTCTTGCCTAGTTACAACTAGGCTGACTCTAGTTGTAATTGGAGGGTTATTGCCCAGTTGCAACTGGGTCGACTCAAGTTGTAGTTGGATCGTGTCAGTTTTGCAATTGTTGCCCAGTTGCAACTGACTCGACTCTAGTTGTAATTGTATCACGACAGGTTGCAACTATATCAGGTCCAGTTGTACTGGATCAGATCTGTTGCAATTACTTCCGCCAAGTTGCAATTGTGTCGTAACCATGATGACAACTCATAGTACATTGAAGTTGCAATTATATACTTGAAAAAAATTTATTAAATATAGTCTTGTTGGATCTCATTTTGTTAAGCACTTTTTTTTCAACAACCTGGTGCAAACGGATCTAAAATAGGAGCTATGGTTTAGGAGATATTGTATTTTTTTATCTGGAACAAAAAAGATTTTGTGGATACGTGAGCGGGACGCGGAGCAAGTGTGGGAGCCGGAGGGTCTGTGCATTTGCTTAGCAAATGCACCTGGGTGCATTTTAGCCTCGCTATATATATATATATATATATATTGGATGGATCGAGTTGTTTTTACCATAGGGGGTGTTTAGTTACCTGGGTTTTGGCTCTTCATTTTACAAAATGGAACTAAACACCACCTAAAATATTTGGCAAAAAGTAGTTCATTCTCTATTTTGGATTTTAGACTTAAGAGGCCAAAATAAGGGAATCTTTGCATTGGTTTGTGTGCCATCCTCACAATCCTCACCATTGAAGACAAATTTTGGTTGGAACTAAACATCCTACCAAAATATTTTATATTTTGGATTTTAGTTAGGATTTTGGATTTTGGATTTTGGTTGGAACTAAACAGGGCCTATAGTCACAGACAACATGACACGGTGCCACGTTCTGCCTGCTGTATAGGTGCGTTCCCGTCCCGAGAACGTGGAACAATTTGATCCCCGTAGCATTAAAATCACTATTATGTAACCTGATACACGTTTCTTCGTCCATGTTTCTTGATTCACCCATCCGGAAACTTTTTTTCTAGAACACGACTTCACGTGTATTTCATTAAAAAGGCTGAAAGAAACAGCAGTACAGGAGCGTCCGAAGGCGAGGTGCCTGGAACAAAAAATAAATAGTTCAAATGCGACCAGCACACATTACAACAGCAGAGCAAGCTACGAGCCAAGCGGGCGAAGACTAGGGCACCCCAACCCGGGCTAAGAATGGAGAGATCGCTGAGAAGGCGGCAGAGATCCATTGGCCACCTTCCACCAATACCTCCTGCAGCACCGTTGGCATGGAACGAAAGTCACCATTGAAGGTGCGGGAGTTACGTTCCTTCCAAAGCCGCCATGACACAAGGAGCACCAGCGAGTCGAAACCTTTTTGCAAGTCGGAAGGAATCTGGTTGCGCACCCCCAACCACCAGGAGGATAACGAGACTCCCGGCTCAGGTGTGAAGCGCTCCCAGCCAAGAGGCAACAGGAGGCAACACCAAAGCTGTCGAGCGAAGACACAGGATGCTAGAAGATGATCCACCGTCTCAATCTCCTGATCCTTCCACCGTCTCCATCCGGAAACTTTTGTTACTGTGGTTTTTCTTTTTCTTGACGTAAAGGGCGATTTCTGCTCTGGATTCATCCGCGTTCACCGGCCGATATAAAGTGATAAACAGGTAAATTGAAGCAAGCACTGTACGTGAGCCATGACGAGGAGCGTCTGTCTCGTGCTGTACATAGCATTCGTCTTGTAGTAGCACGAGGCCACGAGCCACCAGAGACCACAGTACAGTTTCAGATGTCCACGGCTCCTCCCCGCGCTACAGACATTGATGGCAGATGGAAGCTAGCTACAGCCTACAGGTACGTAGAAGACGGTGAGGCCATGAGGAGGTGCATGGTGCATGCATGCATGCAATATTGGACAATAAATATAATGGTAGGTGTGTCTTTGTACGTAGCTAGAATGTGTACACGGCTTCCTACTGTAAATTAATCTAAAGATATATATACATGTAGAAGTAAATATATATCATCCATATAGGCGTTAAGAGGAACATGCTTTGGTGGATGCAGTGGCAGCACGGCTGCCCACTTGGAAGGCCGGGATGCTTACAATTGCAGGTTGAACTACACTCGCAAAAGTGACATTGTCGGCCATCCTGGTGCACACTTCTATTGCCACATGTCTCTCCCCTTGGGCTGTGGAGCAGATTGATAAGTGTAGGAGAGCTTTCATGTGGAAGGGCACCTCTTCATGCGCCGGGGGACACTGCAAGGTGGCCTGGCGAACGGTCTGCAGTCCACTTGAGAATGGTGGCCTGGGTATGTTGGACCTCAGGTTTTTCGGGTATGCTCTTAGATTACGATGGGAATGGCTTAAACGGACCGATACTGGAAGGGGTTGGGAGCTGCTGCCGTCTTCTTTTGAGAAATGTGTTCAACAAATGTTCAAGCTCTCCCTTTCTGTCGTCATTGGGGATGGCAGATCAGCGCGGTTCTGGAATGACAAATGGTTATCTTTTGGATCTCTGGATACATTTGCGTCATTTCTATGCAAGGCAATCTCAAGAACAGGAAGGAAACGCTCAGTGGCTGACGCACTAACGAACATGAGATGGGTCAGGGACATTGTTGGAGCTCTTACCACGCAGGTTCTTTGCGGTTCTGGACTGACAAATGGTTATCTTTTGGATCTCTGGATACATTTGCGCCATTTCTATGCAAGGCAATCTCAAGAACAGGAAGGAAACGCTCAGTGGCTGACGCACTAACGAACATGAGATGGGTCAGGGACATTGTTGGAGATCTTACCACGCAGGTTCTTTGCGATTATGTCAGAGTGTGGGAGCTAGTGCAGGGTACAGTTCTACAACCCATGACCCCGGATCGTTTTGTTTGGAAATGGGCAGCTAATGGCAGTTACTCGGCCTCATCGACTTACCGGGCCTTCTTCCTGGGATCGGGCCAGTTATTGGGGGCGAAAGAACTATGGAAAACTGTTGCACCGCCCAAAGTCAAATTCTTTTTTTGGCTGTCGCTCCATGGAAGATTATGGACAGCAAGCCGAAGACGACGACACAATCTGCAAACTGAAAGTGAATGCGCGCTATGCGACCAAGAGGATGAAACTGCTGATCACTTGTTCGTTGCTTGTGTCTATGCCAAGGAATTATGGTCACGGCTATGCCACCGTCTGCGGCTCCAGCTACCGGCGCCTCTCCCCAACGAGCGCTTGGTCTGCTGGTGGTTGAGATG
Organism: Microstegium vimineum; assembly: GCA_022036555.1. NCBI lineage: Eukaryota > Viridiplantae > Streptophyta > Magnoliopsida > Poales > Poaceae > Microstegium > Microstegium vimineum. The sequence continues at coordinate 39,325,573 of CM039129.1, read as the reverse complement.
GCATGATGAATGTCTTACTGAGCAGCACCGCAAGGGCGTCGACACTTTGATCATGTTGGTAACTTGGTCTATATGGGGGGAACGGAACCGAAGAGTGTTTAAAAGGGAGGCCATCCAAACAATGGAGCTCCTGAGATTAATCACTGAAGAAGAGGATCAATGGATCCAAGCGGATTTTAGGTCGCTGGCTATCCTGTTCGCAGTAACAGATGTTTAGTTTTTGGCTGCTTCTTCTAGTCGCACTATCTGTGTTGTATAATTGCTAACGATCTGCTGTGGTTGGTCTAGTCATGGGGGCCCTTGGTCTGCGCCTTGCAACACCAAGGCCCTGATGTCTGGAAGCTGTAACAAAACTTTCCTGTCCTCTTAATGAAAAGCTTGTGCTTCGGCACATGTTCGCGAAAAAAAAAGATAAACAGGTAAATTGAGGCAAGCACTGTACGTGAGCCATGACGAGGAGCGTCTGTCTCGTGCTGTACATAGCATTCGTCTTGTAGTAGCACGAGGCCACGAGCCACCAGAGACCACAGTACAGTTTCAGATGTCCACGGCTCCTCCCCGCGCTACAGACATTGACGGCAGATGGAAGCTAGCTACAGCCTACAGGTACGTAGAAGACGGTGAGGCCATGAGGAGGTGCATGGTGCATGCATGCATGCAATATTGGACAATAAATATAATGGTAGGTGTGTCTTTGTACGTAGCTAGAATGTGTACACGGCTTCCTACTGTAAATTAATCTAAAGATATATATATACATGTAGAAGTAAATATATATCATCCATATAGGTGTAAAAAGGAATCTATCTCTCTCTCTCTCTATATATATATATATATATAAATAGGAGTTTTACATATATATCAGCTAGGGTTGTTTGATTGTTTCCTAGCTTGCATTGCCATGTTTGCCCTTGAATGCATTGCCCTATGCCCCTATCTATTTGTCTCCGGCCGGCTTCACACCAAGATATTTCCGGGGTCTCGGCTGGTGTCTTGGGCGTACTCGAGTTCGTCACGTGATGCTAGTAAAACTCCAACGAGTCAAATGGGGTGATACAGAATGTACAATATAGATCCGAACAAACACGTAGACGGTGCCGCCGGATAAGAACATATATTCTAGATGCTTAGAAGCTGCAGTTGTAGGTCCCAAGTACTTGAACCTATTGCTCGCATCATCTTGCGCCATGGAGGAGGAATCTTATTTGGTTAATTTGATAGATTGCCACGGTTATCCTCTTCGCAAGAAGAATTCTTTTTATCTAGGCAACTGAGACTGTACATCCTTTCGTATGTGTGTTTGTTTTTCCTATGTTTTGTACTCCCTCGGTGTCAAATTTTTTGTTTTAACTTTTTTGACCCCTTGACGTATCACTCGTCTTATAAAAAATATTACAAACATAGTTAAATTTAAGTCATTCTTGAAAACCTTTTGTTAATAAAGCGCAAACCACAACAAAACAAGTGATATTTTACACAAAAATTGAATAAAACAAGTGATCAAATTTAGGATATAAAAATCAAACAAACTATGATTTGGGACGGAGTTAGTACCTGACTTGGTTTAATTAAGTTTCTAGTAGGGGCTCCTTGCCCCTCTTGTTCCTTCAAAAAAACTGAGACGACTATACATATATAAGAGCATCTCCAAAGGATTAAGAATAAGTGATCCACTTCTATAACTTGGAATAAAAGAGATAGAAAGGCAAAAATGAAACTCTAGCACATCCCTTTTCAATCCATGTTTTCTAAGAAAAAACTTATTTGAGAAAACATCACCATCAATCCATCAAAAAGAGGCGAACTGAGCGTGTAGCTCAGCTGGTTGGGTTCCTTACCCACCCGGATTCAAATCTTCGATTTGACACGGATGCTTGCATTTTTCTGGATTTACTCCAAGATTTAACAACGCTATTTTTTCAGTAGTAGACGACGTGTCCGTCGACAGCGAGGCACCTCGCAGCTTTGATAGCTTCGTCAATCTCAAAATTTACCGGTCCAACATGGTTGACACGTCGACAGCGAGGCACCTCGCAGCTTTGATAGCTTCGTCAATCTCAAAATTTATCGGTCCAACACGGTTCTTCAGATATGCAATATAGTGCTATCCATGTTTCTTTTAATTTAGTGAAGGCTGGTGGTGAGGTAATAATAATGAGCTGAGATAGGTATATATTGGTACTTGTGATTTGAATTACAATAGTTGGAGTATATTATTATACTTATAAGGTCGGGTTTCATTGCCGTGTTTTCCCATTGCCGTCTATTTTTCTACGGCTGTTTTTGCGTTCATTTTTTTTTTTCTACGGTTGTTTCCATTGCTCGCGCGCTGCTGCTGCATCCATATGCATCAGCGCACGAATTGAAGGTTCAATGGAGGAGATTGTACACAGTCCTCCCCCACCACCACCACCACCACCAAAAAATACAAAACATAGGAAAAAGTAGGCACTAGAGAGTTGTACGTCCCAACCAAAAAGTACAAAGAGAGGAGCAAAAGTAGCTCAGCTGGTTGGGTCTGCTCCTCTCTCTCTCTCTGTACTTTTTTAAACATCTCTTTTATTAATTCATTTACAGTAGGAGCCCTCTGGCTCCTCATCTTGATCTTTCAAAAAAAAAACTCCAACGAATCAAACGGGATGATGAGAACAATATGTATCCAAACAAACATGCAGACGGCGCCGCCGGATAAGAACATTCTAGATGCTTAGAAGCTGTTGTATACTTGAACGTTGAACCTATATAGCGCCTATATATGTCCGATTGTCCGCACATCTTGCGCCATGGAGGAGAAATCTTATTTATATAGTCCTTATTAAATTGCCACGTACAGTTTATCCTCTTTGCAAGAATATTATTTTCATTAATATTTAAACAATTGAGACCATGATATATATATATATATATACTGTATATCTATTATACACCTGGAGAATGCACCCACCTTAATTATTGCAACTAGTTTCTTGTCTAGTTACAATTGGTTTTTTGTCGAGTTGCAACTATCTCAACTCTACTTGTAATTGGATCGCGTCAGGCTGCAACTGTTTGTTGCCTAGTTACAATTGGTCTGACTCTAGTTGTAATTGGATCGCATCATATTGCAATTGGTTATTTCCAAGTTGCAACTGGACCGACTCTGGTTGTAGTTGGATCGCGTCAGTTTTGCAACTGTTGCCCAATTGCAACTGGCTCAACTCTAGTTGTAATTGTATCATGTCAGGTTGCAACTACATCAGGTCCAGTTGCACTGGATCAGATCTGTTGCAACTACTTCCGCCAAGTTGCAATTGTGTCATAATCATGATGGCAACTCATAGTACATTGAAGTTACAATTACATACTTAAAAAAAAGTTCATCAAATATAGTCTTGTTGGATCTCGTTTTGTTAAGCACTTTTTTTTCAACAATCTGGTGCAAACGGATCTGAAATAAGAGCTACGGTTTAGGAGATATTGCATTTTTTCGATTCGAAAACAAAAAAGATTCTCTGCATGTGGGAGCGGGACGCGGGGGCGAGCGCAGTAGTCTGGACAGCAGAGGGTCTGTGCATTTGGTACAGCAAATATACCTTGTTGCATTTTAGCCTCACCCCATATATATATAATATATATATATATATATATATATATATATATATATATTAAAAAAAAGTGATCCACTTTTTCTATAACTAGGAATAAAAGATATTAAAGTCAAAATTCAAACTCGAGCAGATCCCGTTTTAATCCATTTTTTTCTAAAAAAATCTTATTTGAGAAAACAACACCCTCAATCCCTCAAAAGAGATGAAAGAATCAGAGATTTTTCCAAATCCTCTTTCCTGCTTTCCCTTTGCTTTCCCTTCCACCGACGCCATGCATATGAGCTTGAATGATTACGTAGTTTTGGCTATATATATATATATATATATATATATATATATATATATATATATATAAAAGATGAGGATATATATATGATTAGAGTGTTAGGGAATACACTCGGCAAATGGTTTAAGGTGCCGAGTGCCTAACGGAGACACTCGGCAAACGGCTGACGGCGTCAGATCCTAACGCCATTTGTCGAGTGTCGGCGTTGCCGTGTGCCCGACACTCGGTAAACGACCCTTTTGCCGAGTGTCACGCTTTACCGAGGGTCGGACACTCGGCACAGACTATGTTGTCGAGTGTTATAATATGCCGAGTGTCCGACACTCGGTAAACAAGGCTTCTGCCGAGTGTTTTAGTATGCCGAGTGTGACACTTGACAAACGCCCCGGCACTCGGTAACGACTCCGTTTCCGGTAGTGGTTGCTCTGAAAGTATATGACACAAGATCGGATTGAGGAGAGACAAGCATACAGATCAGACATTATTGATCATAATTAAGTGTGTACGTGTATAGACTAATTAACAATGTGTATAAAGGCAGATTATCGGAGTCGTAGAGAGCGTCCGACCTTGTCGTCGCACCCTGGAACGAGCCGTTGCAGGGTCTTCAACTTCTCGTTTATCTCGCGCCTTCGTCTCTACATATATATATACTCCCTCCATCCCTTTATATGTATCGTCCGGGAAGCGTGTTTGTGAGGGAACCACGATTTTCTAAAGACAGACATTAAGGGACAGAAGGAGTACACTATAGGAAAACAACGAGTTGTCAAGTGCTAAATAAGTTGCCGAGTGTAAAATATCAGGCACTCGGCAAGTAATTTAGTTGCCGAGTGTCACACTTGACAAAAAAAAACACTCGGTAACTAATTAAATGCAGAGTGCCTAGTACTTGACAAAAAAAAACATTCGGCAACTTAATTTTTTTTGACGAGTATTCTTTACCAAAATCTTGGGTATTCCAAGGAATACCTAGGAATACCCCTCCCGCCGCCCATGATCCAATCCCAACAAACAGAGAGACGGTGCGGCTGGATGCGCGCAATAGATCGACCCCATTGTCTTTACTTATGTATCTATTCATAATGTATATCTAAATACATAAGAAAAATTATAATTTAGAAAAGCCAAAATGTATTATAATTTGGAATGCAGGAAGCAGTATACAATCATGTCCAATAATCATCCATGTGTTTACTGTGCTGTGAAATCTGCCTCCCTCGTCGTAATATTAACTAAAGAGAGTTTTCTTTCTTCATATATAGTTCATGCATCGTGGTTCATCCCGCCTGATAGGATCTTCTTGCATATATATGAGTTAGAGTAGTATGTCTAGACACGAGGAGGAGTCCAATTCGATCTAAAACGAATTGGAATTGAAGTGTTTTCATGCATGCATGGTCCATCATTATTCTCTCTCATGTCCCCATACGGGTTGAGCTGAGTGTTCAAGTATACTGTAGAGTATGCATGACACAATCATCAAAAAATCTCTAAACCTCCCATACACATGTGCATACCATAGAGCAGCACACTTTCAATAAGAAAAAGACAGAGCTCGTGAGTATGGAGATTGATTACCAGCAGGTAAATTGAAATGCATGACATAGTTGCTAAATAAATCTCCAAACTACAAATCACCCAAATAACAACGCAATAAAGCAAATGTCTCACCGCAATATGCACAAAAAATAATTGTTGTCTGTTTACTTATCCTGGGACTATTTGAAAAGGAAACAGACCTGACAAATTGCATGTAACTATCTGTGTGCTTATTCGATAGGGTTTCCCCCGAAGTACACGGAACCAAAGGGGAGGAGCCATAAATTACAGCCTTTTGGCTTCTACACAAAAATGACTCCAGCTTCTCTTCACAACCAAAACTTAAATATTCTTCTAGTGAAGTAGAGTTCTTGATTAGTGTTTTGGTATTCAAAATTTAGTATAAATTTTTCCTACGAGATGTCTCCAAAGTGAGAATTCTCATATGTTATGACTAGCATTAGTGTTTTATTACTCCCTATGTCCCACAAATAAACACAATTCTTTAACTTCGACGATTCGTTTTTGACCGTTCGTCTTATTCAAAATATTTTAATAAATATTATTTATTTTATTATAATTTATTTTATCATTAGATATATTTTTATAATGATCTATTTATTTTATTATTTACACAAAAAAATTAAATAAGACAAATGGTCAAAGAGAAATTATAGAAGTCAAAGAATTGCGTTTATTTGCGTTCACTATTTTGGTAGTGCTTGCAAGAACCAAAGAACAGCTCTCCTCTCTATAGGTGTACTTGCTATGTCGAACTTGCTATTGGAGCTGGACTCGAAGCTAGTTGAGAAGGCCATATTGGATAAAAGGCCCATTGCAGCTTTGAAAAGCAACTTAGAAAAAAATTAATGACGTTGAAATCCAACAGGGGCTGCTAAATCGAAGGGCAGTTCCACGGGAATGGGTTTCCTATTCGCTTCCTCTTGGCGGGGATTATGAGGATATTGCCCAAAATTGAACCCAACATAGTTAGTAGCTACTGTATGACCTTAGGTATAGTTTTTTTTTGCTATATATAATATATATGTATTATGAGTAGATATATAATTGATGAAGAATTAAATCTAGCTAATGATACTTAGTTAGCATCATAAATGTTATTATATTAATATAAATTTGATCACCATCCAAAATTCTTAGAATATAATGGATGATGATTTGGAAGGGTGGGAGTATATAGAACAAAGTGATAGATAGCCAGTTATATATATAGCTAGTCTATACATGGGTGCGTATGTACACAGTACACACCTAGGTTCTACGGCTGGATCATATATTCATATCCCACCAGCCCCGTACCTCGCTCTCCGATCCTCGCTCCTACTTGGGCTAGCTTAGCTTAGTATAGCTAGGTGTTTTGTTTTTTCTTCTCCGGGCTCCGGCCGGTGGATGAAAAGGGTTAAAGAAATTATGTATAGGAAATAAAAAGAACCCCGGCCCTGTCGAAAATGCAACACCACATGATGTGGACGATGGTATAGAGCAATGTTTGCATGCATGCGATCGACATGCTCAGCTACGTACGTACATTCGATTCGAGCTGAGAATCGGACGTGATTAACCTGCATATATGCTGCTGGAAGATGGATCACAGTTCATGCAGACGACACGTCACGTACCTGCCTGCTGGAAGGCAGCATGCAGCAGCCAGCTTCGTCCGGTCGTCGTCGGTCGATGCGCGCGTGTGCGCCGCCGGCGAGCGAACGAACCCGGCCTCAGCTAGGCTTGCCGAGCGCCGCCGCCGCTGCTGAATTACTCCAATTAATACAATAGAAACTTTGTACTAAAGCATATATATACATGTTCATTATGTAGATCTACTCATGCAGAGTCTAAAATTTTTTCTATTTTATGATTTTTGTGTGATTTATAATGATGTTTCAAAGATTTGACCTAAATAAATAAAAAAGAGAAGGACAAAACCACCTTTAAAACCATTATAACTAGGCCACGGTTTCAAAATTTCTAGGTGATATTTTACCGGTTTTTAACTTCAGAGAGAAAAAAATGGTTTTTCGTAAAAGTTGAGGAGGGAAAATAGACTTTTTTCCCTATAAAAATCCCCTTACCCGTAAGCTTGTTTGGAGAAGATAACAAGCCCACGATCATGGCCCACGGATCTTGCCAGCCCAATAGCAATACACACCAGGGTGGGGTTTCCTATCTATTTCTACCCATTCCACTCGTGTGGTTTGCTCACTGACCTTCCCAAAGCCCCAAACTCATTTCATTTGTGTACACAAAAAGATTGATTCGTTTCGAGAAAAAAAGGGCTAAACTGTTAAAGCATCTTGTACAGTGCTGTGTACAATGCCAGCTGAAGGGAGGGGGGAGCACGCTCTCTGCACGAGGAGGTGGGGGCCGACGCACGGGGCCCACTGGCCGGTGATTGCGACCGCCGCCCGCCGTCAAAGAAAAGGAACTCCATTTCACCTCCATTACTATTTAGTTTTCACCGAGTACGATTTACTTCCCCAATTAACAAAAAAAAAACTTCTCTAACTTTTAAAACCGTCTAGGCACTCACAATGCATAGTGACAAGCGATCACGTCACGTTATTAGTCATCTACTCCCTCCATCACAAATTATAAGACATTTCAAAGAGTTATTTTTGAAAAGTCAGAGCATCTCAACTTTTACCAATAAATAGAGAATATTATAAATTTTTATGATATCAAATTGGCATACTATAGAAATATAATTAATAAAGAATGTAATGTTACTTAGTTGATATCATAAATATTATTATATAATCATATAAGTTTAGTCAAACTTAAAATACTTTGACTCTTCAATTTTTTTGGAATATCTTATAATAATTTAGGATGGAGGGAGTACTGTTTAGGACTTGAAGTCCGTGAGAGACCATGCGAAATGATCTCTAATATCATCTATATTATTTAGAACTAATCGTTTTGTTATATTTCTTGTTTCATCCTATCCTATTGCCATTCTGATTATTTTTCTAGCCTAAGAATTAGATTAATGAGTAAAGATTAGAAATATAGATATACTATTACTCTCTAGTAATGTTTAGTATTTTTAATTTTTTCATCGTTCCTTTGCTCCCTCTGTCCAACAAAATATGTAACTATGGGTTGCGTGCCAATAAAAGTAGTTCAAATTTGATCAAGTTTTTATTAAGTATTCCTATTTATAGCTCTAAATCAATTTATTGTGAAATATATTTTGTAATTAATCTAATGGTATTTGTGTGATATCATAAATATTGATAATTTTTTATTTATAATTGGTCAAACTGACATTGTGCTAGAATTGTATGTTTTTATGGGCGGAGGGAGTAATATACAAACATTTATTTAGCTCTTTATGTACTCTTGTTGTGTATGTATCTCATCATACATGATTGTTATCCGTTTAAATACTCTGTGTCCAAATCTTGGCTCCGCCCCCGGCAAGGATAGATGCGTGTCAAATGACACATGTATTATATTTTCAGAAGCCATATGTGTACTTATTTTAAGATAAAGAGAGTAATACATGTATTGTATTTTTGGGAAACCAAATATGTATCTATTTACATGATACATATGTTGTCAATGGAAATTAACTAAACTTAACAGATAATGTGAGTACATACTAACAAATAAACATCAAAAGAAGAGTGTATAAGATTCGAATAATCCCATGAAGACACTATAATATATATAACATGAAAAAAAAGAAATTAAAACTATTATCGTCTTGTTCGTTTGACTTATTAGTTTGGCTTATTAATCGGTTTATAAGTCGCGAAACCGATCAACCAAACATGCCGATTCTTTAGAAAAAAAAAATTTATGTAACTTTAAGATTTTTAATTTAGAAAACCTTTTATATGTCTTATAGAAAAAACTTGTTCTATAATTTTTCTAAAAAAAAAACCATCGATGAAAGTTCTTTTTACCTCCTTCATGGTTAACATAGTGTCATATAGGATGGTTGACAGGACACACTGTTTTTCAGTTAGGAGAGTTAATCGGAATTGAAATAGACATTTTTTTTAATCTTTTCCTCGCAGTGTGGGGTGGGGGCGCCTCCACTAACCCCAAAGGGTGGTCCCACTGGCCGCCGTGGAGGCCTGACAGCCTGCCCCCAACCCCGCGTTCAAGCCTGTGTGGGCTCCGTCAGCAACTCAGCTTTGACTAGACTCCTCATCAGTTATCCGAAAAAAAGCAACTGGCAAAAAACAAAAACAAAAAAAAATGTACCCTGTAATTCCAAAGATTACTAAACAGTTTCAGCTCAGTTCCGTGTGTTAAAATACACGTATATTATTACTTCTATAATTAAAAAGGCACATAAATTAATAATTAATTAATTAATAATGCGTATGAGACCAAAGTCACCATTCATTATATTAGTAATTCTTTTTTCGAAGGACATGCCCCCACTGACCGCTGTCTTTGACATTGTTGACTCCGAGTCCCAACCGAAAGCGACGCTTTCCCGAAAACACCCCTCCCGATCCGGCAAATTAGCCCTCATATACCTCCGCCGCGCGCTCCCCACCCTCCTCTCTCTCTGCTCTCCTCTCTTCTCCCTCCTCGATCCCCTCCACGCCAGCCCTGCCGTGGCCGGACCGCGCCGCCGCTCCGCTTCCGCCGGCCGTTCTCCCCCCGCGCGTGGCGTGCCTGTGGTTCTGGAGCGGGCGGATTCGTTCGGCGCGTTCTTGGGCAGCCGCCTGTCCGTGCCGGAGCCTCGCGCCGCACCGTGTTGCCTCCCTCCAGTCCAGGTGCGCAATCCGGTCCTGCGCTCTTTCCCTGAGCCGAGGATTTGAATAATCCGCCCCTCCTGAATCCTGAAGGGTCGTTTCTTTCGTTCGTGCTTGGCGGCTGCGAGTCGTTGCTGCGCAGTTTCCTTCCGAGCCTTTTGAGATTCCCCGGAGATCTGCTTAATCCGTGCTGCTCCTCCGGCTCTGACGTGCAGACGCTGCTACCCGTGAGCGGTTGCGACGAGCTGAGGTCCGTCTGAGGTGGAAGAGGGAGCTCGTGGCTCGACGAAAGATTCTTCGCCCTGCTCACTCGGCCGCGCGCGGCTGCTTCTCCATCCCACATCCCAGGTCGGCGGCTTCCAGCCATGGAGAAGGTGGAGGTGGCCAACAGGGCCGCGGTGGAGAGCTGCCACCGAGTGCTGGCCCTGCTCTCGCAGCAGCAGGACCCGGCCCTGCTCAAGAGCATAGCTTCAGAGACGGCTGAAGCCTGCGCCAAGTTCAGGAAAGTAGCTGCCCTCCTCGGCACTGGCAGTGGTAGTGGCAGTGGCGGTGGCTGCGGCCATGCTAGAGGTAGGTTCTCTAGACGAGTCAGGCCTATGGGGCTCGTCAACCAGAAGAGCCCGTTGGGCAGCGGCAGTGGCACCACGCTGGAGATGATGCCCAGCTCAGCAGCAGCAGCTGCTGCTGTGGCTCCGTCTCCATCTCCGTCGACTAGCTATGCGCAAATGCGCGCTCGGCTAAACGGTGTGCCAGACTCGCGAGGGCTGGATTTGGCCTGCTCCAGCAGCAAGAGTGGCCCTCATCCGTTCGGAGCCCCCAAGCTGGTGCAGCCGCTGTCTGTGCAGTTCCAGATTGGGAATGTTGCGCATAGGTACCCGTTCCACCAGCAGCCGTCGCGGCAGAAGCTGCAGGCCGAGATGTTCAAGAGGAGCAATAGTGGGATCAGCCTCAAGTTCGAGAGTCCTAGCCCCAGTGGTGGCGCTGGCGGCACGATTTCGTCCGCGAGATCATTCATGTCGTCCTTGAGCATGGATGGGAGTGTGGCTAGCTTGGATGGGAAGCGTCCGTTCCATCTGGTTGGCACCCCGGTGGCGAGCGACCCAGCAGATGCCCACCGCGCACCCAAACGCCGGTGCATGGGTAGAGGGGAGGATGGAAGAGGCAAGTGTGCCACTACCGGCAGGTGCCATTGCTCAAAGAGAAGGTAAGTTTGTGTTCTCGGAGCCATTCTTATGCTTGTTATTATGTCTTGTTAGGTGCAATTTTGACTCTGTTGAACCGTGCTGCTCTGTTTGACAGGAAACTGCGGATTAAGAGGTCGATTAAAGTGCCAGCCATTAGCAACAAGATCGCTGATATACCTCCTGATGAGTACTCGTGGCGGAAGTACGGGCAAAAGCCAATTAAGGGTTCCCCCACCCGAGGTATGATATGAACTGAACAAGAAATATTCAACTAACATGAAAATGTGTATCAAATCCTTTTCAGTCATAATGATTGATGCATTATTCCCCTTGTTGCACCATGAGAGGTGCCATATCTGCATCAGGCTCTCAGGGTCTGCCCCTTTATCCGTAGATAGAATAATTGTTGGTTGATCCTCCTCTCCACTTTACCTTTTCCTTCCTCCCAAGTGCTTCTGCAACTAAGGCATGTCGATAACATAGTAGCTAGCACAATTAAATATTTCGTTAGTGGATAATCTCAGGGTTCAACTCCTTTTGTGCCCATTTACTGAGAAAGCAATGATCTATCATGGGGGACCTAAAGTAGGTAAATTATTATTGGTACATGCATTTGAATGCCATGTTAGGCTATCTACATCCTAATCTTGATTGCGCTCATTCCCCTACTCCATATCAAGCTTTAATGTCTGCCCTCGATGATAGGAAAATGTAGCTATACCATGAAGGCAAGCACATGGGGCTGATTGTTCCCCCACCAGTTTCACATATTCTCATATTCTCTTTGACTTCAATCCAATGCAGGGGTTACTACAAATGCAGCAGCGTCAGGGGCTGCCCAGCAAGGAAGCACGTTGAGCGATGTGTAGACGACCCAGCGATGCTAATCGTTACATACGAAGGCGAGCACAACCATACCCAGCTGCCAGCACAGCCTGCCCAGACATAGAGGATCAGTAAACTGTCGCTCCTCCATTCTGGAAGCGCCGGGGCCATGCCTTTGCTGAAGGATGGCCTTAATGGTCATCTAGAATCCCAGGCTTTTGATTTCGAATGCAGCAGCGATGAACTTGGAGCCATTTGAGAATCTGATGAGCTGATTGGCCCCCTCCTTGAGCTACACGCTGTTACAGATGCTATAGTGGGGACTGCCAAGTTGTTCATCTTTCTGTGAGCTGTGGCATGTAGTATAATTGAAAGATGGTGCAGTGCAGGAAGGAAAATGTGGCGTCCGATAGCGACCTCTGAACTTTGCCGGTAAGTCTGAAGGGTTGAAAGCAAAGATTGACAAAAGGAAGTGAACAACCGCGCATTGTTGTAAGGGTGGATTAGGATGGCAGGGTTGGCTTTTAGCGTGCACAAGTTCACTTGCCATGACTTGCCTGTGTATGTTGCTTTTTGCTTTTCTGAAACATCACATCACCTCTTTTGTTGAAAAAAAAAAGAAAGTAGCATCCCAGTATCATCAGAGGGAGGAGGTCCGTACTGACCGCTGCAAGTTTAGGACCATTTGGGTTTGATTCCAGGTGTAAGCATTCCAGAAGGAAAGGTGCAAAGCTGTTGTTGGTGTGATTTGCCACCCCAGTACTATTGCTCTTGTGTAAAGCATTCTGTGTTAATGATTTCCCCCCATCAATCTGTGGCATCTGCAATCTTGAGAGGTGATCTAGATTCTAGAAGATGAATGAATGCTCTAACTAAAACTTTGTACGTGTACGTGGGCTACAAATTATTTATTTATTTTGAGTTTCGTTAATTATTTTTTCGGAAGAATCTTTGTAATCATGGTCATATTTTTGTCAAGAAAATTCAGGAGGGCCCATGAGAACAAAAGTAGACAGGAAATAATTTATTAGCATTTCCAGTCTCATGTTTTGTTCTTCTTAGCTTTCAATGCTTCTAATACTAACAAGAGGTTGACAATTGAACACGTTAGCTGACGCTTCCAAAGGAGTCATCTGGACATAATCACACACAAGCTATAGCATTATTGGATTGGAGCAGCTCACTGGACAAAAATGCGTCACCAACCGATTTATTGCTTGGTCAACCACACTTGAATTTCTTGTCTTATCCATACAGCCCCCCAATCTAGGGGGATCTAACAATCGTACTGGGAATTTAAGGTGGGTGATCTTGGTGCAAGATCTGTCTCATGAACTGCAATTAAAGTGACAGACATCGTACAATACTGTCTGGAGGTCAAGGATGGGATTTAGCTTCAAGCAATGGCCCAGCACAGCATCTGTACACTAATGTCTCACGTCCAAGCAAAGGACATGATATAATGGGAAGCTACTTGGCACGAGTCATACGATTTTCTTAAAAAGTCGTTTGAAATTCCTACGTTCCAAAAATGCATTTAATGTTTTACAAAATACAGCTGTTTCTTCTTCTTTATATGTATTTATTTATTTATTACCTTGATTTCTTTCTCTATCAAGGTTCTCATTATTGATGGACAGAACAGGCTAACTTGCCATCTGTCGGCTGTCACTGTTATCTTGCTAATAATGATTAAGGCGCTGATAAGCTAAAGAGGGAAAAAAATCTATTGAAACATCCCAGCAGACGCACACACACGGGTAGGGGACGTTGGATACATCGACAGACGGCAGCCACTTATGTCTGACCAAACATTTGATATATTTAGCATAAAGTCTTCTTTTACACCTATGTGTCTGTACTTTCATCACATAATTTTTCCAGGGAGCGTAATGATTAACGGTTGGCCTATTTTGCTGTGACATTTGAACAAATAATTGATGTAGACAATAAGCAAGTACCTAGGAGGCTAGGACCAACTATAATTTGTATTGATCAGCTTATGAACGACGGATTTGAGTGAGTTTTTGGCTTCCTTACATATCATATACTCTCTTTGTCCTAGAATGATAAGTGGGTTTTGGGGTTTTCTCGGGTGAAGTGAGAAGCAAGTCATCTACCTTAAGCTACAATACTTGGAGGTAGCCTGAGCTTTTTTAATTTCTCTTATCATCTTAGAGGCACTTAGAATACAAATCGAGTGGTCCAAGTTTGTTGTCCTAAAATTGTATACAAATTTAATAGTTCTTGATCAAAGTTTTAAAAAGTTGACCTTTTCCTATATAAAATATGCTTATCAT